>JARBWK010000003.1:60964667-61501562 GCA_030556195.1 Anolis apletophallus | reverse complement strand
AACTGAAAATTTGTCCTTTAAAATAATATGTTGTAATTTCTTTTTCAGTGCCTTGCTAATAAAAATACAATATTTGAATAGAGCTGTTTTAAGATGTCAAATCACAGTACATTTGTCACTTTTCCAAACATGCTAGCTTTTGTACTGATGTATCAGCCTCTCAGGGAATAAAGCAAGATCATCCTGTTCCTTTGAAAATACATTTGTGATAGATGATTTGAGGATGTACAGCTGAGCCTGTGTATATACACCAGCATCCAGTCCTACCACCTTTTTCAAGGAAAACAGGGTTATGGTGTGTATTTACATCTTTCCTGTCTCCCTCCTAAACTACATGATTTTGCCTAGCCCAAAACTTGAAACATTTACACTTGCAGTTCTTAGGACAAAGGTTCACTATGGTAAATATGATACTTTATTTATTTATTCAAATTTATTAGTCGCCACTCCCAGCTGGCTCAAGCGACTTACATATAATAAAACAACAATTACAGCTTTATAAAACTTCATCTTTTAAAACTAATATGATTTTATACTAAGCTAAGCATCTAACAAAGTTATTTATCCTGGCTTGACAAACTAAAACCTGACATAAACCCAATGTAAATATCATTCAGCCACGCTCTGACTGCAGGCAGAATAGTAGGCCTGTTTTATCACGGAAAAAAGGTCTTCAAAACTTTCTTCGGATGTAGGGGTGCCTCGTATCTGATAGACTTCCAAAGTTTTCAGCAGTTTTTTTTAAATTGACTTGGATGTACTTCTGAAATTCGGAATGGCTTCGTTAATGGTGTCCGCGATTGCGCAATGCGCAGAAACCTGCAGAAGCGACAGTCAAAACTTGGGGGATTCCCTTCCCTCCATTTTTGACCACTACTACAGACAAAACTAGCCACACTGGTACAAAATATTGAACACATTAGTAAACATTTTAAACATTTTAAATGCAATGGGACAAAAATAGAGAAGGGTAGAAATGACATACGAGCCATATCCGAATATGGCGACTGAGACTTCGAAATGGCAAATCCACTTCCTGTTTCCTTAATGCTCTTCGAAATTGCTTCAAAAGTCAAAAACATCCTAATTACATCTGAATTTCGGATGTATCTGATGTTTGAAACAGGCCTACAGAATAGCTTTCCTTCTCCTCCTATAACTGATTCCTAGTAAAGTAGGTTAGGGGATTGGGTCACAATCATAACTAAGCAGTGTCATATCATGACTTTGGATGTTATCTCACGTGTGGGGTGTGTGTGTGGAAGAGTCATATGTTCTGTTGCATTAGAAAAACAAATCATATGGTTTCTCAGATCCCATCATTGGTTGCTCTTTCTCGCCTTTTCACCCAAAATCATCTATTTTCAGATTTATCACACAAGTGAGTGCAGTTCCCATCCACTCCACTTTAAAAAAAAAAAAAAAAAAAGAAACCGGGGGACTTTGGGAATACTTGGCTTTTCTACGACTGCCTGAATATGCTGTCTGGGATGACTGCCTCATCCTGTCTAATGGTAAGGCTAGTTCTCAGCCCACTCACTTTTTCCGTGATTAGATGTGTGTGCAGATATTGGTACGACAGAGGGATGAAGCTTCAACACTTTGTGACAGTTTGCAGTGATTGGCAACAACCACAAAAGCAAGCAATGACTGTGACTGGGAAAGTGGAACATTTGACCATCCATTTGGAAATCAAATAAAAATTATATAAATATAAAACTTTTTTATAAACCACTCAATCTCCTGTAGGGGACTCAGGGTAGTTTCCATGTAGGCAAAATACATTTTATAATCAAGGCTTTGGTTTGGAGGGTTCGGGAGGGCCATCCTGATCAATATGTGATATTTACAAGATATAAAATTGAGCACTGTGTAGTAAAGAACACGAGGTAGAAATGCTATGTTCAGGCCAGCTAATGTCTAGATTCAGTTCTCTTGTGGTGGCTGGTACATGGCTGGCTCCATGAGTCTCTCTCTCTTTTCACACATAATGCATTTAGGTACAGGCTTTGCGTCTCTTAGGTATACACCTAAAAAAGGTGTACCGTGGACACAGTTGACTTGTTTGCAAAAACATACATCAAATGCCAGATCTTATCAGTGAGTCAGACTCAGCTTGCATCCCCTGCTGTGCATGTATTTGATGGCAAACCTGCATAAATTTTAAATGGAGCAAAAGTGAAGCACAGCCCATGGATAATTAAACAAGTCAGAAACACTTCTTGTCCCTCAAGAATCTTGCAAAGACTCATCACCATTCACCAGCATCAGCTGCATTTTGCTTAGCTGTAGAGTTCTGCTTTAGAGGTCTACATGTGTCTCTGGCCAGGGAATACTTATATAACAATTACAATTATCTGGTTATGATTGATCAAATAACCCTTATCCCATTTCCAATGTCATTCCATTGTAGCAATAGAAGCTCTCCTCATTTTAAAATGATATTATATCTGTTCCCAATAAAAGGTGAGATTACCAGCTTCTCTGCCCAGTGGGATGATTGGACAAATTTGTAGAAAATCCATTATTACATTTTGATGGGATGGACAATACTTTTGCTGGCTCTTCTTTAACTTCTGCCTGATTCCCAAACCAGTAAAAAAAAAAAACACACACACACACAAAATCCATTTGTCAGAAATCCAATCAGAAAAAAAATCCAAAGAGAAACTGAAGTGGGAGAACATCAGAAGAGACACATGAAATTCCAATTCATTGAAGACCATTTCTACAAGAATAAAATGAATGATCATTTCTGTATAAATAAAATAGGCTAACACCAGGGATGGTGGGTGGCTCAGTGCTTGGATCTTTTTCTCTGGGCCTTTAGATTAAGAGAAGGAAATTCTCTATGTCTCTCTCTGTATGTTTCTCATTTATTAGATTTGGGATGCACCTACATAGTGGAACAAATGCAGTTTGACACAACTTTAACTATCATGGTTCAATGCTATGGAATCCCCAAGAGTTGTCGTTAGACATAGTATTTAGCTTCTTCCTCTTTCAAACAAAGCTAGTGCCTCACCAAACTACAACTTCTGGGATTTCATAGCATTGAGCCATGCCAGTTAAAGTGGGTCAAACTGCATTCATTTTGCAATGAAGATGCACCCTCAAAGTTTTTTGTTTAAAATCTGAATGGTATACTCTGTGCAATTGTGATTGCTCTTCAGTACCTCAACTTAAGAGCTTGCCAACTTGTGTTTCCAGTTAAGAGCCATCACTCAGCCCTACTTTCATTTTGAGATAAAAACTATTTGAGTTAAAAGCTCATTCATGGAATGGATTTAACTCTTAACTCAAGGTATCACTATGTTGTACTTGAGGAAATCATGAGATTCCACCACCTTTGACATCACAAGGGAGCATTCCTCCATCTCAGGCTTTGGGTCTGGAATCTCAGAGCTTGGGACCATCCTGACTCAGCAGCCTTCAGCATCTCTGAGGCTGAGATAAATGCAACCTTCCCCATTTGTCACCCCATTTCAGATATCTGAATGTTTTGATCATTGAGTGGAGATGAAATGTTAGGAAGGAAGGAGTGTTCACCACATCCACAACAGTGATCCTCCTCTCTCGCATACCTCACATCCCTATTGAAGGTAGTGCCTAAGAAATGGGACCTATAACATCATCTACCTAACTAAAAGGACAATTTATTGTGGCAAATTCACCATCACATGTTTCTTGGGTGGGACAGCAATGTGGCCAGGGTCTTGATATATGATACCAAATGACAGGGAAGCCTGTGGGAAAGCTATTGCCTCTATCCTTTTTCATATTTCGAGATGTCCAAAAAACACACATAGAATTATTTCTAAAGAAGAAATGAAGGCTACTTTTCCCATTTCGATCTTTATATCAAAGATTGACTTGAAATAAGGTTTTCACTTTAAGCTTGCCTGGATGTTATCCCAAACAAGCTATCTCCAAAATTTATGACATGGGAGCTAATTTACAAGCCCAGAGTCGAATTGACAAACTATATCTCATATCCCCATCAAAGTGAAACTGACTTCCTCGTGCCTGGATAAAATAAGGCCCATGCAGTACAAATAAATTTATTTAAAAATGTGTTTAATCTTTCATGCTGCATGGAAAAATAATCAGGGCTTACTGGAGCATGCTGCCTTCCTGTGCTAGAACACTGAAAATAAAGTAATTTTTTTCCTGATGAATACAAGAACCAAAGGCCAAAGTCTGAGCTGATAAATTGCTGTGTAATCTGTCACTTTAGAAATGGGGGATGGGGGAAAGAGAGAGTCAGAATTAAATTATTTGTAAGGCAATTTAGCATGACCTTAATGAAATGTAAGGTCCACCAACTTAGTCTATTAATCTATATGGCACTGAAAGCAAAGGGGGATTTCTTTCAGGGTGTCATTAAGAATTAATTTATTTCTTGAAAAAAAAAACACCAGAAAGAAAACTTTGTAATAAAGTTCATGGGGATGTGCATGTCATACATACATAAGAACATAATGAAGACGTCTTTTATGTCTGATTGTTAGTTCATCTAAGTCCGATTGGCAGCCAATCTTTCCGCAGGAAGAGGTCTTTCCAGACCTTTCCAAGGTGCCAGGGAGGAAAATGAATAACTCATAAAGAATGGGTTCTGCAACTGAGCTGTGTAACCCATCATGTCATGAGATGGGTCACAACATTTTGCTTTAGCAGAAGCATGTAGAGCAAGTTGACTTCTTGGAGACAGAGGCAGAAAATGTCATTAACCTTGACAAGGAAGCTGAATCATTTTCATGGTATAGTTGGCCAAGTGTTATTTAGGCCACCATTACAATCTGAAGCTGCAGAAGCAGCAATGAATCACAGCATATGGCAGGACTTTTAGACTGACTGACTTGTGAATTCCAAGCACATCCTCAGGAAGAAGAATCTCAGGTTTTGGACATGTCTAGGAAAATGAAATTCACTCCAAATCCAGCACTGTCAATCTTCATGATCAGTAGGTATCCAGAGTTATTAACCTTTAACCTGACTTTGCTCCATACTAAGCAAAGTTGAAGAATACGCCAGAGTTTGCAGGAATTCTGGACAATCATATTGTGTCTGTTCCAGTCCAATCCATTGCGCACATGCATACTGCTACCATCACCCTTTCCCTGTAATGATCAATGTAAGGAAGGGGATGGTTTGCTTATATGTCACCAGCACAGCTCATTAGCAGCCATGTATCTACCTACAAGTGCCTGTTCATTCTGGTTACATCTGCTGAGGTGAAAATGGGGGAACCACATTATCTACCCCATTCTTGTTAGTCACACGGAAGCCCCATTATGACCCTATCAGGTGCAACAGGTTAAAGCCAGACTCTTGTAGGAAGCTCCATGGCATGGTGAAAAGCAGCAGTGGAAACAAACAGAGAAGGGAACAAGACAACAGAGCCAGTGCAGTATTGTCCCATCTGGACACCAACAAGGTGCCATAGAGCAGGCGTGGGCAATTGCCAGCCCTCCAGGTGTTTTGGACTTCAACTCCCAGAAATCCTAACAGCTGGTAAACTGGCTAGGATTTCTGGGATTTGAAGTCCAAAACACCTGGTGGGCTGGCAATTGCCCACGCCTGCCATAGAGTGTGGCTGCCATCATTATCAATCAGGACCAGTCTGGAGCATAATGCTCAAGAGTGGCACCGGATTATGTGGCCAGTGAAGACATAGCCTTTGTCACAGGCTTTGTTATCTATACTCACTCATTTCGATCTTTTTAAATTTTGCTACCAGAGGGTTCACTTATATTAATCTCTTGAAAAATGTAGAGCAAAAGCTAAGGTGGTCATGAGACCTACATTACAAAAGACAATCTTCTCTTTGAAGAGCTATGAGAGGACCATCCTCTAGCTCAGACATAGGCAAACTTTGGCCCTACAGGTGTTTTGGACTTCAATTACCACAATTCTTAACAGCCTGTAGACTGTTAGGAATTGTGGGAGTTGAAATCCAAAACACCTGGAAGGCCAAAGTTTGCCCATGCCTGTCCTAGCTGAAGACATCCTAGTTGAAGAGATGCTAAATTTAGCAAACTATATACAAACACAAGTTTCGTAGTGGAAATTTAAACACAAGAACACAGTAGGAAGCAACACATTGATCAATATCAAATCATATATAATATAACCAATATGCATTCAAGTAATAACATCAAGCCCACTTAGGCACACGAGCATAGCAGTCCCGGAGTATCCCTGGCCAGTAGCAAATTCGCAAGACAGGAGTTATGGGAAAAAGGTCCTGGGAAGGGGACAATGCGACGGTAAGGAAAGTCTTTGAGGGTAAACAATGTCCGTCCCCTGGGGTAACCAATACTCATCCAGCTTCACCACAAAGATGTAAATCCTGTGCAAAGGGCCCGAATGGCCGGCCAGTGGAATACGTAGGGCGCCAAGGCCGTGACGGTGAGATAGCGCGCCCGAGTCCGTTTTCGCCCCAACGGGGCTTTTCAAGCGGCTGGTGGTATCAGTGCGGGCGGAGAAAGCGCGGGAATAAAGCATTCAGCAACGGTTATGATCCGTCATAATACATCCTGCGGACCCGAAGGATGTATTATGTCGGATCATAACCGTTGCTGAATGCTTTATTCCCTGCGTTTTACCGCCCGGCACTGATACCACCAGCCGCTTGAAAAAGCCCCGTTGAAGCAAACGACTCGGCGCGCTATCTCACCGTCGCGGCCTTGGCGCCCTCGTATTCCACTGGCCGCCATTCGGCCCTTTGCACAGGATTTATCTTTGTGGTGAACCTGGATGAGTATTGGTTACCCCAGGGACGGACATTGTTTACCCTCAAAGACTTTCCTTACCGTCGCATTGTCCCCTTCCCAGGACTTTTTTCCCATAACTCCTGTCTTGCAAATTTGCTACTGGCCAGGGATACTCCGGGACTGCTATGCTCGTGTGCCTAAGTGGGCTTGATGTTATTACTTGAATGCATATTGGTTATATTATATATGATTTGATATTATTCAATTTAGCAAACTGCCATTGAAAATAATGCGGCCATCAGTTGCCTAACAACAATTAGCCCCAGTGAACAGATTCAGAGAAGTTTTTTTGTACACAAATTGTTTCTTAATGTGTATTATTTATACATGTAAATTTGAAGAAATGAATGTTGTGGAGATGTATGCCTTCTTTCATACAATGTTGTGGTGATTATTTTCTGTATTTTCTGGCTAACCCATAGTAATATGCAGAATATTTATTTAAATGACAAAAAAACAAGTTTCAGGAAACCATATGGAGATAATCTTGGTCTGATAAAAAATATTTGCAGTTTATTTATCCTGCAAAAAGTTGCCTTTATGATGTAGAGTCTAAAATACAAGCAGACTAAGATCTAAATTTTTAACCAGTAGCAGAGAAGACAACTGTCCAACCAAGAAAATGAAAAAAGAAAACTCTTAACAGCCCTATGTCAATTTGTTTTAGGCTGTGCTTCAACTGAAGCATGGTGTAGATTTATGGCCCATAAAAATAACAAAAAAAATGTACTTGGAAAATTTGAAATATCAGCACTGGCATGTTTCAGTTTGACAGACATAATGATTTGCTGACCAAAATTTAAATCTTATAAATGCAGCAATTTATTATTCTTCCGAATTGAAGCATTGCAGCTCATTTTGTAGTCGGAAACTCTTGTGTCCAAATTACGGAGGAATAAAACAGTGAGCAACTCAGTTACTTTTCCAACCATGGTCCATTAACTCTAAATCTATAGCAAAACAATAAAAAACAAATATCCATTAGTGTTGGGAACAAGGAAATTATGAGAGCTCTTGGCAAATGCCACAAGGCATGATGCTCAGCACCTTCAATAAACAAAGAGGATGATATAACAGAGAATGAATTGTTGCTGTTTAGGTTTTTAACTTGTAAAAGATCTGTGAGTAAAAGGGTTATTCTGATTTAGGTGGAATATGACATGACTGAGTTATTCTGCTTTAGCCTTTTCTCCTTGCAGAAGGAACTCTATATTCCAGGGATTGAGAACTTCTGGCCCTCTAATAGTACCGGACTACAAATTCCAGTCCCCACAGTGTTAATGAATAAACAAGATGAATGCATGGTGCTGTTCCCTAGCATTAACCCTTAAAAGATCAGCAAGCAGGGCCGTATCCAGGATTTTGATACGGGGCTGAGTTTGGTTCGGGGGGCCGAGACTGGGTGGAAGAGGGTCTACCCTAGCAAACCTTTTGTATTGTTATCCCAATAACCCCATTAATGTGGGATATAATGAGTATGGTGATCAGATCATGATATAACAGTTTAAATAATGTACCAGTAAGGCCTTTTCACAGACCACCCTGAGAATTTCGGGGGGGCTGAAGCCCTCTTAGCCACCCCCCCCCCCTGGCTACATGCCTGTCAGCAAGTAAAGGTATAGTTCAAGAGTATTTTCAGCAAAGATGAAGTCCTCTCAACCTCATCACACTAGAGAATGAATCCAGTTTAACTCAAGTTGCTGCATAATTCTGGGGTTTGTAGATTAGGGAGGAGCCTTTAACAGCCTTACTAAACTGAAAACTCCAGAGTTCTGCAGGAGGCGGAAACCAGACTTAAAGTGGATTCATTCTCTAGTGCAGTGTTTCCCAACCGCTGTGACGCGGCACAGTCGTGTGCCGTGATGGACCTCCTGCTGTGCCGTGAGAAAAGCTCTCTGCCCCCTTCCTTCCCCCCTCTTCCTGCTGAACTCCTGCTGCTTGGGGGAGGAGGAGGAAGGGCTGGGCAGCGGCAAAGAAAATGAAGAAGGGGCCGGGTGGCCGCCTTCTTCGGCCGTTTCCTCAGCCAGCCCCCAATCTGCCATGATTCTTGCCCCTCGCTCGCTGAAGCCGCGTGGAGGAGGAAGCCGGGGGGAGGTGGTGGGGCATGGCACTGCCTGACTCTTCCCCCTCCCCCCAGCTTCAGCTGCCCCACAGCTTCTCCAGCCTTGAGGGGACAGTGCCAAGCCAGCATTGTGCTGGCTCTGCCACTTCTGGCTTGGCATTGCCCCCTCTAGGCTGGAGAAGCTGTGGGAGAGTGGAATCCAGGGAGGGGGCGGAGCATGGCATGGCATGGCTCTGCCCCTCCCTTGGCTTCAGCTACCCCACAGCTTCTCCAGTCTTGAGGGGACAGTGCCAAGCCAGCATTGTGCTGGCTCTGCCACCACTGGCTTGGCATTGCCCCCTCTAGGCTGGAGAAGCTGTGGGAGAGTGGAAGCCAGGGGAGGGGGTGGCGCATGGTGCGGCATGGCTCCTCCCCCGACTTAGGCACTCCCAGCAGCTGCTCCCAGCAGGCCACAATCCCCCAGCCATTCTTTACTGTGTTAGGGTGTCATTTTGTGTCATTTTGGTTGGTGGTGTGCCCCCGGATTTTTTTAATGTTACAAGTGTGCCGCGGCTCAAAAAAGGTTGGGAAACACTGCTCTAGTGTGATGAAGTAGCTAGAGAAAAAGGGCTGTTCCCTGGTTTTAACTCTATATTCCAGGAATGGGGAATCTACAGCCCCTCCAGTGTTGTTGGACTACAAATCCCATCACTATCTGCCATACAGGCTCCAGCTAATGGAACTTCGGGACACCAAAGTAGCAAACTGGAAGCAAGGCCATCACTTTTGATGACGATTCTTATCACACATTGTTGTCCACCATTGCCGGTCTGCCACAAACCCATCCCCTGCATTTGATGGGAAAACTTGTTAATTGCCCCATATCACTCCATGATCCTAGGATTTATGTCTGGTGATATGGCTGATCCACTTGTCCCCTCTCAATAATTAAAGATTGAAAGTTTTAAAAGGTTTTTCATTGGAATATATATATTTTTAAAAATTACACAGCACAGGAACTGCAGGAGGGTGGAGTTATGTCCCTAACAGGAAGTATAACAAAGACACTAATTATTGCTGTTACATGACAATGGAGAGATGTGTTATCAGGGTGATTGTTCTGGTAGGTTGCCAGTATCTATGATCACATGACTATAATCATCATCATCATCATCTTTATTTGTAATCCGCTCCCTCTCCCCAATGGGGACTCGGGGCAGCTCACATGAGGCCAAGCCCAAGCAAACAACAAATTACAATAAAAAACAGACATCAACAGTAAATGCAATAACAAATACATACATATAAATAAATAAAAAATTAATTATACAACTGAATATCTAACATCACAAAGATAGGATGGGCCGCAAGTACACAGAGAAATGTTAAAAACTCAGAGTGAGGTAAGCAGAGTAGCATCCTTTTCAGGGGTGGGGATGCACCAGAAATGGGGGCATGGAGGAAAGCAATGGAAGAAATGAAATAACTACTCTCCAAAGGCACAATGGAAAAGCCAGGTTTTCAGGCGTTTTTTAAAGGTTTCCAAAGTGGGGGCTCTCCTAATCTCTCCACGCAAGGCATTCCAGAGTCATGGGGCCACAGAGGAGAAGGCCCTCTCCCTTGTGCCCACCAAGCAAGTCTGTGAGACTGGTAGGGACAACAGGAGGGCATCCCCCGAGGAGCGGAGGGTTCGGGCTGGTTCATGGAGGTAAATCCATGACTACTGTAGGATGGCGGATTTATGTAATAAAGTCCTTGGAGATCTAGAAAGCCTGGAATGTCTCAACTCCCCCAACACTACTCTGTTCTACTGTATTTGAACTGCAACAGCTATATACAGTACCACTCTATGCATCATAATAATACCTTTATTCTTATACCCTGCCACCATGTCCCCTGGCTTACATATGGGACAAAATGTCCACAAGACATGAAAGCAAAACAATCCATAAAATGAAACACATTAAAATAGGAGCATCGTAAAATATAACAACTGAGCTAAAACATGCTAAAAATAACAGAATAAGCCAGATTGCATTGGAACTCCATCAGACCACATTCAACAAAACCAATAATCGGATTTCTAAGATGGGCATGAGCTGGGCAAGGGCTGGGAGGATAGTGCAAATAGCATAACATAGTGCCAGGGAGGTGGATGAAGTGCAAAACACAGTACTATCTAATGACTTAGGGGCTGGGTATATATAACTAGGAACTAATCATTCTCAAATGCAAGCTGGAACATCCAGGTTTTCAAATGCCTACAAAAAGTGGACAGTAGGCATGGACAGTAAACTGTGTTCAAAAGTAGGGGGCAGTAGTGATTCCATTCTAAAGTCACTTCTGAATTTTCCCCCCAAAAAATTCGGAATTTTCCAAAACTTCTGAATCTTTGGAAGTGATTTGTAAATGCGGACTTGCAAGCGCAATAGGGAAAAACAGCACTGGCACTGGGGAAATTTCAGAGGCTTCTCCCCCCCCCTCATTTTACACCAATCCTGATGAAACTTGCTAAAGTGGTAGAACACATTTATTTATTTATTTATTCTTTCGGCTTCTAGACAGCTCCCTCTAGAAGCTCGTAGCGGTTTACAACAGGTAAAAAACAGGCGTAGAACTGACATTATAGAACAACGGTGTAAAAGTAGATAAGCAATGATTTAATCTAAAACATTACTAGCGCTAAAATCATTCTACAAGTACGCTAAACTACATAGAAAGCATAACAGTTACTCAACTGGAAAAGCCAGGCGAAAAAGAGCCGTCTTGCAGGCTCGGCGAAGAGGACAGTTCCCTGATATCTCTGACTTCCTCAGGTAGGGCATTCCATAAGGTTGGTGCCACCACCGAGAATGCTCTTTGTCTTGTTGAGGACAGGTGGAGTTGCCGGATGGAGGGGACGTTGAGAAGATTTTGTACACCGGAGCGTAGGGATCTCTGGGGACAATATGGTGAAAGGCGGTCCCTCAAGTACACTGGCCCAAGACCATACAAGGCCTTAAAGGTTAACACCAATACCTTGAAGGAGATCCGATGCTAACATCCTCCTCTGTTAGCATAACAAACTTCAGAATGTTCAGATAATCCACTGATTTTTAGAGAATTTTTAAAAGAACTTAGGAAATACATTTTTAAATAAATAAATAAACTACCTCCTTGAATTTTTTTAGGGAATTCCATAAAGTAACAGGGACTCACTCCCTACAACTTTCAGACATATTCACACATCTATCAATTTTTGGTATTTTTAAAAAAATTAAAATGTTTGTCAAAAAAATTATTCTCTCTCATTCATATGGGATATGTTATAAAACGCAAGCAACAAGCTAAGGCAAAAGGCAGCTGTTTGAACCCCAGGGGGGAAAACCCAGCAGTCAAAGGCTTTCTCTCTTCTCACAGTTTATTATTTTTTTCTCTTTCCTTCCCAAACATTTTCTTCAATCTTTTTTCTCCCTATTTCTCTCCCAAAACTTTTCTTCCTTCTCCCCCTTCTCCCTTCTCCTCTCCAAACCTGCTGTAGCTGAGCTGCAATGCCTATTGCCTCCCCTTCCAGCCAGCCAGCCAGCAGCAAAAACAACCAACTATCCCCATCCCTTCCCTGCCCTGCAATGAGCCAGCAAGCCATGTGCTTGGGCTTATAAGCAGCAATGGCTGCCAGACACTTTTCTGTTCCCATCTGAATATTAAAAAGTGGATAACATTGCCAGTTAGTCCTAATTCTTAATGTTCATGTCATGCCCCCTTGACTTCTGGGGCACAGCATAATGAGCAATTATCATGCAAATCATTGACTGCAAAAAAAGAGAATTAATTACAAATAGCTCGATATTTGTAGTGAGTTCTTTCCAGGTGCTGGAAAGGTGCAATATATAAAAGGAACTGAAGTAAGGGATAAGAGAAGAGCAAAACAACTTTAAAACACAAAATCATGCAGCCAGCCAACTGCTTCCAGACATACTCTTGGCTTTACTGCTTCAAAGAGAACAGCAGAGTCTTCCTATGCCATTGTTTGTGAGATTGAGGAGGCCGCCTGCAATCACAATGCAGAGCCGCAGGGTGGAAAGCACCTTCCTCCCATCTAGGCTGCCCTTGAGTGGTAAAAGACACCAGGGGGTATCTCTAAATGGTAGCGCTGCTGACAGAAAGCTTTCAGCAAAGGAGACAAAAGTGACAGGAAATGTTGGGGAGGTGATGCATAGATGAGACTCACCTGGGGAGCTCATACTCTTGCCAAATGTCCCTTATGCATTTGCCACACCGCTCTGCTCTCTCATCCTTTTGTGAGAAACCCCTTGTGCCCCCAGTAGCGTGCTGGATACATCATTCTCGAAAAACAAAATGAGGGTTTTAAAGGAAGGGAAAAACTAGTCCTGCATTGTGGGTATTATTTAAGGGAAAGCTTCATGCTATTCTTTAAATTAATAGCAGTCTGCCTCTTGACTCCCATTCAGCCGTTTTGTGTAGTGTCAGACTCAAGAGAGCCAAAGGTTATGTTTTCATTGAGACAGCCATTGCTCTGGCTTGTTTGGGAAACCATTCACTATTAATCTTTTTGATCATTGTTCTTTCCGTTTGTTGCTTCCTGACAGACTAGACACGGCAGGGATCTTATGGATTTTACTTTCTCTTTTTTCCCCCTGACCTCTCAGCAGGGATTGGATTTTTGTCCAAATCAAAACATCACAAAAGGGTTATTTTGGACTGAATCAAAAGCACTGAAAAAACTACTGAAAACTGTCTCAAAGTAGGATTCTGCTCCCCTACAATGCGATTAGGTGAACCAGTAGTACTGGGTTTTTCCCCCTTAACTTTCTTGAGCTAGGACAAGATATTTTAGTCACCAAAAATGATATTTCATTGCAGAATCTAGAACCCTGTCATGCCATACAATTACAGTGCAATAATTCCACTTTAACTGTCGTGGCTGCATCCTATGGACTTCTGAGTCATGTAATTTGGACAATATTTTGGGACAAGAAAATTCTGGGAAATACCATATTTACTTGATTTTAATGCTCAGCTTTTTTTGACTAAACTGTCTTCCCAAAATTAGATTCACGTAATATAATAAAAATGTTAGTTTTCAGGGTTTTGGAAATTGAGGTGCACATTAGATTTGATGGTGCAGTAGACTCAAGGAAATATGGTATAATGCAGTGACACAGAAGTGGAGGACTCAGCTTGTCAGCTGATTGGCCCAATTTTGTGGACATTGACATTTCTTCCAGGTGGTGTTCACAGGAATTCATTGGAGTAAGCAGTATATATTTTGTTTGGTTTGATCTCTTTTCATTTACTTTTCTTTCCCTTGTGTATTCTGGTTTAGCAGGAATGTGTGGTATACATAAACACTACTTTTGACATGGTGCAATGTATTGCCATTTGAATGGGAGATATCAAAATATGGAGTGTTCTAAAAGGATTTGTTCTTGTAACTTGGTTTCTTTTGAAACATTTGACCATTCTTTGTTTGTATGCCCCAACTATGATAAGATATGGATGAAATACAGGAATTCCATTTTTGCATTGTTCTCAGTGGCAAGCATGTTATAAAATTCCATGCCTCCTAAACAACTCTGATGTATATTTTTGTGGGACTGTTGCAAGTTTTATTCTTGAGGTTAGTAATTTTTAATCATGTTTTCTCTCTTTTTAAACCCATGACTTCATTTTGTTATACATCTATGTGCTGTGATCTTGTTACTGTATGGCAATAAAGGCTGTTGTTGCGACTCTTGACAGGGGACTTCAAAAAAAATTACAGTGCAAGTGTTCACTTTGTATGTTTTGCAGATTCCCATAGATGGAGGTTTCTCTTGATCACTGATAGAGATTTGCAATATCTCCCAACCAAATAGAACTGGCAACTGCATTGAAAGTTATCTGATTGAGGGTCATTGTTTCATACAACAATCTCCCCTGAGATAGTCTAGAGGAGAGGTTCTCAAACTTTTTCAGCTGCAGAGCCATTTTTGAAGCAAAAGTTTCTCGTGGAGCCCCAATAAATGTTTATATTATATTATTTTGTGTATGTGTGTGTGCGTGTGTGTGTGTGTGTATATATATGTCTAACCCTGCCTGCCATGCAAGAAAAGCGCACTCCTTCGTGACCGCCTCTCCTACCACAAACCCGCACAATCTCTTTGATCTTCCGGAGAGGCCATTCTTTCGCCCCTTCCTCTATCACAGGCTCGACTTGTGGGTATGAGGGAGAGGGCCTCCTCTACTGTGGCCCCCCACCTTTGAAACTCGCTATCTGGGGAGATTACACAAGCCCCTACCCTAGCAGCCTTCAAGAAAGAGCTAAAAACCTGGATATTCTGGGGGAGCGGCTCACAACATCCAGTAAAACACATCATAATACAGAAAATTTTGCAATTTGTTACAAACAAAGTTAAGATTCAAGGCCAGCCGGAACAGATGGGTCTTACAGTCCCTGCGGAATGCCGACAAATGTCGTAGGGCCCAAACTTTGTTAGGCAAAGTGTTCCAGAGTGACGATGCCACAATAGAGACGGCTCTGTGCCTCATAGATGTTAGGCAAATGGCCTTGAAGCTGCGTACTTCCAATAGATTTAGGTCTTCAGAACGAAGTGATCTCTGGGGTTGGTAGGGGGAGAGGCTGTCCTTCAGATACACTGGCCCTGGACCATGCAAGGCCTTGAAGGTTAACACCATCACTGACTGATTTATTTATATTTATTTATAAACTGACTTGACTGACTGCTCTTTCTGGAGCCCAGTCGCCCTTACAGTGCATAAAATCAATAAAACATCAAATTCCACAATTAAAATAGAGTTGAAGGTGATCTGGTGCTCGATCGGCAACAAGTGAAGCTGCTGCAAAATAGGTGTTATGTGACACCTCACTGAGGTCCCAGTGAGAAGTCAAGCAGCAGCATTCTGGACGAGCTTAAGTTTCCGGGACAAGGGTAGGCCAATGTAAAGGGTGTTACAGTAGTCTAGTCTTGAGATGACCGTGGCTTGGATCACAATGGCTACATCATTTCTGGACAAGTATGTGATGCTATATTGTTTCTCTTATTTGTCATTTCATATATTTTGTTATGATGGGGGTTTTTTTCTTTGCTGTTTTATGTTCAATTGTGTTGTATTGTTTTGGGCTTGGCCTCATGTTAGCTGCCTCGAGTCTGCTTTGGGGAGATGGTGGCGGGTTATAAATAAAATTTATTTTTATTATTACTATTATTATATATGAACCCCCCCCCAAAAAATGGTCAACCAGCCTTGTCAATAATGATGGTGATGATGATGATGATGATGATGATAGTAATCCCAGTGGCCATCCAGTCCAATCCCCTTCTGCCATGGAGGGAAATAAGGTTTTGGAAGCAAGGAAGGCTAGGGTCAAAGTATCTGGGCAGTGAGGAAGGTAAGGGGGAAAGGCTTTTGGCACCATGAGAGGCATGGGGGGGGGGGGAGAGAGCAGGAAAGAGGAAGGAAAGCTTGGAGCAGGAGGCAGGAGGAGGAGGTGGTGGAGGAGGGGGGAGGGGAGGAGGAGAGAAGAAATGGGCTCCACGGAGTACACTTTGAGAAACACTGGTCTAGAGACTAATGAGAATTTTGCTTTTAATTATTTTGATAAGGAACTATCAAGAAATCAGAAACTTCTTTATATTTGGAATGAATTAACCTGTGGTTTAAAAATCTCTAGCAGAAAGTGAAGCTGACAGATTCATTCTATTCTCCTTAATGTCAGAGTAACAGGGTAATGAGTCCATGACACAAATTGATAAGTACAGATAAGTATATAATATGCCCCTTTTCCCATGACAGTGAATAAAAGAGAGACAGGCATCCTTTCCCAGTCACATAGGCAACAAGGGGCCGGGGGGGTTGATGGCTGTGTGTCAGTGGTTCTTTTTCAAGAATTTACAAAATAAGACTCCAGGCCCGGACGGGATGACTGCACTTTACTATAAGCTCTTCCAGAAAGAACTACTCCCGCACCTGAAAGACCTAATGAACCAAGCCATGTCCCAAGCACTGATACCTAACTCATGGAGGGAAGCGAATATCACTTTTGTTTATAAAGAGGGAACAGATCCAGCATGTGTCCAAAATTATCGGCCCATTTCCCTCTTAAATAATGATTATAAACTTTTTGCTTTGGTGATCGCAGCGAGGTTAAAGCCTTTTCTTAATAGGTCGATACATGAAGATCAAGCGGGATTCCTGCCAGGCAGACATCTGAGAAATAATATAAGAACCATGATCAATGCGGTCGAGTACTACGAGAAGAATAATCAAAAAGAAGTCGGATTGCTTTTCTTGGACGCCGAAAAGGCGTTCGATAATGCAAGCTGGGACTTTTTAACACAGATCATGAGGGAAAAGGATATGGGATTCCAATTCCTTAACGCGATACAAGCGATATACTCCAACCAGTCAGCGACCCTATTAATTAACGGTCAGGAGGCAGGTAAAATCAAGATACAGAAGGGTACTAGGCAGGGATGCCCCCTGTCACCCCTACTATTTATACTAACACTGGAACCCCTCCTGGAAGCCATACGAAAGGACATAAATTTAAAAGGTTTGAGAATCCGGAAAGAGGAATTCAAGGTGAAAGCCTTTGCTGACGATATCGCTTGTATCATCGAGAACCCCATAGACACAATAATGAAATGGATGGAGAGAATTGAAGAATTTGGATCAGTGGCAGGCCTAAAGATAAACAAGAATAAAACTAAAATATTAACGAAGAATATGAGAGAAGAAAGAAGGGCAATACTCCAGAAGATAGCGAACTTTGAAGTGGCAAAGAAAGTAAAATATTTGGGAATCATAATGACAGCCAATAATAACAAACTTTTAAAAAACAATTATGAGAAGGTATGGAGCGACATTAAGAAGAAATTACAAGAATGGAAACATCTGGGCCTGAGTCTAACAGGTAGAATAGCGATAATCAAAATGGAGGTCCTCCCTAGAATGCTGTTCTTTTCCCAAGCTATCCCAATACTTAGAACGAACTTTTACTTTAAAGTGTGGAAATCCGATATACTTAAGTTTGTGTGGGAGGAAAAGAAGGCAAGAATTAAATACAAAGTCTTAACAGACAAAAAAGATAGAGGAGGACTTGCGCTTCCAAACCTTCAATTATATTTTGAGGCTTCGGCCCTTACCTGGGTGACTGATTGGGCATCTTTAGAGAGAAAAAAACTATTATGTTGGAAGGGGTAGACCTACGAAGGGGCTGGCACGCATACCTCTGGTATGACAAATCAGGAATCGAGAAAAATTTCTCCAATCATTTTACCAGAGCCGCCTTGATTAAAGTGTGGAAGAAATATAAAGACCGTTTCTATCAAAAAACGCCCCTATGGGTCTCCCCGATGGAAGCCCAGCATGTGAAAGAGGTCCCGCCCGAAAAATGGTACACATATAAACAACTTATCATCAAGCAGAGAGAAGGCTGGAGGCTCAAATCGTTGGAGGAATTACGAGACCAAGGAATGGAGTTGACTTGGTTTCATTATGCTCAGATAAAAGAAGCTTTCAAACAAGATGAGAAAAGAGACTTTGAAACGAAAGTTAATACCTGGGACAAAGTGCTGGGGATACAAAAGAAACAAATGACACATTTATATAATAAGCTGCTGGAGTGGGATACAGAAGAAGAACTGATTAAAGGTACGATGATAAAATGGGCCCAGGAATTGGGCCACTCGATATTATTAAAGGACTGGGAACTCCTCTGGAAGAAAAACTTAGATATTCGGGTTCTGAATATAGAGGAGAGTTGGTACAAGATGTTCTTCCACTGGTACCTTACCCCGGCAAAACTGGCAAGCTTATATAAAAACTTAAAAGACCGATGCTGGAAGTGTGGAGAGAGAAAGGAACCTTCCTCCACTGTTGGTGGAGGTGCAAAAAGGTCAAAAAAATTTGGAGAGAAGTACATTCCCATGTACAAGGAATGCTTAAGAAAAAATTTGATTTGAAGCCCGAGTACTACCTCTTAAATATATTGGACTTCGAAATAGGAAACAACGAGGACAAGGTCTTGTTTTGTATCTCAGCCGCGGCGAGGATTGAGATAGCTAGAAAGTGGAAGAGTACGGATGCCCCGGAAAGCACAGACTGGCTACTAAAAGTAAGGGAATTAATGGACCTGGATACCCTTAAAGGCCTGGTGATGAACCAGAGAGAGAACCAGAGAACAGTTGGAGCCTAACTGGAACATATATCAAAGACTTTAGCCTAACAAGGCAAAATAGAGGGAAATGCTAGAGAAGGAAATCACCCAGGTGAAAATGCCGGTTAAACACAAGGGCACGAATCTACAGGGATACGGACAAATAAGAAGTCCAGAGGATCAAGTAATGGACGGAACCTGCAACCCGAACTGGGAGTAACTGGCATAGGCCAGCAAGCTATTTCTTTCATCTTTCCTCCCCCTTTCTTTCCTACCCAGTTCTCCCCCCCCCTACCCACAGCACTCCCCCCCTCAAATCCCACCCAGCCCCCATCACTATTTGCCCCACTTCTTTTATCATATGTATAAAAACTCCATAATAAAAATCATTCAAAAAAAAGAATTTACAAAATGGGTTATTTTCAGATTCTTTGAATGTGCTAAATCTTGTATCCCAAAAAAATGACAGCATCTTAGATGGCTATTGTAAAGTCTGAACTACAACTCAGAGCAGATTTGCTGTCCCTGCAACCACAGTAACCACCAGCTGCTCCTAGGAGTCCATAATGTGTAGCCACTGCCATTGCCCCCATGAAGGAATACATGCATGAAGCTGCCTCTGGCTCAGTATTTTGCAGGTTTCTCCTCTGCAAATCAGCCCTACAGTGGGAGAAATTTGCATTCTTTGCAATTAATACTGAAGGTTGTGTTTCCCACAATTAATGCTCTGTGGCAGGCATCCTCAAACTGTGGCCCTCCAGCTGTTTGGGCCTCCAACTCCCAGAACCCCTAATGAGCTTGTTCAATTGTCAGGAATTTAGGGAGTTGAGGCCCAAACAGCTGGAGGGCCGTAGTTTTAGGATGTTTGCTCTGTGGGATTTATGTGGGAAAGATTAATGGAATGGCTTACATAGATCTCCTCCATTGCAGTGAGAGAAATAGCCAGTCTGTAATCCCCGGTGCCGCAGTGGGTTAAAGCACTGAGCTGCTGAACTTGCTGACCGTAAGGTCACAGGTTCAAATCCAGGGAGTGGCGTGAACTCTCGCAGTTAGCCCCAGTTTCTGCCAACCTAGCAGTTTGAAACCATGCAAATGTGAGTACATCATTATGTACCGCTCCGGCAGGAAGGTAATGGTGCTCCATGCAGTCAGGCCGGCCACATGACCTTGGAGGTGTCTACAGGCAATGCCAGCTCTTCGGCTTAGAAATTGAGATGAGCACCAATCCTCAGAGTTGGACATGACTGGACTTTACCTTTATCTAATCCCCTTGAAACCATATGGTATGAGAGAAGTAATTCTACAAAAAGTATATTTCTCAAATGATAAATACACATAATACTCGTTGACATTGATAGCACAAGGAGCCATACAAATACTAGACAGGTAGAGCACTCATAGGTGGAATATATAGACCCTCCAATTGTCTCCGTTTGGCAGGAAGATTCCCAATTGATCCTTGAATGTCCAATTTTTTTTCACCTACTTTAAAAATGCCCCTGTTTCTCTCTCTTCCTTTCACTTTTATTTTTTTTTGTCCTCAACATACTTTCATTGATGTAAGCCAAGTTCCAAGTTCAAAAGTCGTTTATAATCAATCGATCAATCAATCAATCCAACAAGTGGGAGAGGAGAAGAGGGAACAGAAGCAAACTCCTATATCCTCTCTTAGCATATCTATTCTTTCGCATTAAACTGTTGGTGTCTTGGCCACACTGAGCTCTCCAAATTTATTGAGCTGCCATGTGAAATCATGATGGGAGTTGAAATGCAGTGTATCTCTAAAGTGTACTGAGATAGGGAAAATAGGATTTAATGTAAAATGGTTTCCTTCCCTATTGCCTTGCCTCATTGTTCTTACTTTTGACCAACATCCTACTGATGCAGGCATGTAGCCAGGGGGGGGGCTAAGGGGGCTTCAGCCCCCCCCCGAAATTCTCAGGGTGGTCCGCGAAAAGGCCTTACTGGTACATTATGTTACGTGCATTTAAATCATGATCTGATCACCATGCTCATTATATCCCACATTAATGGGGTTATTGAGATAACAATACAAAAGTTTGCTAGGGTAGACCCTCTTCCACCCAGTCTCAGCCCCCCTGAACCAAACTCACCCCCCCCCCCCCGAATCAAAATCCTGGCTACGGCCCTGTACTGATGTATAATAAAACATGTAACCCATAGAGCCTGTCTAAAGAGAAGAGGATGCTATGGATTCTTCTGACTCATGTAATAATTTCCCCAGGAGCTGATGCTGTTGAAAACTTTGACTGGGACCTGAGCTAAAATAGAAAGTCTCAACAAGGCATAGACTAGTGATTTTCAACCAGTGTGCCGTGGAACACTAGTGTGCTGTGGGAGATCATCAGGTGTGCCGTGGGAAAATATTTTCGAACTTCATTCATAAATAAACTATAAGGCGCATCTGTCCCTTTAAGAAATGGAACCATAGCACTCTTGCGTCACCTAAGAAGTGATGTGAGAGTGCTATGGTTGCACCATCTTGGATTCGCTTAGACGCATCTTTCTACCATTCCTGCCAGGATATCTATTTTGTGTTCATCAAAACAGGCCCAGCTTTCACACTAAATGAGTGTATAAATACATTTAAAAACATATTAACTATATGTATCACTGTGTTAGAGTGTCATTTTGGTTGGTGGTGTGCCCCAGGATTTTGTAAATGTAAAAAAATGTGCCACGGCTCAAAAAAGGTTGAAAATCACTGGCATAGACTATGAAGGAAAATAAGAAATTCATTTAAGGATGCCAGATGTGACTTGGGCATGTATGTATACTTTTAGAGCATGGGTGAACTTTGTCTTTCAGATGTTTCTGGATACAATTGTTATTTGCCCTAAATAAACTAAGATGCATGGGACTTGCAACCTAGCCTGGTCTGGTGGACCATGTATTCCCCATCTCAGGTATTACAACAAGAATGATTGAAGCTAAATTATTAAGGTTAACTATGCACAAAAATACCATACAGCTGTTAAAATCAAGTGTTGCGTTTGTGCTAGTGCAGAGTACTTCCACTTGGGCATTGCAGAGCACTCAGATTTTGCAGCCCAGTACACACTGCTTCTGGGGCTTCAGAAAAGTACTGGAAAAAAGGCCATCCAGAAAAGTACTGAATGTAGCATAGAGAGCTGCAAGGAAGCAAAAAACCTTGCCTTGTTACTTTCTACCAGTATAAAGAACTAGTTTAGATACAACAAAAGCATGGCAAAGAATTCAATATGGCATTGTTGTCATTTTTAAAGAGAAGCTATTTAGTGATCAGAAAAGAATTCCAAAACAGAGTAACAACAACATCCACGGTAGGTGAACCAAACAGGAATGCTCATTTGCTACAAGCTAAATCAGGTCAAGCAGTCCGACTCATCTCAAGGGAGTCACTTATCCTGATTTTGCCTACACATGGAGAAACATGCACACACAACCTCTTTCTTTTGAGATGTTGATCATGGATAGACACAGTGCCCACCCCATGATACCAAGAAGTAAAAAGCAAAATACTTTGCTTGGGATGCAATAATGAATAGGTATATTTTCAGTTCATTTTTATAAGCATTTGTCAAAATTCACAGCTTTTTAAATTTATGATAGAAAGGGCCAAAGGTGTCATTTCTAATGAATGTGGGGGGAAAACAAAAACTGAAGATTTGCCCCCTTCCACTCAGTTTTGGTCCTCCTGCTGCTGCACCTCCTCCTCCTCATCTTTCTCCTACTCCTTCCCCTTCTCCTTCTTCTGGAAGACTGTTCATCTATTTTAGCCACATGACCAAAAAATTACTATATGGTCTTCTCCTTATGGGAAATACCAGCACGATGGATGAGAAGAATATTTGACAATACAGTTCCCTTGGTACTTTGTGGTTCGCTTATTGCAGACTTGCTGTTTCACAGATTTTTAAAAAATATTAATTTAATATATATATCATGATATTTTCATTGTTTTGTGGGGGGGGGGGGGTTGCCACCGCCGCTCTCCAAGGAGCTTTCCCTCTTCAGTCCTCCCTCCCTCCCGGATTGAAGGGCCTTCCTTTCCTTCACTTTATTTTAAGTTTATAAAGCCTTAAAATAGTGTATAACTACTAAAATATTGTATAAATATTAAAATGAATAGAGTATCCCTACATCTCTGTTTTTCACTTATTGCAGGAGGTCCTGGAACGCAACCCCAGCAATAAGTGAGGGAACACTATTGTAGATGAGTCCTCAAGCAATGCTGAAAGCATGGAGGTTGAAGCAAGAAGGGCAAAATGGATTACTCATGAGCAGGAGTCAGATGGGGAAAGGAAAGGGATCTGGCAGATACTTAGTGAGCCTACTGATGTAGATTCCTTTGAGGGTTTTTCTGGGGGTGATGGGTCTGAGTTTGATGAAACAACTATGGAAAATGGGGATGGGGATTCAGAGGATGTGTCTAGTGACATGGACTGGACTAAAGTACAGGAGGTGCATGATGTTTGTGCAGAACCAAAAAGTAGTGATACATGTATGGAGTTCTGATGATCAAGCATCAACTTGGGGTGACTTAAGTCTTGGCAGGATAAGAAGTGCCTGGCAGGAGAGACAGAGAGTTGCATGTGAAGCTGCCAGGGCAGCTGAAGAGGCTAATGATGGGGTGTTGCCTCATTTGAGTTCTGATGAAGATTGTGAATAAAATAAGGCTTGGAAATGGGGGTTCTTTGCAGTTGGCAAGGTGTTGTTGGGTGCCCGTGTCCTGCTCGTGTATGCTGTGCTTCCTGTATTCCCGTGGACTGCTTTCTAGACGTGAGTTTGGATCCTGCCTATTTCAGTGGACCTGAGTATTGTATCGGCTGGGCTCTGCATCTTGCTTCCTCTGTTTGCTACACATTGTTTGCTCCCTGTGTGCTAGTTGCTGCCGCCTGCTTGTGTGCTGACCCTGGATCGGAGTATCATCGCTGGTGCTGTTTCCTTCCCGTTGTGATCTGGATTGGTTTACCACCATTGCTGTCTTCTCCTGCCCTGACGTTGGACCGCCTTTCAACCACACTCCTGCTTTCTCCGCACTTTGAATCTGGACCGGTTTAAACCACACCTCTGCTGCCTTTCCGTTGCGACTCCTGGACCATGCTGATGTCTCTTCACTTTGAGCCTTCTCCCGTTTATTGCTATCATCATTGTGCTTTTGTTATGTGCTTTTTTCTTGCTATTTTGTATTTTTGAGTTTAATGCGGGTTTTATAGCGATATAATCTGGGTTTTCCTTTTGTGACTGTTTTTGACCAATTTGGTTGTTACTTTGTGTTTTTCTCATTACATCACTGAGCTTTAAGTCTTTTGGGGTCATTTGACCCTATGTTTGAGTTACTGAATAAACTTTCCTTGAAACAGTATTGGACTTGGTGCTTTAAGGCTCTCTGTATTGCGACAAACACTGTACTTAACTGGTAAAAATATTGATTATTCAGAATTTCTTTAAAGAAGAATTCAGACTTGAAAAAATATGCAAAGTTTGGGATGTATACATGATTCATATAGTTTTTTCTTGTATAGTAAACAATATTAATTGCTGGACTTCACAATCACTCTTACAAATGCAGAACCTAAAGTTATACATTCATCACTTACTCATATTCACATCCCTATATATTCAATAGTGTAGGGAATACATAAAGACCATAAAAGTACCTTTGCACTGTAGAATCTTAGAATACCAAGTTGGAAGGGATGCCAAGAAACATCTAATCCAACCCCATGCCATAATATGTGTATTTACAGCTGAAGCTTACCTAAATTGTGGCCACTCCATTTCTGTTTAAAAACCTGCAGTGAAGAAGAATCCACCACCTTCTAAGGTAGTTTATTCCACTGTCAGCCTTACTATGAGTAACTCTAGTGAATTGGCAGTACTTCACATTTGTAGACCCGAATACCTGAAAATACTAAATCCTGACTAATTTTGGAAATTGAAGAGGATCAGATCTTATTACTATTTGAATGGGCAGGGAAGGGTTACCAGAAACATCCGGTGCTTTGTTTCATGCATTCTATTTAATTTCTTTTTCTTTTTCTTTTAGTGAAGTTGTGCAATTTCAGCAATATAAGTGTGTGCGTGCGCACACACATGGGTAGAATAAATGCAAAGCAATCACCTTAGAAATGGTGAGGGGAAAGAGAGAGAAGAGGAATAGAATCCCACCCTTGACACCACCCTTGTTGTTATGCTCCCACATAAACAGAAGGGACACGTCACACTAAGGTAGGTGATGGGAATGTAGCTTGGGATGGCTAACCACTTGTGTGATAAGGTCCAAGAAAGTCCTATGAAATTCGTGGGGTTACCATAAATTGACAGGCAACCTGAAAGCATGTACATACATTTCAAGTCCATCATGCATTTGTGGTTTTGGGGGAAGAGGGTTGTTTTGGGGTTTTGATACGGGAATTAATAAAAGATTGCAGCCATTGCAGAAGTTGGTGGCACAGTAGACAGAAATGGGGACTGAAGAATAGGGTGTTTTGAGTTTAACAGCCCAGAACTGTCAGCAACTGAAGGGGAATCAGATGTAAGCTGGAAGCAGTGAAGAAAAGATTGCCGTTCTCTCTAAGAGTGAGGGAATAAATATTCTGTCGGTGTTTGCAGCAGGAGCCCTAGTGCTGATTGCTCTCCAGTGTCCTTGAAAGATATTGTGTGCTGGTTATATTTGTGTGCTGCGTATTTTAATATTCTGTTTTGCTCACAGAGCACCTGGAATTTTTCAAATGTGTGTGGGAAGAGGGTGTAGGAGGATATGAGGAGTAGGGGCGAGGACACAGATGGTGCTGAAAACGATGATCTGATCCACTTTGGATGCTCTGTACATATTGAGAATGAGGTGGAGGTGGAGTGTTTGCATGCTGAGATGGAATTACACATGTCATGGTAATGAAACCGATTTCTTTATGTTTTAGAACTATTGTTTCAAAAGAACTTTTAGAGACGCAGTGGCAAATAGCAATAGAAACTACTTTTGTTTAATTAACACTTCCCACTTCAAAAGACAGCAAGTCAAGAAGACATGATGTGATGGGGATCCTGGGCATAAAGCAAATCAGCTCAGATGCTCAGTCCTTGTGTTGGCTAGTATAGGTGAGTGGCAACCCAAAAATACTACACATAGACAGATATAGAGAAAGAACCACATAAATAGTTGCCAGCATCCAGGGCTAGCTCTGCCTTTTTAAAGACAGAAGCAAGCACCTGCAGCAGGCGATCCTGAAAGGCAGAAGGTGATTGCAAGAATGAAAAACAGAATAGTGGACAGCAAAAGAGATTTAAAGATGGGCTTCAAACTAACCTTAAAAACTGTAGCATAGACACACAGAATTGGGAAGTTCTGGCCCTTGGGTGCTTTAATTGGAGGTCAGCTGTTACCAAGAGTGCTGTGGAATTCAAAAAGACACAAATGGAGGATGAAAGGGAGAATGCGTCAAGCCAACCCTTGTTGGGACTGCCTTCCATCTGGAAATCAAGGTCCTCACTGTGAAAGAACACGTGGATCAAAAATAGGTCTGTACAGTCACCTACGGATCCACCACTAAGACCCTATACTTGGAAGGAAACATATGCAGCCAAGAGTGATAGCCTATGATGATGACGATAGCAAGATGCTGGAGGGCAGAGCAAAGTGTGCCATGCAACCTTAAGTGAATTTAGTGCCCTCAACTATGATTTGTCCCCTTTCCAGTACTGAATTAAGGCACACATGCCAGTTAGCTGTCTTTTAAATCCCCCTGGAATGGAGAGAGCTCCCATTGTGTTGAATTGTGCAAACATATGGATTGTGAAAGCAAAGATGCTCTCCAGCTTCTCCTCAACTAGTGTCACTGGGTATGTTGAACTTCACTTTTCATGACACCCAGAATACAAAGAGCTGTGTTGGACAATGGGTATAACTGATAATCTATTCTCAAATAAGCTTCCGGATTTAAAACTCTCTACGGATTAGATACATGTGTTGCTGGTACAGTGTAGAATGCAGTGGGCTCTTGATATCTGCTGAGGCAGTGTTTCCCAACCTTTTTTGAGCCGTGGCACACTTTTTACATTTGCAAAATCCTGGGGCACATCACCAACCAAAATGACATAAAATGACACTCTAACACAGTAATACATATAGTTAATATGTTTTTAAATGTATTTATACACTCAGTGTGAAACCTGGGCCTGTTTCGATGAACGCAACATAGATATCCTGGCAGGAATGGCAGAAAGACACAAACTTCCCACACAGAACTCCCATAACCAAGAGAAAATACTATAAAAGTTTGGTGGGCATTGACCTTGAGTTTTGGAGTTGTAGTTCACCTATGTCCTAAGAGCACTGAGGACTCAAACAATGTTGGATCAGGACCAAACTTGGCATGAATACTCAATATGCCCAAATGTGAACACAGATGGAGTTTAGGGAAAATAGACCTTGACATTTGGGAGTTACAGTTTCTGGAGGGGGAGCCTCGAAGACCAGCAGTCTCCCTCTCACTTAGGTTGCCCCCTCCCTCCCCACCAGGCTTGAATTGGGGTTGTGGAGAGCAGGAGCCTCACTCACCACCTGCGCAGCTCCTCGGGGGTCAGCAGGGCGGCCCGGGTGGGCATCTCGGGGCTGGCGAAGCAGGCAGGAAGGAAGGCGGTGGCGGTGGGCAGGGAGCCGGAGGGAGGCTGAGAGCGGTTTCGCGCACACCAGGGAGGAAGGGGAGGAGGAGGGAGGGGCGGGGCCGGTGCTGGACTGAACCATCCGGCATTAGGCCTGGGAGGGGGGGAAGCAAGAGGAGGTCTCTACTTGGGGAAAGGGAGGTGAGCCTTCCCAATTCATGGAGAGGGAGAGACCAAGTAGACAACAGGTGGGGAGGGAGGATAAATTTTGTGCCTTTATCGAGGTAGGTTTCTTAGGGTTTTTATACTTCAACATGCTAGACTCCCCCCCCCCCCTCCTGGAGGTTCCAATTTCCCACGGCACACCTGATGATCGCTCACAGCACACTAGTGTGGCCCGGCACACTGGTTGGGAAACAGTGTGCTGAGGTACGTTTCAAACCTTTCCCCTTCCCCTGTGGATACCAAACTCCGTGGATGCTCAAGTCCCATTGTATATAATGGTGTAATAAAATGGCATCTCTTATATAAAATGGCAAAATCAGTTTGTTCTTCCGATTAAAAAAAAATATTTTCAAGCCATGAATGGTTGGATCTATGAATGGGAGAACAATGTATTTTCTTGCTTTCACTTTCATAGTGAAAGAAGCAGCTTTTGCTTTTTGTGAGAGAGACAGGATGAGAAAGAGAAATTATGGCAATTCTTATCAGACAAAAGAAGACAAAAGAATTGAATAGTATCTTCTTCTTCCACTAGTCCTCTCCCTCTCCTTGAAATAAAGGAAAAGTCATCCACAAATACTTTGTATTACAGGAGGAAGTCCTCAAGGAAAAAAATGTACATCATGTGTAATTTTGCTCTCAGGTGTTACATTATTTGCAAAAAATATATACAAAGATCCAAGCTATATCTCATGTGGTGGCAAGCGTGATTCATTCTGTCTTATGCATGCATTAGCAAGGATACTAAACCCTGGGATTAGTTGTGAGGCATTTTTATTTTTCTTTACATTAAAGATTGAAACAAACCACTGAACAGTCATTGTTCTATAAGTCAAAATATTTTGGTTTGGTGTGTTATTACTGCTGCAGTGCTGAATCACTGCACAATGTTTCTTTTGAAGTGTCCCTGTTGGGTCTTTCTGGGCACTTTGTTGTGCAGAAATGAAAAGCGTAGTGCAGGCACCTGGTCTAGATAAAAACCCTCCTGTATGTGGAATAGGGCACCAAGGGAGTCAAGCAAAGCAGCATTGGAGTTCTTTTCAGACTCTCTTCTTTTTTCTTTGTTACATGAAAAGAACTTTTCCAGGTGATTTTAAATTTCTGTGCAGAAAAGTGGAAGGCACCCCAGTATGAGAGTCTTCCTAGTCTCACTGGTCCAAGTAGATCTTTCTTTCAAGTGTTTTTTATAGTTGCCACTATATGGACAACCACATTCAGTGAGCTGCTCAGACAGTGTTCTTAAAAGGCAGCAATGCCATACAGTCAAAGTACTGCAAGACAATTATTGTGTTGTCACTTTTTTAGGGAAGTAGTGTCATGCTCATGGAGTAGGAAAAAAGAGATCAGATGGTTTTTCAGAATGTCCAGAACCACAGTAGGCTGCATGTTGGTGGTATTGCTTAAGAACTGTACAACTAAATGAATACATTGTGTATGTAGAGTGATACAGAAAGAGAAAGTGGGGAGAAAGAGGAGGGACTGCGTCCATGACTTAGAGCAGGGGTGGGCAACCTACGGCCCACGGGCCGAATGCGACCCGGCAGCCGATTTTGTCTGGCCTGGGGAGAAGGGTGTTGGAGGCGATGCCAAGAGGAAGGGGTGCCGCTGCCGCCATTCCATCGTGGGCTCTGTGGGGCCTGTGTCGGCAGACAGGCCGGAGGAGCACCGGCTTTGGAGTGCCTGCCCTCCCTGGAGGTGATCCGGGCCTGCAGCGGGAGCATTCGGTGACCTACGGCGGCTGATCGCCCTGGCAACCCGAAAGACTTGATCGTCTTCTGGGTCACCACAGCAATCAGCCGACTCAGATGACCGACTGCTCCCCCCTGCAGGCCCGTATTGCCTCCAGTGATGGAAGGCACTCCATAGCAGGGCGATCAGTTGGGGAACGGCTGGGGGTGAGAGGCCTGCAGCCTCTGATCACCTGCTGCTCTGCTCTCCTCTGCAGCTGGGTCCGCTTTGCCATCCTCTGGGCTGGGTCCATTGGGCCATTCCATCTTGTTTCGCACCTTGTTTTCTTGAATGTAATTTAATTTTATTTTAGTGGTTTTTTATTATTATTTTATAATAATTTTATAATAATATAATAAATAATATAATATAATGTTATATTATAATTTCAATATATTATAATGTCTATATATATACAGTATACTATAATAATTATGATATTAATACTAATAATATATGAATATTTCTTGATATATTAATTTGTTAATATTAATGATGTGTAATATATAGTAAATATAGTACATAAATAAATAATTTAGATTAGAATGTAGTTCCGCCTTTAGGTGCGGTCCTCCATAATATTTTTTGGCTCTCGTGTGGCCCCTTGGAAAAAAATAATTGCCCACCTCTGACTTAGAGGGAAGATATTACTGTCCTCTTTCAGTCTTGCACTTTTTACAGAAGAGAAAAAGAAGGAAAACAATGGTGGGGAATGAAAATGAGAAAATTGGGAAGAGCTGGAAAGTCACACTGTAATTCAGTGGTTTTCAACTATTTTTTGACCAGGGATCACTTTGACCAGGGACCACTCTCCAACCTTGGTACCAAAAGGGTTACAAATCGGTTTTTGGTCAACTTTAGATTTGCTTTGGTTATTTGGGGTGCTGATTCAGAAAACTAATTGGATAGATCACATCAGCTCTAGTTTCCGATACAGAACATATGCCATCCAGTAGTCACCATCTGCTTGCCCACAGAAAATCATATTTACTAATCTAGAGCTGATGTGATATTAATAGTCTTTCATGAGTAGTCAGCCTCTCCCCTCCTGACCTCCCCATTGCCTCGGCACTATAAGAGCGTTTTACGAGACCAGTCGCTCTCATTGCCATGTGGTTTCAAGTCAATGGTATAGTAATGGTGAGGCTGCGGACCATATTTCCATTCTTGGGGACCACTGGTGGTCCACGGATTACAGGTTGGGAACCACTGCTGTAATCCAAGGCTCACAATCATAATTCTCAGTTTTCTAACAATTGTCAATGTTGTCAATGTTGTCTAGAGCTGCTGGAATTTACACTCCAATAACATTTGGAGGATCACACAATCCTCACCTCTGCAATAAGACTTAGCCTGTTTATTAATCTAAACTGCCACTTTCAGAAACAAGAAATGGAAGGAAGTATTCTCAATTACCTTAAAAATATGTAAGCATGCGATATATGAATACCATAGTTCATATCCATGCTGGCATGCAGCCACTGTAAAAGCAATTTCCAGCACTGTACAAATGACAGAGGTCAGTTATATAGTGGCATGCAGCCAATGTTGAATTTCATTAATGCATTTGCTACTACTTACATCAATCTATATATTTTTCCAATTTTTCTTCCCTGTATCTACGTGTGTGTGTGTGTGTGTGTGTATACAGTGTGTGTGTGTGTGTGTGTATATATGTATATATATATATATATATATATCATGAACTAATAATGAGTCATAGTTGGGAAGCAGTCATGTGCTTAAGGTATTTATTTACAAGGCACATTTGTTCTAGTTAGTGATGTGAAAAACTCCCAATCATGGGTTTGTTGTATTTCTCTGAATCCCCCCTACGTTCTTGTTCTTTTTTAAATAAAATATTTTCATCAAACATACAAAATTTAACAACTTTATAATGTATAAAACACAGGACTTGGCTTCCAACCCTTTGGAAGATGGTGATATTGATATATATCTTCTAATACTTCCATTAATACATACTATACATAATTTCTCTTAGCATTTTTCTTTTAATACAAACTTTATTACATCATAAATCAAACTAAATAACATTATTTTAACGTCTAAATATATTTTCTGCTATACTTCAAACACTATAACTGATGATCTGCTCTAATAATCAGTCACATATGCAACAACTGGTTGCCAATTTTGCTTATTTTTTCTTGTTATATTGTCTTGAATTAAACTTGTCACTTTATCAATTTTCACTTAACCACACGCCTTCAGCAGTTAGCCTTCTATTGACAGGACTACCGTATCTTTCCTCTTTTATGCATATAATGTATTTGCAGTCATGATCATATATTGTAAAAATCTTCCAGATTTGCTTTCATGTTGGTTATCTAATCATCCTAGTAAGTAAAGCCCTGGTTTCACCTGCAACTTTATATTCTAAATGTTCTCAATTACACAAATAATGACTCCCAGCCCAAAATTAATTCTACAAGTTTACCATATGGAAAAATATGTCCATTCCTGACATTTTCAATAAACATTAGGAAATCAGGAGATCAGTTGTACATGTTGGACAATTTTGCAGAAATTAAACACCATGATTTTATTTTTAAAACTCTCAATGGTCATAACTTCCAGTGTGATTCCATGGTATACTACCAGCCCGTCCGGCGGAGTTGTTCTGAGTAGTGAGAGGCCCAACTACTCCTCGGAGACCCAGCCGCTACTTCTACGTATCCGCCTTCCATGCGCGTGAATCACCTGGGCTCCGGTCAGCAAACAACTCCGCATTACTACTGCTCCCTGGATTTCCATCACGGCTTGTTTGCCAACCCGGCTCTTTGGCTACGACGCAGCCCTGTGGGCCCTTTGTCTATCCTCCCCTCATATACTTACCTGGAAAGCCTGTCTATTATTGTGAACCCTTGAACTTTTTCCTCGAACCCGATAACTACTGGACTTTAAGTAACGCTATTAAGTGTATGGGGTAGGAGCCCAGAGTGGGCACACTCTTTAATTTGTACCTTGTATTTATGTATGCTTCTTTAAGATTTGTGTATTAACACTTTGAGAATTTCCTATTAGTTTACTTGATTATTTCCTACACTCCGTGTATTGCATGTCTTACAGCAATTCTCCCCTTGTGGTTTGATTAATCTCTGAGGATGTAACAAGAGCACCTGCTTGTCCCGTTTTGATGGATTCGTTTCAATCTGTTCAGCTCGAGGATGTGGACAAGATTCTTGGAGAGGCGAGAGCGACCACATGCATCCTAGACCCCTGCCCATCCTGGCTTGTAAAGGAGGCCAGAGGGGGTTTGGCAGAGTGGGTGAAGATGGTGGTTAATGCCTTCCTTTGGGAAGGCAAAATTCCAGCCAGCTTAAAACAAGCTGTTATAAAACCGCTGTTGAAGAAACCATCACTGGACCCCACTCAATTAGTGAACTATCGGCCAGTTTCCAATCTCCCCTATTTGAGCAAAGTCCTTGAACGTGTGGTCGCCTTGCAACTCCAGTAATTTTTGGTAGACATTGATTATCTGGATCCGGTGCAGTCTGGCTTTAGGCTGGGACATGGCACTGAGACAGCCTTGGTCACCTTAGTGGATGATCTACGCCGGGAACTCGACAGGGGGAGTGTGTCCCTGTTGGTTCTGCTGGACCTCTCAGTGGCCTTCGATACCGTCAACCACGGTATCCTTCTGGGATGCCTCGCTGGAATGGGCCTTGGAGGTACTGCAGTGGCTCCAGTCCTTCCTCGAGGGTCGCTCCCAGAAGTTGTTGCTAGGGGACTCCTGCTCGACCCCACGGCCATTGTACTGTGGGTTCCCACAGGTTTCAATACTGTCCCCTGTGTTATTTAACATATACATGAAGCCGTTGGGGGAGATCATCCAGAGTTTCAGGGTGTGGTTTCATCTTTACGCAGATGATGTCCAACTCTGTCACTCCTTTCCACCTGCTACTAAGGAGGCTGTTCAAGTCCTGAACCGGTGCTTGGATGCTGTAATGGACTGGATGAGGGCTAACAAACTGAAACTTAATCCAGACAAGACAGAGGTACTTCTGGTCAGTCGTAAAGCCGGCCAGGGCATAGGGTTACAGCCTGTGCTTGACAGGGTTACACGCCCCCTGAAGGCGCAGGTTTGCAGTCTGGGAGTGATCCTGGATTCATCGCTGAGCCTGGAGCCCCAAGTCTCAGTGGTGGCAGGGAGAGCTTTTGCACAGTTAAAGCTTGTGCGCCAGTTGCACCCGTACCTTGGGAAGTTTGACTTGGCCACAGTGGTCCACGCTCTAGTTACACCCCGAATAGACTACTGCAACGCTCTCTAAGTGGGGTTGCCTTTGAAGACTGCTCGTAAGCTGCAATTAGTCCAACGTTCGGCAGCCAGGTTACTAAGAGGAGCGGGGCACAGGGAGCATACAACTCCCTTGCCGCGCCAGCTCCACTGGCTGCCAATTAGCTTCTGAGCACAATTCAAAGTGCTGGTTTTAACCTACAAAACCCTATATGGTTTTGGCCCAGTTTACCTGTCCAAACGGATTCTCCCCTACGAACCATCAAGAACATTAAGATCCTCCGGAGAGGCCCTGCTCTTAGTCCCACTGGCTTCGCAAGCGCGGCTGGTGGGGACAAGAGACAGGGCCTTCTCTGTGGTTGCCCCTCGGCTATGGAACTCTCTACTAAGTGATGCTACATCTGCCGCCCTTCTGGTGTCCTTTAGGAGGCTAGTGAAGACCTGGATGTGGAACCAAGCCTTCCCAAAATAGGTTGAGATTGGCTATTGTCTGAATGTATGACCATGTTTACAGATTGAGTGGAATTATTTTAATGGTGATGTGGTTTTGTGTTGGGTTTTAATGTATTTTAATATGTTGTAGTTATTTTTAAATTGTATAGCACTGAATTTTTGCTGTTATGCCAGTCTGGGTCCTTCGATGGAGCTACTCAACTCCAAAAATTTCTTGAGGATTCGGATGGCCTGGACCCTTTTCAATCAGGCTTCCGTCCTGGACACGGGACCTAGACCGTTCTGGTGGCCATCTCGGATGACATCTGCCGTCAATTAGACAAGGGAGGTTCAGTAGTTCTGGTGCTGCTCGATCTCACCGCTGCCTTTGATACGGTGGACCATGATCTGCTGGTTCAACAACTAGCTGCCACGGGAATTCAAGGGTCAGCCATAACTTGGCTCAACTCGTTCTTACGAGGACGCAGTCAACGAGTAGAATGGCCTGGCCAAACATCTGAAAAATCTTTCCTTGAGTGTGGAGTACCCCAAGGCGCCATATTATCACCTATGCTGTTCAATATCTATGTCCGGCCTCTCGCTGGACTAGTCCAGAGCTTTGGGCTAGAATGTTACCAGTATGCCGACGACACTCAGCTCCTCCTAAAGTTGGAACCTGGAGCAACCTCGGTGCCTGACAACTTTGCCCAGTGCCTGGGAGCAGTGACGAGATGGTTGCGGGCCCACAAACTGAAGGTAAATCCAGCAAAGACTGAAATTCTATGGCCGGGCCGCCCATCAGAACTAGTCAATCCACTGCCACCCTTCGAAGGGGAACCGCTGACTCCATCTTCCACTGTGAAGAGCCTCGGTGTCATCCTGGACTCTAAAATGATGATGGGGGCCCAGATCGCCTCCACGAGCAAAAGGGCCTTCTTTCACCTACGTCAAGTGAGGCAACTGGTGCCCTATCTACCAACGGAAGCGCTGGCTACGGTGATTCATGCCACGGTTACATCAAGGCTGGACTATTGCAATGCTTTATACGTGGGTCTACCTCGATCAGTAACTCGCAAGCTCCAGTCTGTAGAAAATGCTGCCGCCAGGCTCCTCATGAAAACACCTATGAGGTGTCACATAACGCCATCCTTACAGCATTTACACTGGTTGCCGGTTGAATACAGAGTCCTTTATAAGGCCCTGACCCTGACACTTAAGGCCTTGCGGGGCCAGGGTCCTACATACCTAAAAGACCGTCTGATACCATCTATCCATCCGAGAGCACCATGGCCAGCCTACGAGAACCTTCTCTGTGTCCCGGGTCTGAGAGAGGCTCATTTGGAGTCCACGAGACAGAGATCTTTTTCCGTTGTGGCCCCTGTCCTGTGGAACTCTCTGCCACCAGACCAAAGAGCCATCTCCGACCTGCCTTCATTTCTGGCGGCACTTAAGACATGGCTATTTAGAAGAGCATATGCATAAGTGACAATCAGTGACCTGGAACCTGTCTATTCCCATATTTTAACATTTTAATATTTTAAAATTTTAATATTTTAGTATTGTAGATGCCTAGTTGTGTAAGTCGCCCGGAGCACATTGTGGAGGGCGACTCATAAATAATAAAATTAGTTAGTTAGTTAGAGAAGCTCGGGATACAAAAGTTTTAAATAAATAAATATAGCCAAAATATAGAAATTGCTACAATCCTTGGTTTCAGGTATCCAGAGGATGTCTTGGAATATATCCCCCATGGATTTGCACTGTACAAATAAAAGCATATGCACAAACATCTGAAGTTTTGTTGGGAAAGAGTAGGAACAAGGTCTTGTTCTATAATAACAAACAAACCTTGATGGAATCAAGCCTGACCCAGAGGCTGAGGTGAGGAACTCAGGACTTTCACAAAGACATAGATGTTCCCTGATAAAGAAGCTGTGCTTGTCAATCTCATGCCCTCTTGCAAGAATGTGTGACATGCTCTCAGTACCCAGCCCTGGGTAAGTCTACACATCTCAACGTCAGTTTTCTTTCTGAAATAGTATACCTGTCCTGCACAGAGCAGTGGGTATGAATGCTAAATAAAACCGAGCAGAAATTGTGCACTCAGTCAAGATTGCAATACATTATTTTCCTCATTCAGGAGCAGACAAGCAATTATGACTCTGCCTGCTGTCCAAGCTGCTCATCACCCTGAGCAACAGGTGCACAGCTTGACGTTGGGAGCAGAACTTAAAGTTCAATCTAGCTCTGGTTAATCTTCCCTTAGAATCTGCTAAGAAATGTTATCAACTATTGGTTACCTTATTTTTTAATATAAAATGAGCCAGGTATAGATTGGACCCATGAGTATTAATGATTTTCCCCTCCCGCTCTGCAAGAACTCATTAGTTCTTGTTTGATCAGCAATCCTCATGTGATATTATCTTTCCAAAAGGCAATTCTAATTGCATACCAAAAAGATATAAAATTCTTCATGAGGAAAACACCCTGATATCTGTCCAGACGTCATTGCATTTTCTATGTAATCACTAAATAGAACTTTAGGCAACAAAAGGAATGTTTATTCGTACTTCAGAAATCCACAATAAATAATAAATCAATCTGAAACTTGCATTGACCTTTTACCAGATAAGAATTGACTCATCACCTCTAGTCTGCAGCACTACTCCTACTGTTTGATGGAGAAGGACAAACAGCTCAAGCAGTGGATGCGGGAAGATAGCAGGGAATAGGCTTGGGGCTCTGGTAGGATGCAACCATTGATGTCACTCAGCATCTAATGCCTGAGACTGAAGCCCTATTGGCATAAAATAATAATTAAAGATTTAGCTTTATTCTGATATGTTTTAATGAACCTGATCAACTCCATTTTGACAATATTTAAAGTCTCCTCATGGCCTGCATTGTTTGCTGAGCTCTGTTATTTGTTCTATACTAGAAATGCTGTATCTGCAATATTACCTGCCCAGAACTAGCAACCATATGTTAATACACTTCCAGATCCAGGCAATATCTTCATCAACAACAAGCAAGTTCTGAATATTATCTGTGCTGGTCACAAAGACCTCAAATAAAGAGTATTATGTGTGCTCATGTGCACTTAGACCTCATCTGTGTCACTCTGAAGTTGGATAAAATACTGATGCTTAGAATGAATTTTATCTATCTTGCCCAGTGCTGTGAGTAAGCTATACGTGCTGGAGTTGGTAGATCCTATGGCCAAAATAATTATGTGTTGTCTGTTTTCCTTCTTGCTCAGTTTCAGGGCTCATTCCATCTTTGTGTCGTACTTGGAAAATACAGTAGTGATGATATTTCAAGTCCTACCCAACAACCTACTCAAATATAATTTATTAGATATGGGAAGTAGTACAGGAATTGATAAAATGAAAATGGTTTACTGATGTAGATATTTATCAGTAATATGAAATAATTTGTTACTTCTCTTATAAAAGGGAAAATTCAACATTTTCATTTTTGAGAAATCAGATTTCATCTTCCTAAACATATTTATCCATTAAAATAATATTTATATCGCAATAGCTATCAAAAGATATAGTAAGACCCATCTGACTAATTTTTAAAAATAAAAAGATATTAAAAGCTAAACAATATTAAACAAAAGAAATAAATTAGCAATTCATTAGTTCAATCAGAGTCACAAATGACACTGCTTGAGAGTAAAGGACTGGATTCTTTTTTCTTTTTTATTAAAAAATAGTTTTATTGAGTTTTGCAAATACATTATAAGAAAAAAAACAAAACAAACAAATGGGTAGGGTTAGGGTTGGGGTTGGGGTTAGGGTATCTGATTTAAAAATAAGATTGGAGTCTTCCGGTCTTCTGAGCCTTCGGGGAGTGGCGGTATAGAAGTTAGAGGTTAATCATAATAATAATAATTATTATTATCATGAGTCAACATCTGTGTTCATCTTCTTCTTCTTTGCTTTTTCTTTTCGTCTCTCGTCTTCTCTATGTTTGTTGTTCATCGTTTTCTCACGGTAGGGCCTTCTGGAATAATATTTCAGACTGGATTCTTCAACTGCTGAAATGTATCTCTCTTTGCAAGGAGGTAAGAGACAACTACAACATTATGTAACACACTTTTTGTTCCTAGGTAATAAATATCCTTTCTTAATTGGTTCTATCATAAAAACACGGAAAAGGTTTATTAAACTGCAAAGAACTTTGTTTTTATGGAACATCCTACAGCACATTTTGCTATATTTTTTCAATGAATATCTCATTTGAGTCTTAGCCAATTCAACAGAGTTTGTGGCAGCCTCAACATCAAAGTTTCTGGAGTATAACAATTACTTTCAGACTATTTTAATTGATATGTATATGTTTTTTACAGTTTGATAATATTGTGTTTTACTGATATTGTTATGTACAACTAGTGGGCCACTGTGTGACACAAAATGCTGGACTAGATGGGCTGAGGCCCGATTCAGCATGGCTCTTCTTATGTTCTTATGTTCTTATAAGTACCACACAATTAAACAGGAATAACACTTCCAAACCAGGAACAGGATTTTTTCTCAAATTTTGTTACATAATGGTTACAAGTTGGTGGTAGACTTTTGATATGTTTTAAATAAATAAATATGCCGGTCTGAGTCCCTCAATAGAGGTGAGAAGGTCGGGGTACAAAAGTTTTAAATAAATAAAATAAATATGTTTGATATATTTGAAAGACTATTTTAATTGATATGTATATGTTTTTTACAGTTTTATAATATTGTGTTTTACTGATATTGTTATTGTCCGACTCTGCTATTGTATTATTGCTATAGTTCGTAAGTCACCCTGAGTCCCCCTTCGAGGGTGAGAAGAACAGGGTATAAGTGCAGCAAATAATAATAATAATAATAATACTGTAATGCCATAGTTTTAATGAACCAATGTGTGCATTTATCCATATGTTGGCTGCCTTATGAAGAGATACACAGACTAGGCAGAATACAAAATGCAGAGTACCACTGATGAGTGCAAAGAAAAGGCACAAGACAAAAATTGCATACCACTCATAATGTGCCTAGTCCTGATTCAGTATCTGCTCCATTTATTACCAGAGAACGATGTCAATCTGAGAACACTTGGAAGAGAGACCTAAGGGAATTCTGTTATTATTGACCTCTACATTGTTGTAGAATTAATAGCATTCATGCAATAAATAAATAAATAATTTGTTTGGGGGGGGGGCAGAATAAGCATCAAAAACAAGAAAAGATATATACAGACCACAACCTGCCCAACTGCATTTTACAACACCAACTTCTAATCTCCCTGTCCTCACGAAAGTCTCATCTATGGGGCATGAACAGAGGGTATGTACATGAAGAGACACTCCTGCTGAGAGACAAAAGAAAGAGATGACAAGGGCTATTGACACGATTGCTCCAGAACGCCCCCTCTTGAGTAACCGAGCTAAACCAGCTCCTTGGTTTACTGAGGAGTTGGCAGCAATGAAGCAAGAAAAAAGGAGGCTAGATTGCGTGTGGCGTCGGAAGTGGAGCAGATCAGCTCATGCGCGCCTGGTCTCCTTTTTGAGGACCTATGACGCAGCAACAAAAGCAGCACAAAAACTTCTATTGCGGCCAAGGTGACCACCGCGTAAGAACCGTCCAGCGGAACTGTTCCGAGTCGTCAGGGGTCTTTTAAATCCGCCGCAGTGCGAGATCCCTGACGGCTCGCGGTACGCTGTGAAGAATTTGCCAAGGTCTTCGCGGATAAAGTGGCGCTGATCCGTTCGATTTTGATACCACTTTAACGGCAGTCTCTGAGGATGTGACACGAGCACCTGCTTGTCAGGTTTTAATGGATTCGATTCAATTGGATCAGCTCGAGGATGTGGACAAGATCAGTGAGACCCACCACATGCATCCTAGACCCCTGCCCATCCTGGCTGATCAAGGAAGCCAGAGGGGTTTGGCAGAGTGGTGAAGGTGGTGGTTAATGCCTCCTTACAGGAGGGAACTTGACAGGGGGAGTGTGTCCCTGTTGGTTCTGCTGGACCTCTCAGCGGCTTTCGATACCGTTAACCACGGTATCCTTCTGGGTCGCCTTGTAGATATGGGGCTTGGGGGTACTGCCTTGCAGATATGGGGCTTGGAAGGTCGTACCAAGGTCGCTTGGAAGGTCGTACACAGAAGGTGTCATTGGGTGACACCTGTTCAGCTCCACAGCCGTTGTCCTGTGGAGTCCCTCAGGGTTCAGTACTGTCCCCGATGTTGTTTAACATCTACATGAAACCGCTGGGAGAGATCATTCGGAGTTTCGGAGTAAGGTGTTATCTGTACACAGATGACGTCCAGATCTGTCACTCCTTCCCACCTGTCACCAAAGAGGCTGTCCAGACTTTGAACCGGTGCTTGGCTGCTGTGTCGGACTGGATGAGGGCTAGCAAATTGAAACTAAATCCAGACAAGACAGAGGTCCTCCTGGTCAGTCGTAAGGCTGAACAGGGCATAGGGTTACAGCCTGTGTTGGATGGGGTTACACTCCCCCTGAAGACGCAGGTTCGCAGCTTGGGAGTGATCCTGGACTCATCGCTGAGCCTGGAACCCCAGGTCTCGGCGGTGGCCAGGGGAGCTTTTGAGACTCGTGTGCCAGCTGCGCCCGTACCTTGGGAAGTCTGATCTGGCTACGGTCGTCCACGCTCTGGTCACATCCCGAATAGATTACTGCAACGCACTCTACGTGGGGCTGCCTTTGAAGACAGTTCAGAAATTGCAATTAGTCCAGCGGGCGGCAGCCAGATTACTAACGGGAGCTACAAACAGGAGCACCCCTGTTGTGCCAGCTCCACTGGCTGCCTGTCTAATTCCGAGCTCAATTCAAAGTGCTGGTTTTGACCTTTAAAGCTCTATACGGTTCTGGCCCAGCTTACTTGTCCGAACACATCAGCCGCTACGTCCCACCTCGCAATCTAAGATCATCCGGGGAGGCCCTGCTCTCGCTCCCGCCGACTTCTCAAATGCGGCTGGTGGGGACGAGGGACAGGGCCTTCTCGGCGGTGGCTCCCCGCCTGTGGAATGCGCTCCCTATTGAGGTACGGTCCACCTCATCCCTCCTGGCATTCAGGAAAAAGGTAAAATCCTGGCTTTGGGACCAGGCGTTTGCACACCAGCACTAGGCAGCATGTTAGATGGGGATTTTAATGGAATGGATGAAGAGGGTCAATGTTTTTATGGATTGAATATTGTTTTAACTTGGAATGACTGTGTATTATGCTGTTGAAACTGTATTTTAATGTATCTTAATGTATTTTAATTGTTGTGGGGTTTTGGGGTTTTATGCTGTTGTGATGTGGGCATCGAATTGTGCCGTACTGTAAGCCGCTCTGAGTCCCCCCTCGGGGGTTGAGAAGAGCGGGGTAAAATCCTGAAATAAATAATAAATAAATAAATAATGCAGCATATGCTGTTGCCGGAACAGAAGGGTCAGAGGGGGAGAGGAGAAAACACCACCAACAAGGACAATATCCAGGTCAATGTCACCACAATGCACAGCAGAGGGGTGGTGGCAAATGAGATAGTGAACTACACTATCCCCCTGGCTTTTCTCCCTCTTTGTGGACCTGATCCTGGCATCATGCAGGGATTACGCTTGATCTGCATTCTTTGTTCTGTTGGCTCATGGGGATCAGGATGAAGTAGAAGAAACCTCTCTCCAGGTGTGTGCTTTGGTTGTGTGTTCCTACAAGCCAAGAGGTTGGACTTGGTGGCTGCTTCATTTGCCACTATTTTTCCAACCATGGTTCTATGATTCTGTCAGCTCAGAGGAGGTGTGGGTCAAGAGATATTTGCCATTCAGAGCCAAATTATACCCACAAATTATTAATTATATGGCTATTAATGTTAGCAATGAGATATATTCAGCCCTAAATTGGGGCACTGTGTGTGAAAAGATTTATATCTGCTGGATCTGAAACCCTTCTGTTTTCCACACTTTGAACTCCAACTTCGAACCCTTTGCCTCTGCCACCTTGAAAAGCCCGTCTGAAAATTCTACTCACATTCACAATTCCCCCATCGGACGGAACACATTGTTCTCCTTTAATCATTGATGACTTCTACTATGGATAAATATTTGGCACCTATATCTTGCTGCACAATACCGTTTTCTGTTCAGCCTTATATTAATTATGATTAATTACTGATTCTTTAAGATTGCTTATACCGTGGGGACATCTATTTGTATATACGAGAGCCCTGAGGAAGTTTCTTCGTAACGGCCTGGAAAGCCGGCACCAGTACAGCCTTTTCGTCTCGCCAACCCTCGCTTGGGAAGGTTCACGCCCTAATTGTGTGGCTTTTTCTTCTGGTGGAGCTTACTCACCCACAAGAGCAGTTTCAACTATTGGATTACCACAAGTACTCTTATGACTTCTTGAGCTCTTCTCCCATTTGGGAACCATTGTTACGGATATATTCCGGACTATAAGTAACTTTGAGCACCTGGCTCACTAACGGGACTATTAGGAGTCCGCTTGAACATTGAAAATTTACATTGTTTATGTCATTTACCTCGGGTGCAGCAAATTGATACAATTGTGTGTATTTGAACACTTTATTGATACTTTATGCATTACTTATGACTGTCCGTTGTGATATATAGTTGCACTATCATTCTTTGATATTATATCTTACCTATAAGATATCTAATTCTCTGTCAGTGTTTTTTTTGGGAACCTTGAAAAGCCCCCCATTTTAAAAAAAAACAAAGGAAGAGGAAAGTGTTCCCTCTCCCTGCCTGTTATGAGTTTGTACAACTTTTGAAGCAGGAGATAATTTGCTTCTTGACACTCTACCCACATGTTTGAGATTGCTCAGCTTGAAATCAAAACAGGAAGCAAACATAAACTTCTGAGGAAATTGAGTCTTGGGTCAAATATAGCAGGTTGTGAGAAATGTATAACTAATGCATTATCAATGTCAAGAACGACATGAGTGGGGCTTGCCGCAAATATTTTTTTCAGTGTTTCCAGCGATTATATATCTTCTCTCAGAAACGGTATGGAGAAAGTGGGTGTAGATGACAGGAACCAAAGGCAATGCCAGCAGATTTCAAACAAAACAAAACAGAACGTGCCCGTGAAATGAAATGGTTCAAAATGCAAAACAGAGTATCACATTAACTCAGAAAGATACAGGACAGATATAAGGGGGTATTCCAATGTTTAGCACAATGCAATATACCACAGAGAATGAATGTATATACTTTCAGGTGTTAATTGACTATAACTTCCATCAGCCCTAACCAGTGCAAACAATGGTGAGGAGTGAAAGTTGTTACAGTTCGCAAATATTGTATTTGGACAGCAAAATATTCTCTGTCTGCATGAAGCAGTGAAACACCTGATTCTGACATGGAGTGCAATATGATGTTGGAGATCAGACACAGTAAATGTCAGAAATGGAAGTTCATCTCAATTGTGAGCCTTTATGACTCAGAAGTCTGTGACATTCACATAGAAAACAGGTGTTGTGGTTCTAATGAAAATAGGCAATGCTTTGGTTCCGTTTGCTCAATTACTTCAGACATTTTTTCCTGCTAATTGAATGTCATGGACACCTTTGAATGCAAGAAGGTAGAATCTCAGGATACACTAACTTTTGATTCTATATCAACCAAGTGGAACATAACATTGTGTTCACACAGTGCTGTGTCTTTCCACTGTCAGGCCCTGGGACGGGCCCCTGTTGCTTACTAATGAAGAGGAAAAGGATCCGGTAGGCTAGGCAGTTCAAACAACAAAACAGCAACAAATAGATAGTACTCCCCTTTCCCTCCCCTTGGACCCCAGGCCAGCAACATCATATTTATTTATTTTTATCATTTTACCTTGTTCATTTGGCCCACCCATTTTGTTCGATTTTATATTATGTTATTTTGTTTTGTTTGTTTTATTTTGCTACTGTATGTATTTTATTGTGATGTAATTTTTGTTGTTTGCATTTGTATTTTATTTTGCTGTATTGTATCTTTGGGCTTGGCCTCATGTTAGCTGCCCCGAGTCCCCTTCAGGAAGATGGTGGCAGGGTATAAATAAAGTTGTTTATTATTTATTTATTTATTTGATTTTTCCCCTGTTCTTCCTTTTCATGCCAACATGCTGCATCACCATCAGTTCCTCCCAGGGCTTGACATCTTCTGGGAACTGGCTTTGGACAAAATGCAAAGTAATATAGAATAGTGAAAATAAGCCTGCACCTTGTAGGTTGGTCATCCATTCTCTTTGAAACTGACAGGGAGATTTCATTGAAGACTACTATGGGGGAAAACAACTATCAATTACCTGACCCTTAATATAAAAGGTATGTATGCTGGGTGTGTCATGTCACGCAGAGGTGCTAATACTGTGCAAAAAGGAACAAGATATTATGTTTTATGCAGGGATATTCTAAAGGAAAGGTGGAAAAATTTGGACCTTTCCAGATGTTGTTTGAGTATAATTCCCATCAATCCAAGGTAACAGAGCTAACAATTAGGGATAATGAGAGTTGCTGTTCAATAGCACACCCCCCCTTGAAATTTACTCCACCAGTTCAAATGTAACTATAAGTATCATATTTAATAGTGTAGGGGTAAATAAATTTCCAGTGTAGGAATGCAGCAGCCCTCAGTCTCACAGCTTGAAGAGTGGCATCTATCTAACAGTGCACAAATTGTCATTCTTGCTCCCGCCCTCCCAATTCACCCCCACCCCCTGGCAATCATCCACAGAATACTTCCACTGGTATAAGTGGCCAAACAGGGCATAGGGTTACAGCCTGTGTTGGATGGGGTTACACTCCCCTTGAAGACACAGGTTCGCAGCCTGGGAGTGATCCTGGACTCATCGCTGAGCCTGGAACCCCAGGTTTCGGCAGTGGCCAGGGGAGCTTTTACACAACTAAGACTTGTGCGCCAGCTGCGCCCGTACCTCGGGAAGTCTGATCTGGCTACGGTCATCCACGGTCTTGTCACATCTCGAATAGATTACTGCAACGCACTCTATGTGGGGCTGCCTTTGAAGACAATTTGGAAATTGCAATTAGTCCAACGGGCAGCAGCCAGATTACTAACAGGAGCTACATACAGGGAGCACACCACCCCCTTGTGTTAGCTCCATTGATTGCCTGTCCACCTCCGAGTTCAATTCAAAGTGCTGGTTTTGACCTATAAAGCTCTATATGGTTCTGGCCAAGATTACTTGTCGGAACGCATCTGCCTCTACGTCCCATCCCACAACTTAAAATCAGCCAGGGAGGCCCTTCTCTTGCTCCCGCCAGCATCGCAAATGCAGCTCGCGGGGACGAGAGATAGGACCTTCTCGGTTGTAGCCCCCCACCTATGGAACTCGCTTCCTAGCAAATTCAATCGACCCCATCCCTCCTGGCATTTAGAAAGAAACTAAAATCTTGGTTTTGGGAGCAGGCTTTTGAAAAATAATGTAAGCAGCACTTAACCAAGCCGGAATGACAAGATGTTATGATATGAGGATATGGTTTAATGGCATATCAATTGATTTGTGGACTGAGTATTGTTTTATTTTAAGGACTGTTGTTGCTATGTTTTAAATTTTATATGTATTTATGGTTTTATATTGTGTTGATTGTGGCATCGAATTGATGCCTTTGTTAGCCACTCCAAGTCCCCCCCTTGGGGGTTGAGAGGGATGGGGTAAAAATGTTGTAAATAAATAAATAAATAAAATAAAGTGGCCATTTCAAGAATCCTCCATTCCTAGTGTTGATTTTAGCCTTTTTCTGGTATTCCCAATTTGGGGAAAATGACCATTGTGCTTCCCAAAATAGGACTGGAATGGCACAAAGTGGCTGATTCTTTCTTCTCACCAGAAGCTTCTAGTTCAGGCATGGTCAACTTTGCCCCTCCAGGTGTTTTGGGCTTTAACTCCCAGAAATCTCAGCCAGTTTATTGACTGTGAGGAATTGTGGGGGTTGAAGTCCAAAACACCTGGAGGGCTGAAGTTTGCCCATGCCTATTCTAGTTGTTCCATTGGTTAGAATTGCAATTCCCCCATTTGCATTAAAACAGAACATTTGTTTTCATTGTGACTATCTCCCTATTGCTACTGTTCAGAGCAAGAAAACCATCCTGGCTTTCTTACTAATTGTCAAAGCCATGATATGTACATGTTTATATTGGTACAGATTTCTAGTTATTCATCATGTTTATAGATCTGTCCATCTTCTAAAGTTTCATCCAAAATAAGCAGAGCAGCTATTAGGGAATGGGGCTGTGTGTATTTAAGAGCATTAAACTCAGTGAACCCTATTAGTGATTTTTGAGCTGGATTCTGCCTTATGCTGAAGCCTCCAGAGTCTGTCCATTGCATTGCATTGGCAAAGATAGATTATCTGGATATGTTTGGGTGAAGACCTATCTAAATTATAGATTTTAATCATTACTGGCATCTGGCACAAGACAGGATTCAAATAGGGAGGGCAGATGTTTCTCGGTAATAGCAAAAGATTGCATCTCCCCAAAACATCCTGGAGATAAGGGAGCAGTGAATGGCAAATCAATGAACTGATTCATACTTTCATGACATCGTTTAAATTATTTATACAGCCCCTCTACATTTCAGTGGGTTATATAACAACATTAAAATTTAAAACTGAAGAAAACTCATGAGGAAAAATATGAAACTCAGGAGCATCAGGTTTAAATTTTAATTTGTTTTACCTTCACATGTGTTTGTATTATGTCCTATTATTTTTCTGTTTGGGTAGAACGGATTACTGCTCAGTCACAACTATACCAAATTATCAGATTACTAAATAGTAGTGTATAATTTCCCGGAGTCCCCCAGGGGTTATAGGGCAGGGTATAGATGATAGATAGATAGATAGATGATGATAGATAGATAGTAGGCCTGGTTAGGTTCGTCAGAATGCTTCTGAAATCAGAATGAATTCAGATTAAATTCACTTTTGAACCAGTTTAGAAGTGCTTTAAGCAACCTGGAAGTGAATTTGCAATTTCGAAGCTTTTCTGCCATTTCTCGTGAGATGGAAATTATTCAGAAAGCCACGTCCAAGCTGGGTGTTAAACATCCCCTCCTGCCTGGGAGGGAAAGAAAGCCGGGTCCAAATCGGTTGTTTGACCCGCTTTGGATGCAGCTTTCCTTCCTCCCGCGGGGGAAAGAAAGCTGGGTCCAAACCAGATATTTAACCCAGTTTGGACATGGCTATCTTTCCCTCCCAGGTGGGAAAGGAAAGCCGCATCCAAACTGGGTTACACACCCAGTTTGGATGCGGCCATTAACAAAGCATTTCTGAAATTTCGGGAATTGTGAGCCATTTTCCCAGAAAATTTAAGAAATCATTTAAAATTCGAAACGTCAGCGCCCCCTACATCCGAAACAAGTTTTGAACCATTTTTAAAATCAGCCAGGCCTAATAGATAGATAGATAGATAGATAGATAGATAGATAGATAGATAGATTTCACATGAGGCAACCTTCCCTTAAGGCTTAAAAGTGATCCAGAAGGTTCCTTTCCTTTATAGTCCATATATTCAAAGGTTGGAAATAAATCAAAGCTGATTTTTTGTATCACAAATTACAACAGAAAGGGGGTAGAAAAAGGAGGAATGTCCTGAGTCAACTATGTCTAGACAACTATGTTAACAATTGGACCTCAGCCAATGAGTGTGCCTAGCACTGTCATGTCTTCATTTATTGTCTGAAAATCCTAAAAGGGATTAGTAGACTATTTTCAGATTAACAAAATGGGGAGAATAGTGCAGGCATATATTGGATATATATACATAGACACAAAAAAATCATATTCGCCATGTAGGTGCTGTGATCTTCACACACAATGTTTATGGAAATTTGCTTGCAATATGGTTTTTTAAAGGAAAATTTTTGCTAGTGGTCGCCAAGACTCCTCCAACTAGACTTATTGCATGTCCTGGGCCCTAGGGAAGTACGCCTGGAGTCCACGAGATGTAGGGCCTTCTCCATCTCTGCCCCTGCCCTGTGGAACTCTTTGCCTCCCCACCTGAGGGCCTTTGCTCAGGCGCTTAAGACTTGGCTTTTTAGCAGAGCTTTTAATGTTTAATGCAGTCTATCTGGTTACTGCTGTACGTTCTTATGCAATGTTTTATATAAATCTCCTGGAGCATTTAATGGAGGGTGATTAATAAGTGAGAAATTGAATTGAATAATTTTCCCCATTGCTGCTAGTGGAGTCAACCTTAACTAAGCAATTGCGAAGCTTCGGAGATTTGATTACGAATCAAAACAGGACCTTTCCAAATCTTTACAAGTCAAAGTGGGGGCCATCTGAATCTCTGACACAATTTACTAATTGGATTTCAGCTTGTGTGCACACCTCTAGTGTCCAGCACTCCATGGTGAGAGAGGTATTATGATAAACAGAACTGGTTCATGGGAGGTGAGCATTTCCACCAGGAGGTGGTTCTTTTCCAGATGGAAATTTTAAAAAATTCTAGGTGTGTGCATACAGACCATTTAACAAAACACATTTACTTCCACACATGATGGGGAAAAACATGAACTGCCTATGGCTGTATGGCTGAAAATAATGTGGACTCGAAGTGTGGAAGACCTCCCAACAGTGAGGTAATTTCTGCAGGGGAAATATTTGGCCAATTATGGTGTTCTTGTGATGTTGTGTGTGGTGGTTAAAGAGGTAGTTGCAGGGCGAATTTGGACTGTAGTCCAAACATTTTTTTTATCAGTGTAGAGATATGTTTTGTACATTGCATTTCAGGTTCTATGAGTATTAGATAATTGTTTCCATTGGATAAAGGTCCTTGAATTGTGGTTTGGGGGCATCTTACCTCTTCTCCTACAGATGCTGTGAATAAGGAGAAACTATGGGAATGGGATGAAGCACAGTACTCTGTAGATGAGGGTCATTAAAGTTCCCAAGGAAATCATGTTTGAATTTCATACCATCAATCAGCTCTTGAGAAAATTGCATTTGCAGCCCAATTGTCAGACTACATTTTTTGGTTGTATTTAAAGTGCAGAGTTACTTTCACTGTTATTTCTGACTTAACCCTCAGGCCTATAACTGTAAGACCTTGCAAGACCATATAAGTGTGTGAAGAAAAACCTTATTGTATGTAATTATCCTGTTCAGCTGGCTAAGTGTCACAACGCAGGTCCTGGCCCTGCCCCGTAATCACAGACACAGAGACAATTGTCAATTAACTATTTATTAAGCAAAAGGGGTTGCAGGTGAAAAGGATAAAAAGTCCAATAAAGGAACAAGGTCAATTAGTCCAAGGCAATTAGCAATCAATGTTCATAAAGCAAATCCAAAAAGCAAGGAATCTCTCAAAAGCAAGGTCCATAAAAATAAGGCAAGATAATCCAATAGCAAGGAAGGTTTCTTAGGCAAACTTGGTCCGTGGAACAAGGCAAGGCAATCCAAAGTTCTTGGAAGTAAACAAGGTCTCTTGGCAGTACTTGGCAAGGTGAGCCAAACTATGGCTTCCAGGGAGCAGGAGACCACCGATGCGTCTCTCCAGCAAAGACGCGGCCGCCAAACTGAGGAACTTTCCCACCGGGTGTATAGTTAAGTCCCACCCTTGTGGGTCCAACACTTCTCCACTCCCCGTCTCCAATCTTTGCATATAACCACAATATTGCTCCTACGGTCAAAGCAACTCTCGGTCTCAGCACCATCTGGCCCGTTATCATCCTGGGAACATGCCCTCCTGGGCAGCTGGCAAAAACAAGCGCTCTTGAGAACCAAAACCTCCCGGTCTCTCATATTTGCAATCCGAGCCAGAATCTGGTTGACCTTCATCATCCGAATAGGCAGGAGGCCAGGTGTCTTCCCATTGCAAACTGCCTGTCAGTGAAGCATACCCATCGGTCCCTTCATCTCCTCCATCTTGATCCAAAGCAATCGGGACCCCCGGGGCAGCGCCCCGCCCCCCTGGCTGGAATGGAGGCTGAGGTGCTACACTAAGTGGGTCAACCAGCAATCTTGCACCACACCCAAAGGGCTATAATTGTTTGAATTATTTTCTGTTATGTTTGGTATTGCTGTGATGGTGATGCTGTGATGTTGTTGGGCTGTTGCTGAAGTTCCAGCCAGGAATGCTGAAGGAGGGATCCTGAAGTAGCCTTTTACTCTGAGGAGACCTATGGACAAAGGCTTGGCTCTTTGGGAGCAGTATGGACAAAGCTATGGTGAAATAGCATTTACTTCAGGTTTATTTTTCATCTCTCATTTGCTGTTAAGATTAAGATGTTTTATTTTATGTTTCTTACAAAGACTGTGTACGATTGTTGCAATGCTTATTTTTAGATGCAACATTGCCAGTTTTGTTTTTCTCTGCAAAATAAAGAGAGTAAAGATTTTCTGTTCACTTTTACTGGTCTGAGCATTTTGCATTTGGACTTCTGGGTATTGGTGTTAACACACGTGCTGCGTAATGCCTCAGCACTGTCCTCCTCATCGAGTCTTTGTTTCTGTCTGCCTTCAAGTAGTTTCTGACATACAGTGACCTTTAGGTGAAGCAATCATGGATTTTCTTGGGACATTTTCTTCAGAAGAGATTTTGATCTTGCCTTCCTCTTGGGCTGAGAGAGAGTGTCATGCTCACAGTGGGTTTCCATGGCCAAAGAGGGATTTGAATGCTGGTCTCCAAACACCTAAACTCCAACACTCAAACTACTATACGCAAGCCCGGATCAACACTTTTGGTGCCCTAGGCCACAGTTTGGAATTACGCCCCCCCCCTCTGCCTCACGCCACCGCATTAGGACCCTCCAAAGACCCCTCAGGAAGCAGGCAGCCCACCCACCCACAAACCTTCCCAGGCATTTCGGGGACTCCAATGGGGGAGGCTCACCCTGCTCTGAAGAAGAGGGAGAAGAAAAAGAAGAGGAGACGGGAGGCCCTGGGCGGTGGTGCCATCGTCAGGGCTTCGGTTTCAGTTTGGGAGGATGACTGGGTGGGTGTCCAGGCAGCCCTGCTTTTATGGCTGGGATGAAGGCGGAGGCAGTGGCGGCAGAGGAGGAGGAGTGAGAGGGCTGTGGGGACAGATAGCTTCCCGCGGAGGAGCCGCCGCAGGAGGGAGGCACAGAGGCGAAGACCTAAACGGCGCCTGCTGCTGTTACTGCTGCGGAGAGGCGGCGTTGCCTGAAAGCGATGGGGCAGGGGTCTCCTCCACCTCCGAGTGGAGCTCTTCCTTGGTGCCAGTTGGGATGGTGGCCCCGGTGCTCTCAGACCCGGGCTCCAACAGCGAGCGCAGCACCGACTCCTCGCTCCCTGACGGCAGCGGCCCGGCCCGTGCCCACGCCGCCAACCCCGAGTGGGGTGAGGAGTGGTTCCGAGAGGACAGGAAGAAGCTGGAGGCTATGCTGCAAGCTGAGGCCCCGCAGAGGGAGAGAGAGGGGGAAGGGGGGCATATTTATAACATTTTTATTTTTTATTTTTATTTTGTTCCGTGATCAGGCACCCCCCCTTGGCTCGCGCCCCTAGGCCACAGCCTTGTTGTCCCTATGGGTAATCCGGGCCTGATTATACGTCCAATCCCAGTTTTGGCTCAATTGTTTGACTCTTTCAAGTAGAGATAGGAGCAACATACACAACATTTTTCATTTAAGACAGATTGCCTTCATGAGTTGAGACTACCTGCCAATAAATTGACAACACTTCTGCAACAGAGAAATTATGTGATTTGTGTAAGAAATCTCTGAACTTAAAACACGTTATCCCAGGGTTTGTTAAGCCCCATCCATGCTTTCCTCCTTCTTTTGCTTCAGACTCCAGCTGATGCTGCATACCAGATAAGCAATTTTTCTCAGAATATACATACTTTTTAATATTTTCCCTTCTAAGGATATACTAACCATTTCTAACTTTAAAAGAAGCATTTAATTACAGGGCATGGTGGTCCAGTCATTATATGTACAATATTGCTTTCAAATATGATTAATTTTAATATTTTATTTGGGAATGCAGTAAGCATACTTGGAAATATGAGTGATAGCGACAATAGCAGAGCAAAAAATGGACAAATAAGAATCTGAACCATCATTCTCCCCTTACACACACACACACACACACACACACACAGGGTTTAGCAGAGAGATAAATAAGACCAATCTTCTTTGTAAAACTATATAAAAGCAGATTCACTCACAAGCCATGGATGGCTGAATCCACTGATACTGAATCCATGGACATGGAGGGCCACTGTATAAGCATGCAAGAATTCCTTTCCTAATACCAATAGACATATTATTTCTTTTTTAAAGAAACTAGCTCAGCAGCAAAATCTCACTCATAATCTATTAGGCTGACTGTATTTAAAGATAAACATGTAGTATACATTATAAAACCCAGATGAGCCTTCTTATCTAGCCTCTAGCCAAGAGTGCGTAAAATTTCCAAAGTTAATGAGGAACCTGTTCATTTAATCAATGAGCAATTAATATTCCTAACATAGTTATTGAGCTTGGAAGCAGATGGTGCATGCCTTCTTACTGTAAACACCCATGTTCATAGCTGAATAGTCATTTTTTAAAAAGTGAATGTTTCAAGATCATACAGAACAAATGTTTTTTCCTTCCTCAAACAGACTTTTTTTAAAAAGAAAAGAAAAACGTTCCTGCTCTGCTATTTTTGGAGAACTTCCTTTTGCATTGTAGACAGAAATGGGGAATGAATTGGTATGATCTGCATTTTAAACCCAATAGGGCTGGTTCATACCTCATAAACGAACACAATTCCATTGATCTTAGACTGTGCAGTTCTCTGAATTTTGAGTTATAGTTATTGGTTTAAAAAACACTGCCTCAAAAGTGTGTGTTTCAGTGAAAGTTGCATATAGAATGCAAAATTATGAAAGTAACATTCAAGGGTTATTTTTTTAAAGGAAGTGTTGTGGGAAGATTGGACAGAATAAAGATGCCATACATGTGAAATTGCCATGGATTAAATCTAAGTGGATTTGTTTGTCTGCAACTGTAGAAGGATTTTTCATTTGACATGGACATAGGATTGATTTCTCAGAATGAAACCCTAAGGCTAAGCTTATGTGGCTCACAGTAGATACCTTCTGGATGTACCTTTGTTTCATATAAGAGGGGGGGGGGTTAATGTTGGCTTTCCTTCAGAGAACCTAAATTTAACCTCGTCTAGACAGTCATAAATGTGTTGACCAAGCAAAGTCAGCACAACAAAAATGTGGCAGGAAGGAACAAATATAGAGTCAAAATAATATGTCAAGAGATGGAGCCCCCAGTGGTGCAGTGGGTTAAACCACTTAGCTACTGAACTTGCTGGCTGAAAGGTCAGCGGTTTGAATCTGGGGAGTGAGGTGAGTGCTCCATGGAGTCATGCCAGCCACATGACCTTTGGGGTGTCTGCAAACAATGCCAGCTCTTTGACTTAGAAATGCCCTGCTTGTTCTGTTAGATCTAACAGCAGCGTTTAATACAGGAGTAGACCACGCATTGTTGACCCACCGTTTAGCCGTGTCTGGGGTGAGGGGGACTGCCTTTAAATGGGTGGCCTCCTTCCTCTAGGACCAGGGACAACGTGTGGAGAGGGGAGAGGAGGTCTCTGGGAGGCTCCCATTAACTTGTGGGGTCCCCCAGGGGGGCATCCTCTCTCCTTTATTATTTAACATTTATATGCGCCCCCTGGCCCAGCTGGCCCATGACTTTGGTCTGGAGTGTTATCAGTACGCTGATGACACCCAGCTTCTGCTGAGAATGGACGGCAGGCCGAATACCGTACCCGATTGTTTCCATCAATCCCTTGAAGCCGTGACTGGATGGCTGCGTTCCAGCCGGCTGAAGGTGAATCCGTCGAAGACGGAGATCTTGTGGCCCGGTCGCCTTGGGCTGGATGAGTGCCGGTTGCCTACTCTGGATGGCGAGCAACTTAGCCCATCATCCCTTGTTAAGAGCCTGGGTGTCCATCTGGACCCTTTGCTGTCCATGGAGACCCAGGTCTCCATGGTCAGCAAAGCATCATTTTTCCATCTCCGACAGGCTAGGCGACCGGCACCCTACCTGTCCAGGGATGACCTGGCCACGGTGATCCAAGCGACGGTCATCTCGAGGCTGGACTACTGTAACACCCTCTATGTTGGCCTTCCCTTGTCGACAATCCGGAAACTCAAGCTAGTGCAGAATGCCACTGCTCGCTTACTGGTGGGAGCACCAGTGAGAGAGCACATTACTCCCATCTTACGGCAACTGCACTGGCTTCCTATCGAGTACCTAATTGCCTTCAAGGTGTTGGTTTTGACCTTTAAGGCCTTATACAGTCTAGGGCCTGTGTACCTGAGGGACCGCCTTACCCCATACGTTCCCCCGAGATCACTGCGCTCAGAGGAGCAGAACCTGTTAGAAATTCCATCAATCTGCTTCTGCCACTTGTCCACAACCAGGCAGCGTGCCTTTTCTGTTACGGCCCCTATGCTGTGGAACTCTCTTCCACCCGATACCCATGCGATCCGAGAGCTTATTCCTTTCCGGAGAGCGTGCAAGACTTCTCTCTTCATACTCGCTTTTGGCTAATCCGGAAATGTATTGTATGACCATGTTTTTGAGTTTTGTAACCCTGTGGTCTTTTAACATTGTTGTATCTCGATGTTTTTATCTAATGTTGTTGTGATCCGCCCCGAGCCTGCAGGGAGGAGCGGAATATAAAACCGAATAAATAAATAAATAATACTCTTTATTTATATTCCGCTCTTCTCACCCCGAAGAGGACTCAGAGCGGATTACAGAACATATACGAGCAGACAATCCCTGCCGTTAGTATTGACATACAAGACAGACAACATATAGTAGAAGGATCTTTTTCCTTGTTGAACATGGTCTTTCAGATTCCATCTCTGGGTGCTGTTGCTCCATCCACCTTGCTTCCTCCTCCTATGATGAAGAGCCTGCCTGCCCGCTAGAGCTTTCTCCGGCAATCGATCTTCATTATTTCTATTGATGTTAAAAGATCTCCCCTGCTATGCGGTGCCTTATTTCTCTACTCGCAGACTGCTTTCGACTGCTAAGTTTAACAGTGGGCACCACCCCCACCCCAAAGTTGGACACTTAATGTCAAGGGAAACCTTTACCTTTACTATTATGTCAAGTACAATTATAAAAACATATCCACCAGAATCAAAGAGACACCTCTTCAATTTGATATTCATCTAGGGAACACTGTGAAAATGATGAAATGATCCCTGAGTAACTACGAGAATGTCTACTAAGAGAAATATACTAAGCATTCTCCTCCACTCTGTTGCTTTTAGTGATGTTTTAACCTGGTTATAACTGATTGGTTACCATAGTATAGTGACATCATAATGTCAAAGACATGAGAGGGGTCACTTAAAGGAGGAATTGAATATATTGCAACTGGCATCCGTACAAGAGTAGCAGCAGCCAGGGCAAATATTAGTTTTGGGGCAGAGGGGGGAGAGCAAGGAAAAGTTATGAACAACCATGCAGGTAAGATCAAGATTTTTCAGGGGAATATCCCCTGGCTTTTGGGGTTTATTTTTTTACTTGAGAACCATAACTGAAAAGCATCCAGCTCACCATGGCCAACATTTCTCCCCAGTCTCCTCAATGGGCCAGTTATCTCAGCTCTCTGTGAAAGGGACAAATGCTGGAATGCCAGGTCTGTTACGGATTTCTCAACCCAGCCACATGGGGTCCCTCCACACAGCCCTATATCCCAGAATATCAAGACAGAAAATCCCACAATATCTGCTTTGAACTGGGTTATCTTAGTTCACACTGCCATATATTCCAGTTCAAAGCAGATATTATGGGATTTTCTGGGATATATCGCTGTGTGGAAGGGCCCCCAGTCTCCTGGAGACCCCTGAATCAATGGAGAAATACTGTGGTCCTTCTATCCTTGATCAAAGAGTTTCCCTTCACTTCAATCACAAATCGGCCAAGACACCTTGGGCAGAAATCAAGATGAATCGTTTATTGATTAAGCTTGCATTATGATGAGCTAACAACAATAATAATAGTGCACATGCAAATGAAGATTTTTTAGTTCTAACAATGAAGTCACAGTGGCAAACAATAGCTCATTTTTTGGGACTATCTTTGCAGGCTGGAGAAATTTTAATTTGGACTGGAGTGGTTGCATTGTATAGATAACAGGTGGCTGAGAACTGCTAGCATTTTGCTGACACCTTATCTCAAGAAGCTGCTAGTCACTGATCTTGCAGTCACACTACTGCATAACTTGATAACTTTGCCCTCCCACACTTCTGCTGCTCCATAATTGTTTTGCAAATAAGTTTATACAAATCAAGTTCACAATTTTAATTAAGTTTATTTTAATAATTACAAATAATACTTAAATTCAAACAATTACTCTACAACAATTAGGGGAAGGGAGGGTAGAGTGGGAGAGTAAGAGAACGCCAGCACAAAAGCAGAACGACTCATCATGCCAGGCAACACAGCATGAGGGTCAGCTATTGATGGGTTTTTCTGTCAATAGTTGAGGATGAGTTTGTAATGGGTAGGATGCAGACCAGCAATGAGATGGACACCGTGTGGTGATTCAATGTCAGTATTCCTCCTTTATGCAAAAAAAAAAATCTTCAGACCTCAGCACCTGCCCTTCTTAAGTAAACTGAAGGGGAAACTGTTAGGAAGATAAAAGCACTAAAATGGACACTCATTGGTTCATTAATGTAAGATGGGATTGCACTCTAAATTCCATGGGGCACTACAGGTATCTTGTGCTCAAATACAAGCTACAAGGCTACAAAGTGAAAGCAGAGCGCTAACCAATATGCTGAATTAAACCCTGTCCATGGTGCTGAATCCATAGAGGGTATCTTTACTGTGTCTGCAGTGCATACAGTAAAGAAATCAAATTACTATAGGATTTCCCATGAATCTTTTCTTCATACTTGTGAAAAGAACCTTCCTATGTAAATAAAGCCCAATTTAACTTCATTTTCTCTATAGCATCTCACTTCCCCACTGATGGAAAACTCATACCACCCCCTACTCCCACCCCAGGGGAAGCACTCCACCTCCACCAGCATCTGTTAGAAAGGCAATACTGTAATCCACAAGTTGCAAAGACAAAAAAGGAAGCAAAACAACTTGATCATTTGATTTGTTTGACAGACCCATGTAGCTGTTAGCCCTCCCCTGTTCCAACTGAGAAAAATACATTCACTTCCCCATAAGACTGAGATTTAGGGAAATCTTCCCTAGATGGGATAGCTCCACCATGCCCTCCTCTATTATTTCCTTCTAGCCATTATCCTAGATCAGGGGTGCTCACACTTTTTCAGCATGCAAGCTACTTATAAAACAGCCAAGTCAAAATAATCTACCTACCCACTACTCAGAGAGCCATAAAAGCAAAATATTTGGAAATTTATTTCAGTGAGAGACATATAATATATAATGATGATAACATTCATTCAGCCTCTGCTACTACTACTACTAATAACAACAACAACAATAGGTTCCTAGACTAGAAGGAGACCTCCAAGGGCCATCCAGTCCAACCTCCTTCTGCCATAAGGGAAAAAAACAATCAAAGCATTCCTCACAGATGGCCATTCAGCCTCTGATAATAATAATAATAACGGTTTCCTAGAATAGGAGTAGATCTCCAAGGGCTATCCAGTCCAACCTCCTTCTGCACCTGGGCAGCGTTGGGAGCCTGAGGGGCGGGACTGAGCCTTCCTCCCGACCTGCCTGCGATCTACCAGGACACCCTACGTGATCTACCAGTCGATCGCGATCTACCTAATGAGCACCCCTATCCTAGATGCTATCACTTGTTTCCTCCATCACCCAACCTCTATTCTGCCTCCTCTCTTCTCTTTTAACTGTCATCACTCAACATATTTCTCCCTGCTCCCTCCTCCTCATGGTGATCTGCAACCAGGATCAGAAGCATACAGTATCTCACATCATTTCCTCCCATCTTGATGCCCACTGCTTCCTCTGGTTCCCACCTGCCTAAAATCACAGAATTATAAAGTTGGAAGAGACCACAAGGGCCATCCAGTCCAATGCAGGAACATACAATTGAAGCACTTTGGACAGATGGCCATCCAGCCTCTGTTTCTTTGCTCTTTAGCATCACCCAGGTAAGGATTTTGCCAGGACAGCTTCCTTGATGCTTCGACACCCCTGCTACACCCCAAATATAGTACTAGTGGCCATGAAGAAACAGGTTTGTGAACAAAATGGGGGAAAGTTCAATGACAAAGAAGGCTAATGCCCCACCCAGCCTGACCATGTCGGACTGAAGAATCCTAAGAACTGTAGTGCAAAATCTAGCTTTTTCAAGCTTTATACTCAAATCAGATGATGCCCATGAGGGAATTGTTACAAAGATACATCGTGTACAACAGATGTTTGAACACCACCCAAGCAACAAATTAGAATTTGTAATCACAGCCATTCAACTCATCCATGCAGGTCTAGCAGCAAAAGCCCTAGTCCTGGAAGCAGATTTATTATAGTCCTTACCATTACAGATTGGTTATAGTCCTTACCATTTTTGGAGATCCAGAATATAATGATTGCAGGAAAGAGTTTTGTAAGTGAACCTAGAAAAAAATCATTATATATAATTGAGATTTGATGGGATCCAAGAGTGATCCTTCATACCTACTGTTCTCAAGTCCTCACTTGGGAGAAGCTATGATGCTATTTCCTTTGGATTGAAGTTCATGTTTAAATTTCCTTCTGTTAACCTCAGATTCTATATGCTTCCCCACAACTTCCTTCGCTATTCATTGTGCTATGATAAGAAAAATCAGTCCTTCCAATGTTATCTTCACTAGTTAAATAAGTAGCCTTCCACTAATTTCATATTTATTGAAGACAGTGTCTTACAGCTTCATTAAATTCTCTAAAGACAGAGAACTGCTGCAAAGTGGACAAAGTCCAAACATAATTACTGCCTCCAAACAATGGAGTTGATAGGAAATGTGTAATGATGAACAAGAAGACAATAGGTTGCAACACTGAAGCATAATATGGGATTGAATATATATATTATATGTTTTTTCTCAATATTTTCTATTGAGAACAGGCTCTAATCAATTCATCCCATGAGATAAAAATCATTAGTCAGCAGTTCAGGAAAACACACAGTGACAGACTGCTTTTATCTAACTGTTGTGTGGGTGCTTATATTCAAAGTTATCTTGTTTAAGTCTTCAATAATATTGAATTTTACTTGGCTTCTAACTATGCAAGAGCTAGTTTATGTAGCATTTTAATGGTGAATTGTTTGGTATTTTATAATTTTATAATTGGGTTTATATGCCCTTACTTGTTTGTTCTATGTGTGAAAGACCCATGGTTTAAGCATTAAACCATGGGTCTTTAAGCATTAAACCATGATTGATTGACTACTTAAGCAAGGCTGCAGTTTTCCCTTATCATTGGGCACTGGGAGCTAGAAAGGGCTGAATTTCTCTCAATTCTTTCTTCTCTCTTATTAACTATTTGCCTCTCAGATGTTGCTATTTATAGGTTGGGCATTTCTCACCTGGAATTCTGAAATCCAAAATACTTCATAATTCAAAATTTGTGCACTTGGGTAGTTGACATAGTGACACATTTGCTCTCTGATGCTTTAGTGTACACAAACTCTACAATATTACTTTTAGACCATGTGTATAAGGATATACAAGCATGAACCAATTCCATGTTTAAACATGGGTCCTATCTCCAAGGTTTCTCATTATATATACTGTATATATATACTGTATATATATACACACACTATATATATATATATATATATATATATATATATATATATATATATATCCCTGCTGTTCTGTCAGGAAAAACTTACACTTGTTATGTTCGGGTCATTTTGACCCGGATGTTATTTTGATGTTATTTTGAGCCACTGAAAAGTTCTTTTTGAATACCTGTTGCATTATTATACTGTGTGTGATCATAGTTGTTCATTATCAAAGAAAAATTGAATTAAAAAACTTTTTAAAATTTGTTTTATGTTGATTAATGTAAAACAGCCTAATTTGCATATTACACCAAAGTAACAAACTTGTGCGTGAATAATCAGCTATATCTTTTACAACAACATCAACAACAACTTCAGGTAACTATTAGTACAACTAACTTAAAACTAAAATAAATTTTAACAGTATAAAAGAATTTTGAAAAAAATAATAATAATAAATAATCAGAAAAAAAATTAAAAAATCAGTTTTTCCCCAAAAGGTTTCTGCTAATCTATTTATTCAAAGGCAAAGAAAGAAAAGCACTTTTTCCACACCCCTTTCCCATCTAAATCTTTCCCCTTCTCCAGTTTCCCTTCCCACTGTCTTTCTTCTCCAGAAACCTCCTTTCCACCTCATAGCTGCCTCATTTCCCACCCTCAGCCTATACTCAAGTCAGTAAGTTTTCCCAATTTTTGTCCTAAAATTAGGTGCCTTATATTATATAGCTGTCAGCTTATGCTAAAGGATATACTCAAGTTTATATGATATGTGCTTTCTCCCCTGTGTGGATCCTTTGATGGATACGCAGATGTCCACTCTGACTGAAGCTTTCTCCACATTCTATGCATTTATGTGGCTTCTCCCCTGTGTGGGTCCTTTCATGGATATGCAGATTTCCACTCTGACTGAAGCTCTTTCCACATTCCACGCATTTATGTGGCTTCTCCCCTGTGTGGGTCCTTTGATGGATATGCAGATCTCCACTCTGACTGAAGCTCTTTCCACATTCCATGCATTTATGTGGCTTCTCCCCTGTGTGGGTCCTTTGATGGATACGCAGACTGTCCCTCCGACTAAAGCTCTTTCCACATTCCACGCATTTATGTGACTTCTCCCCTGTGTGGGTCCTTTGATGGATACGTAGCTTTCCACTCTGACTGAAGCTCTTTCCACATTCCATGCATTTATGTGGATTCTCCCGTGTGGGTCCTTTGATGGATACGCAGACTGTCCCTCCGACTAAAGCTCTTCCACATTCCACGCATTTATGTGGCTTCTCCCCTGTGTGGGTCCTTTGATGGATACGTAGCTTTCCACTCTGACTGAAGCTCTTTCCACATTCTATGCATTTATGTGGCTTCTCCCCTGTATGGATCCTTTGATGGATACGCAGAGTCCCACTTTCACTGAAGCTCTTTCCACATTCCATGCATTTATGTGGCTTCTCCCCTGTGTGGGTCCTTTGATGGATACGCAGTTTGTCACTCTGACTGAATCTCTTTCCACATTCCGTGCATGTATGTGGCTTCTCCCCTGTTACTGTTTTGCATAACAAAGGTACTATTCTGAGGGCAGGGAGGAGTCACACACACCTGGTAATGCAGCCAGGATAAGAAAACCAGGATAAGAAAAAAAATGGCACTGAAAGAAAATGCATATGGTTTGTTCTGAAATCATTTGCATAAATGTATCCATCCATTTATGTCCACCTAAAGCAAGTAGATAACTTGATAAACAATAGTAGATGCAATAAGTAGTCTCAAAATAAACTAAAAATCCTTTGTTTTACTCAAAATATGGTATTAGAGTAGTATAAAGGCTACCGGGTCAATGTGACCCGAACATCACAAGTGAGTAGCAAACTGGAGCCCTACAAGTAAAGCCCCGACACAAAAAATTTAACTACCCTTAGTATGAACCCCGTAAATTAGGAAAATAGAAGGAACCACAAGTTTCAAAATCAAAAATGAATGAATAAACAAATATCTAATTTCCAAACCGGGTCAGATTGACCCGAACAGACCAGCAGGGAGATATATATATATATATATATATATATATATATATATATATATGCAAACATAGATATTGCACCGATACTACCAGGAACATCTCAGCAAACCAGAGTCCTAAAGTGACAGGTTAAACTCCCAGAACCTAAATCAGTGACTGATACCAGATGAGAAACTCCCTCCTGGGCACATGGAAGGCTGGGCAACTTGGAAGGCACTGAACAAGCTGTCCCCTGGCACCACGAGATGCAAAGCGAACTTTAAGAAATGGGGCTACAAAGTGGAGTCCACGACATGCGAATGCAGAGAAAATAAACCACAGACCATCTACTACAATGCAGTCTGAAGCCTGTCACATGCACAATGGAGGACCTTCTTGCAGTCACACCAGAGGCACTCGAAGTGGCCAGCTTCTGGTCAAAGGAAATTTAGTACAAAGCGAAGTTTTTAATTTCGTTTGTGGTTTTTCTATACATTATAACTGTATTCTCGATTCACTTCTGACGTGATAAATAAATAATAGATAAAATAGCCCCCAATCCCCAAATAAAATCCCAAACACTTTTGGTCCCAATCATTTTGACTGAGGGATACAGAAACTACACCATTTATAGAAGCCCTCAATTGACATGAAATTGTGCATTTAATATCATATCTAATGTGTTGTTGACAGGTAATCTCCAAGAATTTACAGGTCGTCTCCAAGAAAAGAAAGCATTATATTAATAGGTTACTTAATTGAGGAAAAGAAGATGGGCTGCGAATTGAGAAGGAATGCCACAAAGGTACCCTTTCCTCAAAGAAGGTCCTCCATTGTTCAGGATAATTCGGCAGTTGACGATGGTCCCTACCATCCCAAAAAATGATGATCGGGCCCTTTCCGCTGAGGCTTTCCAGAATCATTTCGCAGACAAGATTGCGACGCTCCGCCGGACCTCCCGCCACGGTTGATACAGTACAGGAGCTTGAGACTCCGTGGCCCTCCGCCGGGTCCACCTTCGACCGGTTTCGGCCACTGGACGCAGAGGATGTTGACAAGATTGTCGCAGCTCTTCGACCAACCACCTGCTCCCTCGACCCGTGCCCCTCCGTGCTGATTCGAGCTTGCGTGGAGGGGCTACGAGGCCCTCTGTTGAATATAGTCAACTGCTCCCTTGAGCAAGGAGCTTTTCCAGAGGAGTTAAAAGAGGCGGTGGTTAGTCCATTGCTGAAAAAGCCAGGGTTAGATCCCGCGGCTCCCCTCCAATTACCGCCCAGTGTCCAATTTACCGTACCTGGGCAAGGTAATGAGAGAGGGCAGCAATGGACCAGCTGCAGACATTCCTGGATGATGCAACCTGGCTTGACCCCTTCCAGTCCGGCTTCCGTTCAGGCCATGGGACAGAGACCGTCCTGGTCTCCATCACAGACCTACTCCGTTGCCACTTGGATCGAGGCGGATCGGCGCTGCTCGTGTTATTGGACCTCACGGCAGCGTTTGATACTGTCGATTACCAACTTTTGACACACCGCCTGGCGGTGGCGGGGGTGAGGGGGACAGCCCTCAACTGGCTGTCCTCCTTCCTCCAAAACCGCCTGCAGCGAGTGAAGTGGGGCGGGGTGGCCTCCGAGGGCTCCCCCCATTGTGGAGTCCCTCAGGGGCCATTCTCTCCCGCTGTTATTTAACATCTACATGCGACCACTCGCCCAATTGGTACGGAGTTTTGGGCTGGAATGTCACCAGTACGCTGATGACATCCAGCTCATTCTGAGGATGGACCCCGGGGTGGAATCTGTACCCGATAATTTTCATCTCTGCCTAGAAGCCGTAACTGGATGGCTGCGAGCCAGTAAGTTGAAGGTGAACCCGACGAAGACGGAGATCTTGTGGCTGGGCCGCCCGGAGGGGGTAGAGACCCAGTTGCCGACGTTTGATGGTGTGGCACTTCGCCCACAGCCCCTAGTTAAGAGCCTTGGGGTCCAGCTAGACACCCAACTGTCGATGGAAGCGCAGATTGCCTGCGCTTGCAAGACAGCGTTCTACCATCTGCGGCAGGTGAAACGTCTGGCTCCTTACCTCTCCCGCTGCGACCTGGCCACGGTGATCCAAGCCATGGTCATCTCGAGGCTTGATTACTGTAATGCGCTGTACATTGGCCTACCCTTGTCGGCGATCCGGAAACTTAAGCTGGTGCAGAACCCAGCAGCGCGCCTGCTGTCGGGAGCCCCAAGATCTGCGCATGTGACCCCACTCCTGCGTGCACTGCACTGGCTTCCCATTGAATTCGGGTCTCCTTCAAGGTGTGAGTTCTAACTTTCAAGGCCTTATATGGTTTGGGGCCAGTGTACTTGAGGGAGCGTCTTACCCCATACAAACCCAGAAGATCACTGCGCTCAGAGGGGCTTAATCTACTAGAGGTCCCTAGTATTAAGATCTGTAGGCTGTCGAGCACCCGGCAGAGAGCATTTACAGTGGCTGCTCCGACCCTCTGGAATTCTCTGCTAGAGGAGATACGAGCACTACGGGGTTTGTTGGCCTTCCACAAGTCTGTGAAGACTTGGCTATATAGGCAGGCATTTGGTCCCAACTGATGCCTCCTTAGTGGCCAGCTGCCAACATACCGTCCTGCCATGTATTGCCTCTGCGTATTGCTTGCCGGGATCATTTGTGGGGAGGGGGCTTTGGGTATACGTCTTTTATCTGTTTATTGATGTTTTATTGATTTTATGCTGTAAACCGCTCTGGGCTCCAGAGAGAGCGGTCTACCAAATCGAATTTATAAATAAATAAATAAATAAATGTAGAATATAGGATGACCCCCACCCCCATATTCCTGGAACCAATATATATGGTTTCACTTATCCACAGATTCACTTATGCACCTAGGGCTTCCTGTACAATATATCTATCTATCTATCTCCAGTTCATGTATTCACCTGAAGACTGGGAATGTATCCCCAAGGATATGAAGGTCATACTGCATATCCACATTACACATTTGTATAATTTTAACTGATGTGGTGTCATCCAATGATATTCTGTGATTTGTAGTTTGGTGAAGTCCTTAGAACTATTTTTTATTGTGCAGAGAAGTGGACTAGCATTCTCTAGCAAAAAAAAGTTTCAATATTTTACCAAACTCCAAATTCAAGATTTCCATAGGATCAAGTTATAGGAGTTCAGCTTAGTTTGATGTATAGTGTACATAGAAATCTTCCCTTTAGCTCATGAGCGCTTTTGGTGCATTATTAATAGCTCTGACGTATTCGGGTGTCAAAATGAAGATGTTTGTGTAGATAGCAATGCTATCATAAGCACAGTGAATCAGTTATTGATTAATATACAGCACGTTCTGCATAAACAGACCAGTTGGATTGCGAAGAAAGTAGAATCTTAATTATAGTTGAAAACACACAGTAATTATACTGAGGAAGAAAAAATAAAATAAAAAAACAGGAAGAAAAATAATTAAAATTCGACATTTACATTCTTCTCTTCCCCCTTCACCCCCCAATGCCTGCCAGGCACTGAAGGTTAGAAGAATTAGTTCTTACATGTCAGATTCTTCATGGCTGGCTTGGGATTTATGGAGAAGATTTCACAGGATAAGCTTTAAGCCTCTTAGGATCAAATGTAGCCTTTGAAAAGACACATCAATCAACAGTGACTCTTGACAGTGATAAATTGAATAATGAATCTTAATTGCACCTATTTTCTTCCCTTTGTAGGGAAAGCATATATTTAAAATACAGAGACTCTTCCAAGAGGACTTCAAGGTAGATGTCAAAGAGTTCATTTTATTGCAAATTTAGGTTGGTACTGATATCTGGGTCTTAAAACAGACTATCTACTCCAGAGTCTTCTTTGATGTGAGTATAGAACTGACTAAAAACTTCACAACATAGTTTTTTTTTCTTTGCATTTGAATTTGAATAAATTTAATAGAAAAATCTAGGACAAAGTGACCGATGTCTTGATTGGCTTGCCTGATACAAAAACATGAAAGTGACAACTGTCTCTTAACTAAACCATAATGACACATTAAATGAGGAAATTCCTTCAGCATGAGGGATGTATTCAGATTCAGACAAGGTTTTAAGGACTACATTCCACTAGTGAACAGGACTAAATAGAAAACCTTGTAGAAAACCTTGTAGAATGGGAGAAGGATAAGATCCATAAAAATGCGTTGGGAGCCCACCAAATTTTGAGACAGATGATGCAGATGGTGGAGAAGCTTAGAAGTCTGGTTGGATATCCCAAGAAAGCTCAATTTCGCCACATGGCTTTAAATTCCCCACCTCACTTCTACATATAGAATCAGTACATTGCATCTCACTCTACTGTTGGTTAATCCAAATCTACATTTTCTTCAAAAACCAGAAATCCAATAAGGCCACTGTTCTGGACACCTAAATTACACAATACACTAAACAAACATTGTGTAATTTCTGATATACCCCCCCCCACACACACACACACACTTTTATGCTGTGCTATATTTATGTAGCCCTGATCCAGACTGGGATTAGCTCTCACAGATCAGTAAAGCTTAAACCTTCCTTACAACATTTCTCCCCATTCCCAAATCTTTTACCCCACATATAGGCTAAATATTGCCAATAGCAGAACTAGCTACACATGCTCACTCAAAAGTATTTGGTCCTCCAGTTATTTAAAACTTCAGTTTCCAGTATGAGGGATGCAATCCTTTACCAATTTCAGTCCGAGAGTAAATGATGTGTCATGTTTAGCAGTGTCCTTCCTGACACAAGAAAGATTTCAAAAACTGTGGTTTTCAAATATTATTAGCTCTTCTGCATAAAAATTGTGTGATGGTATTTTTTATTTTTGTATGCAAAGATAAAAGCATTTTCTGCATCCAAAAGTAAATGTCTGCCCTAATATTACTATCTGAACAAGAAATTTTGGATGCACAAAAAAATTGCTATTTTGAGATTTGTGTACAGAATAAGTTCTGTACTGTGAATATTCTCTTTGACCCAGAAATCTCTGTCAGTTTCCCTGACAGCAGAGGAATATCTTCTTGGCCATTTAAAAATGCCAAATATTATTTCCATCTTTATTCAGAATCAGTGCTGCCTGTAGCTTTTGACTGTTGAAGTCCAAAACGGCTGGCGGTCCAACATCTCAAGGCTTCTGATTTAATATATCTTTTAGTAGTACATGCTGATTTGTAGGGTCCAGTGGAGGAAGTATTCTGCTGTTCAATGAACATTTCCACTAGCTAGCATTTCCATGACTTTCCACTCTTCTTATTACTTTTAGTTCTGACTCAGATGACCTTGGAAGACTGCATCTGCCCATATGTGGAATTTTTATTGGTGATCAATTTCGACAGTGCCATGCTCTCTCCTTCTCACATCCCATGTCATTTTGTCACAGCTTTTTAAAGGAAAAGATTATTTCACAACAAGGTTTTCTTGAAGTAGTCCAGTTTGAAGGGAACTAAATGTAATACTTGTGTCCTAAATAGTTATATGTTTGGATTTAAACAATTATGCTGAACATGGATACAAACAATCCCCATACACAAGAGGCGTCGTATCTTGGCACATTTATCTATTAGATCTGTGTTCAGTGCAGCTATTTATTTCTTTGTTCAATAGAAAATTCCCCACTTGCCATAGCAACCACTGCATTAGCAATTCTGCCTCTGAGTAAAAAAAAAGTTTCTAAGTGCAGTGCATCAGTATGTAAAGTGAGCACTGACCATTTTACATTGTTTCTCAGAGGATTGGAGGAGTGGGAGAACACCCCATTTATTGTCTGAAACAAAACAAAGACAATATAACAAACTGAGGATTGGAACCTAAGAATGTGACCAGGAATATTCTCAACATTGTTTTGTTGCTGTTGTTGTTATTTTGTGCTACAATCACACAACCACTTCATCACATAGCCATCCACCCTGATTCAAGTGCACTGTAGAAACACAGCAGCCACTTTAGGGAGAGTTTCAGTTACATAGCAGGGACAACCCAAACCATACTGATTGGGGTGGGTATTTCCAGTCTCATACGTGGATTTGGTAAAGACTTTTGTAGGGGTGATGGATCCTACTTATGGGGGGAAACAGTATGACATTCCCTGTATTTATAAGCATAAATTATATCCAATGCTGTCCTTCTCTGTGGGGAAATTACTTCTACTCAAGAGCTATCTCATGCCTCAGTCTAGAACAGTGTTTCCCAAACATTGATATCCTGAGGTTGACTGATGCCCATACAGACTGAGTCTTCTGGGAGATGAAGCATGACAAATCTGGAGGACCAAAGTATGGGAACCACCGGTCAAGAATATTGCACAAAAATTAAATTGAATCTCAATATCTGCTTGTACATATTCTTGCACATGTGGAAGGACAAGAACTATTACCATTCTATGTAAAACATACACATTATATTGTTCCATGAGTATGTCTGAGCTGGAATCTCTTTTTTTTTTCTTTTCCTTATCGAATAGTCCACTGAATATTCCTATTTGATTCCTTATCTGTTAATAGCCCCTACAATTCCATGATTTTTTTCTACCGTAATGAGCAGGAACATGAAAAATAGAAGAGAACTCAGATTTGTTATGAATGTCACATTCTTAGGTGCCACTCCTCAGTTTGTTATATTGTCTTTGTGTTGTTTCAGACAATAAATGGGGCGTTTTCCCACTCCTCCAATCCTCTGAGAAACAATGCCTTCAAGTTTTGTTCTCAAATAATGTATGTTCTGACTATATGCCTATTCATTCCACAAGATGTTCATCACCAGGTTCAGTCATTCAGAACTTCTAGGCATTCGGTACTCTTTTCCTTCTCAAAACAAAAATTACAGATCCTTCATTCACTTTACAGAATACTAAATAACATTTTGTCCTCCCCAGTCATTTCTAAATGAAAAGTTCTGGTACAAAATAATAACACCATGTGAACAAGACAGTAATCACCATTCTAAAGGCAAAAAAATCTACTTTTTCATATCCCAACCTTCTCCAAAATGTCAGCATTTCTTCCCATGCACTGTTTGGATATGCATTTTAAGAGAGAGAATAGTGGTTTTTATTCAGTTCAAATTACCTGTAAAGAATAAATGGGACATGATGATCAGAGGGCATTATTTCCTAGCACATTGTGTAACTAATAGGAGGCAGGTATTAGAAATGATAGTTAAATCTTTCAGAGTTTTTGTTTTCTATGCATCTATTTAAACGTCAGTCACATACACTCCCTTCAAACCTCTGCCAAGCAACTTTTCCTTCCATCCTTGGGGAAAAACTGAATTTGAAATAAAGGACAACAAAATGTTCATCATTTGTCAAATTATCCCCATTTTGCTCTTTACTTTCTGAATGTGAAATTTTGAATAATAATCTGATGTCACAGACATTGCATATGAAATATCTACCTCAATACCTACATGCTTTTGACATTATGGGGGACATATCTTTGATTGCCTAATAAGCTTCAAAAATGAATAATATCTATAAATTGTCATATACTAATCTCCATAAACTGTCACATACTAATTATCTCTTAAATGCAATTGGATAATTTTCCCCATCTGGAAAGTACATTCTTTCTGGAGTGCATACACTTTGTTCACATGTGAACCTCTCTATACATAGTGTAATGAGTGACATATGAATTCCCTAATCATATTTCAGCAGTAATTTGGGCAATGTACTTGACATAGATTTTAAGACTGCATCTGCCACATTTCTATTTGCTTTCTGTCTTTACATATAAAGCATGTTATAGAACTAGACAGAAATATACACAATATTTTAGAAGATATTCCTATGTATAGCAGAAAGCAAGGTTCTTCAAACCACAACCAACTTGTCTAACTGTCTGGAGAGAGCTTAGGAAACAAAGCCTTTTACAGAGTGAAAGGAAATGCAGTTTTTAATATTATATAGAACAGCTAATTCAGCACTTGACTATTGAGAAAGACTATTCGTTATTTTGATTTCCTGTAAAACAGTAGTTTGATGTCTATATCCATATAATTCACTGATATACACATCATTCACTGAAGATCAAACTGAATGACAGCTAATAACATAGCCAAGCCCCCCTCCTATCTCTCTCTCTCTCTCTCTCTATCTATCTGTATATATCAAAGTTAGTATGTGTGTCTTCTCTCCATCTGTCCATTTGTTTGTACTACAAGGGCTGTTGCTATGTGAAGTGCCGTCTGTGATGTCACTGGGAAAGAAAGATTACCGTAGATGTGTATGAAGAAAACAAGGAAGGAAAGAGTCACAAAGAGAGACTGTCCATCATTCAATACACAGAGTGAGAAAGTGTTATTAAAGTCAATAATTCATTAAGAGAATTTCAAAGTGTTAATACACATACATGGAAGTATATACAAATACAAAGTACAGATAAATGGATAAGCCCGCTCAGGGCTCCTACCCCATACGCCCAATGGCGTTTGCTCAGTGTCCAGGAGATTTCAGGTTTAAGGACAAAATTTCAAGGGTTCACTAGAGTAGATGGGATTTTCAGGAAAGACAATGCGGGGAGGATAGGCACAAGCCCAATGGGCCGTGTCGCTGCCGAAGAGCGGGTTGGCAAACAAGCCGTGATGAAAATCCAGGAAGCAGTTGTAGTGCGGAGTTGTTTGCTGACCGGAGCCCAGGAAAAGAGGCGCATAAAGTGCAAAGATGTGCAGATGGCAGCTGGGTCACCGAGGAGTAGTTGGGCCGACGGGGATATGCTGTACAATGGTCCCAACTCCCGTTTCGACCCCCTGGGGCGGGGTCTTTATCAAGGCCAGAGTAGAAGGGCAACACAACTCAGTTCCATACCCAAATAGAGGTAAGGTCTGCAAGTAACAAATTTTAAATCAATAGGTGGCTTGAGACATATACAGAACACCCAAAAGCAACTCAAGCATAGTAAACATTTTGTAACTAACATAAAGACTCACTCCAGATATCTGCCCCAGACACACCCCCGACGGAGTTCTTGATGGACCTCACGGACTGTGTCTTTGAATACAACTATTTTAAATTTGGCCCTCAATTCTATTTGCAGACAGGGGCGTGGCCATGGGGAGTCCCTTAGGCCCCACAGTCGCCAACCTGTTCATGGACCATCTCGAATGCAAATACTTATATAATCCGGTTTATAGTGCCATCACTGACAACATCCGTTTCTATAAACGCTATATTGATGATGTCATCCTGATTATATCTAAATACACCACCCCCCATCAGATCATCTCTTGGATGAACTCTTGGGAAGACTGTATTAAGTTCACCTTTAACTCCTCCCATTCTAGCATTGACTACTTGGACGTTTTCTTTTATGCCCTAGACAATTTGGTTAAGGTGAAATGTTTCCATATGCCAACTGAAAAAAATGCACTTCTCCATCATGGGAGCTTCCACAGTCACTCCCTCAAGGCCAATCTACCCTATGGGCAGTTCTTACGACTAAAACGTAACTCTTCGGAGCCAAACAACTACCACACTGAAGCCAAACTCCTTCATGACAAACTGACTAGCAGGGGATACCCTCATGATGTTATTACCTCTGCTGAGAGACGAGCTGCTCTTATTCCTCGTGAGTCGCTGCTCACTAAAAAGACCAGGACCACCCCCAATAGGGTTATCTGGCCCCTTACCCTGTCTAGTCATACAACTGAAATCCGTAAAATCATCACCAAATATTGGCCTCTGGTTAGTGGGACACCGGGCCTATCCAATGTGCCCATGATTGCACATAAACACAGTAAAAACATCAAGGATATCATTGTGCATTCTGGTCTAAGAACCCCTCATAAAAAGAGTACCTTTACACCTAAAACCCACAGATGTGGCACCTGTGCCCAGTGCAGATTTGTGTACTCTGAGAAAGAAATCTTTAATCCTGGCACTGGCCGTAGGTTCACTTTCCAGGAGTTTTTTACGTGCAAAACGGACTCCTGTGTGTATGGGATTTGTTGTCCTTGTGGCAAGCTCTATCTGGGTGAAACCAAGAGAAATTTGAATATTAGGATCTCGGAACATCATTCCAAAATTAGGAACTTATCTGAGGACTCTCCCCTATATGTCCATTTCAAGACTATGAAACATGGACCTGATGACCTTAAGTTCTTTGGTGTAAAACGTGTCCAGGCACCTCCCCATGGAGACCTAGATTTTCATCTTCGCAGAATTGAAACCCGGTATATTCATACCTGGGGTACAGAAATCCCAATTGGGCTCAATGATAAAATCACACTAACTGAGCTGCTGCGTTAGAACATGATTAATCTGCTTGGATATTGCCTGCACCTGTCTCTTGGATTTGCTTATAAGCAGACCAAGACCCACTATGCTTTTGCTTCGGCCGTTGGTCATCTGTAGATGTGTGTAATTGCCTCTATGGATTAGGTATGTACTTGATACTACTGCCTTATGCTTATACTGTATGTATTATGAAGTCTTTATGTTAGTTACAAAATGTTTACTATGCTTGAGTTGCTTTTGGGTGTTCTGTATATGTCTCAAGCCACCTATTGATTTAAAATTTGTTACTTGCAGACCTTACCTCTATTTGGGTATGGAACTGAGTTGTGTTGCCCTTCTACTCTGGCCTTGATAAAGACCCCGCCCCAGGGGGTCGAAACGGGAGTTGGGACCATTGTACAGCGTATCCCCGTCGGCCCATCTACTCCTCGGTGACCCAGCTGCCGTCTGCACATCTTTGCACTTTATGCGTCTCTTTTCCTGGGCTCCGGTCAGCAAACAACTCCGCACTACAACTGCTTCCTGGATTTTCATCACGGCTTGTTTGCCAACCCGCTCTTCGGCAGCGACACGGCCCATTGGGCTTGTGCCTATCCTCCCCGCATTGTCTTTCCTGAAAATCCCATCTACTCTAGTGAACCCTTGAAATTTTGTCCTTAAACCTGAAATCTCCTGGACACTGAGCAACGCCATTGGGCGTATGGGGTAGGAGCCCTGAGCGGGCTTATCCATTTATCTGTACTTTGTATTTGTATATACTTCCATGTATGTGTACTAACACTTTGAAATTCTCTTAATGAATTATTGACTTTAATAACACTTTCTCTCTCTGTGAAATGCATGCTTTGTAGCAACTCCCCCCTCTGTGTGTTTTTTCAGACTGTCCATCATTGCCACAGTGTTGCAATGAAGACATTTCAGTGTAGACCTCTCAGACCTGGAGAAGGGACAGAGGTCTCAATGATACACAGGCAACACCAAATATATATGCCAGTTGAGATTAAAGTTGCAAAGGAACCTCAAAATAACTGATGTCATGTTGACCTTGCTCATTACTTTTTTCTAAAAATGTGTCTTTTGTATAAATATATTTATACAATTTTTCTATGCATATATGCATGTAATATCAAATATTCAACTATAGTTAGAACTCTTAAGTGTGACCGATTTGGGGATAACATTGCTAATTCATTGTTACAAAGTTCTATTCAGTTAGTATATTAGGTTTAAAATACAATTGTATACAATTTGACCCCCTGTAGCCATGGGGAATACATTCCCAGTCTTTGAATGGATATGAGAAACAATGAATAATACTGAACTCCATTGAAGTAAAAGTCTTCTGGCCCAGAAATACCATATAGTCACACTGGAGATCAAACAATTTCCCAGAATTATATATCTTGTTGGGTGTGGATAAATGAAACCATAGATATTGGTCCTGTGGATATAAGTGCAGGTCCTATGGAGCTGTACTTATTAGAACTGGTAACAAGGGCATTATTTCAGTTTCATGTGATCACTTTTTTTAAAAAGCCTACAAAAGTTGTTGAGAAACCATTATTTATTATTTGAAACTTTCAGAATGTGAAATGGGAAGTCCATGCCCCTTTGAATATATTAGCCATGTTCCTTCTTTCCATCTGTTCAGATTTTATATTATGTATGAAAATTTATACATAAACGTCAGTTAGTTAGTCTCAGAGTTCCAGCCATTGATCAGTATTTACATAAAGGTTGTATATCAGCCAAATGCCAAACTGCAGATGTGAAGAATATTTTCATCCTTGATGAAAAAAAGAACTTATCAAGATACATTTCACTCTGCCAATGAAAAGGAAGACTATTACATTTATTTATATATTGTATTTAAACATGGTACATTTTATTGATTAGTCCATTGGCCGTATCAAAAACATTTGGCATGCACATACAATACAACATAAGTTAAAATAAACAAGCTGTTAACACGATTAAAACTTGATTAAGTTAAAAGATAGTTAAAATATCATCATTAAAATGCCAAGGTAAAATTACATACCACCTTTGGTATGCAATTTTACATGCCACTGTAAAATTACATACCGAAGGTTAAAACAAAGTTTAAAATAGACCCGCTATTGCAACATTTTTTATATATAATTTGGGGTTGTGTGGGGGAGAATACATTGGCACAAAGTTACATATAGTTTATGTCTAGTGAACACTCTTTTTTGGGAGGGAATGTTTTCTGAACAAAAAGCCATTTTTTAAATCATGAGACAGTACTTTTTTCTCCACCAAAACACATTTTCTCTCTCCATGAAATTACACATTGTCTTTGTTGTTATTAAATAGAGATGGTGCCCGACTAACCTGTCTGGGAAGAGAGTTCCAGAACCTGGCAGCAGTTGATAATTTCTAAGTGGCAGCAAAATTGTTTTGTTTTTGCATAAATAGTACACTGTGTCTTTCACAGAAATATTATGTACTTTTTGCACAGTAAACACATTTCCTCCAGAGAAAAAAATATACAGCAAAAAATTCTAGAATTAAGTCCTGAATTATAAATAAAACTTGAAGATTGCACAGAAACTTTTGCATTTTTGCATAGCAGGGAGAAAAAACTCACTTAAATTATAATTTGTTTCTTGCATATGGGAATGAAATGTCAGAAGTACACCCCTACTACTTGGTAGACAATTTGTCAATTTTCCAGACATCATTTTTTTGCATTAAGTGTCATTATTTGGTGTTTGGCAGTACATAAATATAACCAAGGGGACAGGAGGATTAACTTAAGTTCCAACTCACTTTGAGATTGATTGAAACACCAGTAAAACTAGAGCAAGGGAAGTTATATTGAGAAGTAATGAGTAGCAGTTCTGAGACCCCACAATGGAGTAAGTTACTGTTATAGTTACTTAGAGATGTGCATTTTTCTCATTAGTTCTTGTAAGTCATATCAAATTCATACTTACAAGGTGGTATCTGACACATAGGCGTGGGCCGCACCAAAAACTTAAGAATCAAAACACCCAATACTTTTTTTTGCATTTTGTAAATTTCAGAAGCCTCCCAAAATCAGTTTTATTTTCAGCACAAGGAAACCAAGCCAAGCCAAAAAGGCTGTCTTTCCTCTTTAAATTAATGGCATCTTGCTATTAGGAGAGGGAAGCGACAGGGAGAAAGCAGAGTTCACTGGGGGAAAGCACAAAATTCTGGGAAATGTAGTTTGAGAAGGCGAGGAGCCCTATGGCAAAGAATGGCAAAGGCCCTGCCCTGAACTACATTTCCCAGAATTCTGTTCACATCAGAAAGCCCCGAACAAGAGAGGGGAGATATTTGTCCTTCCACAGCAACAGCCAGTCGGAGTTCCAATGAATGTTTGAATACAAAATACATGCTTCAAGCATCTTCCCTGTATCCTAAACACGTGCATCTAAGCAAATGATTTAGCTTGAGTCAGCACTTTAACTATGTGATTTTCTTCCAGTGCCATTTAACTATAAAAGATTTAGTTTTGGAGTTCATTGTGAAAGGAATAAAATGATCCATCTCTAAGTTACAGTTGTATTATATATATAACTATATAATTAGTTATTGAAATATAAATTAAACATGTATAGCTAGATGTTTTGCAACTAGTTTCTGCCAAGCTCTGAGCAGTACTACTTAAGGTAGAAAGAAAACATGCATGGGAATGTGTTTTTTAATTGCGTATTTTTTTCCATAGATGATATTTTAACTTCTTTTCATTTTTTTTATCCTCATGCTCCCAAGGGATGATATGTCCAGCTGAAACATTTGTTCCATTAATATAGATTTTACAATCTTGTTCTTGTGCTGAAGTGAAATGTCTTTTATGGCTTGATAATTAGTTCTGGCTTCCCGAGTCTGCGACTACACATTCATAGAAAGAAGAGATGGAGGAGAGTTGTTTTATGAAGGCACATTTCCTCCATCAGTACAAGAAATCCAAAATGAAAGTTTGGATTTAAATTATGGTATAATGGAAAAAATAGTCACTCAAAATATTCAAAACATATGGCATCAAATAATATTCCATCCCTAAATAGTAAATGCATAATAGGACTGTTTTAAAATTTCAGATACTCCTGAATTTCAGAAGTTTTCGGATACTTCCGACTTTTTAAAAAAGCAATTTCAAGAGCAGCCCTTCCAAAAGGAATTCCGAAATCCAAATTCCAAATTTCAGGATTCCGAATTCCTAATTTCGGATGTCATTTCCGAATTTTCTTGCTGATTGTTCATTGGTTGATGGCTAATAGCTGACTCTCCCTTCTGCTGATTTTTTTGCCCATTTTTTGAAAGCGGAAGCCATTTTTGAAGACTTCCGTATTTCAGAAATACTTCCGAATCAAATTCGAAATTTCTCAGAATTTTTTCGGAAGTCTAAATAATCCGAAACGCTATCTATGATTAGATCCGAAATGAGTTTTGAAATGGTTTTTTTAAAAATCAAACAGCCCTAATGCATAAGAACAAAAAATCCAGCTAAGTGTATACATGACTTCTGAAATGTCCTGTATATGAGTGTGGGCATATTCAAATCAATTTCCAATTGTATTACAGTTTCATCTCTTAGGAAAAGCCATTCTGAAATACATTCTCTCCTCTTAGTTACTCCTTGGGATCCAAGTGTGTAACGATTTCCGCTTTTCATATGCATGATTTGAAAATCCAAAAAAGATCATTGTCCCTTTCAGACTCACACTGTTTTCATGACTATACACAGCCCATTTTTCTGTACGTATTCCACAATCTTTTTTTTAATCTGCTCCAGTTCTCCTACTAAATGGGGGAGAGTACTGGGGGGTCCTATTTGATTTACTCCCAGTTTTTACCACCATCTTCCCCTCATACTTCAACAGTCTTGAAAGCTATGCACATACTCTTTTTGTCTGTCTTTACCATAACTAAAGCTTGATATGTTTCTAGAGATCCTTTCACATAACTTATTTATATCATCAAGTACATTCGAGATAAGGAATAGGAACCCTTTACAGGTAATGGGTTTACCTGAGGCATCCAAACCCAGATTAATGTGGAGAAAACTGGAATATCCCAGTTTTCGCCACATTAATTTGGCACCTGCAGAGATCTGGACCTTGAACTAAGGTCTGGAACTTTGCAGGTCCTGGGCCTCTCAACAATCCAACTTCTTCAGGCTCCTGGAGCTAGAAGGAGCAAGATTGCGCCCATCCCCTCCCCTCTCCGGCCCCATTTTCCCCTCCAAAACTTATTTGAGGGGGCTTTCAGCAGCACAGGTCCCTCCAGAGTGCTCTCTAGACATGAGTCCTTGGTTGGCTTTACACTGTAGAATTAATATAGTTTGATACCACTTTAACTACAGTAGCTCAATGCTATGGAGTGCTGGGATTTGTACTTTGGCGCGACACCAGCATTCTTTATTTTAAAAGGGCTAAACTCTTGTAAAGCTACAGTTCCCATAACACTGAGCTATGGCAATTAAGCTGGGACCAAACTACATTAATTCTACAGGTAGAAACACACTCATTCTTTCATTCAGTGTCTGTGTTCCCTTTCTTTTGCCCTGCTACTCTTTTCACCTAGAGAAACCAATTGCTGTCGCAATATGTGAATAGCAGATGACCAACCCCTTTAAGCTGTGTCTTATAGGTCTGCCCTTACTGATTGTACTGTCCTATTTTCAAATAGTTTTTATTGAGAAAAAAGTTTGTTCAAAGAGCAAGATAGAAAAATTTGTTTACATCAAAAGTGTGAGAATAATATAATTTTAGAAAAGTAGGAAAAAGGAAGAGTAATATCTAACCTAACATGAACAGTCCTAAGAAGAAGAAAAAAGAAAGAAAAGAAGAAGAAAATATACAATAAAAATTAAAAGTAAGATTAAAAAAATATTTTTTTTTAAAAAAAAAAGCATGTTGACTTCCGTTCTTCTTGCTAAAACCCAAAAAAGAAAAACTTTCTATATAATTCCAAGAATATAAGATTTTTCCTCAGTCATACAGTTGTATACTTATTTGTTAGCCTCATTATTTATATATTCATCAAAGGTTGTCCAATCCATCCTCTTTTACCCCTTTACCATTATTTAGTTTTAACAAAAATGTTATCCATGTTTATTTCCATTATTTTATCTATCCATTGTGATTTATAGGGAATTAAGTCCAGTTTTCATGATTTTGCAGAAACCATTCTTGCTGCCGTAACAAAAATGTAAAAAGTTTGTCCAAATTAGTATCCTTAAGTAGTATTAATTATCCTTAATTAGTATGATAGATGGATGGATGGATGGATGGATGGATGGATGGATGGATAGATGGATGGATAGATGGATGGATAGATGGATGGATGGATAGATGGATGGATGGATGGATGGATGGATGAATGGATGGATAGATAGATAGATAGATAGATAGAGATAGGCTCACTCTGGTTAGGGTTAGGGTTAGGTTTTTGTAAAGTTATCTGAAAAAGCATTAAAAGGCTAGGACATGTTTCAAATATCCAGATTCAGCCCTGAAGCTGTGTTTCCAGCATACAATGTTATGATCTTTGGCTTCTAAAGAAATACATTTAAAATCAGGTTATCTATTTTAGAATGTTTCCCTTTATTACAAATACTTCAACTACTGTGACCTCCTGTGCTCTGTGGGCCTTTGGCATCCAATATATAGTTCTTCAGATAGCTTTCATTTGTGATACTAGTCATTTCAGTAATATCCTAAGTGAATTCTGTCTCACGTTTCAGAGGAAGCGAGAGCGGGTGAAAGCAGCACTTTTGACACACAGAGAATAGAACATTTATCACACCCTTTTGTTTAGCATTTGTATATTCCCAGTTCCCCAACTATTGCCTGCTGGGTTAAGAACAGGTAATGCTGTGCAACATTGTGACCTCTCTTTAGCCTTCTTTCATGCCCTGGGTAAGCTGTGGTGTTGACTGTGCAGAGCTGTGGAGCCACATGCTGTCAAACACCATCATCATTCCCTTTTTGACCTTGCCCTTAACACAAAGATGTCAACAGTAAAGGACCTAGGGCATAACATACTCACATTTTACAAACTCCTTAATATAGCTTATTTTGGTTTCTTCTTTAGACATTTACCTGTCCACTCTTTCTATGGCAGAGTAGATTGGCCTTAAAAGAGTCAGACTGAAAGCAAATATCTAAGGAAAGGGAAATATCCAGCCTACAGATCTATTCTGTTCAATTGAAGGTCTAGATCTGATAAGAAAACTGAGTCCCCTAGCCTCTCACTCAATCTGCCCTTTTTCAAGAACCTGATACAACAAAAGCTAATCCAATTTTTAAAGGAGGATCAACTTTTCCCACATCTACTTCTATAATGGTTTCAGTACCTTAGAAAGTTCCTTTAAGTTTGGACATATAACCAGGATAAATGTATTTTCCCATGAATATGTACACCATGAGCCACTTCCTGCCTGACAGGATATTCTTCACTATATTCTATTACTGTTGGTCATTCTCAGTTGGCACTTTCATAAACTCCTGGGAGTGCTCTATTTGAAAAACTGGATGGGGTACAAGGTGATTTTTTTTTTAGTTTCTGGAAGTACAATTGGGAGTGATTCAGTTTAGAGCCCTCACCCCTACTCCAATTAGAATCTATATCCAGATCAAGATTCAGATATCTAGGTTGTTGTGAGTTTTCCAGGCTGTATGGCCATGTTCCAGAAGCATTCTCTCCTGATGTTTTGCCTGCATATTTGGCAGACAACCGCAGAGGTTCTGCGGTCTGTTGGAAACTTGGAAAATGGGGTTTATATATCTGTGGGATGTCCACAGTGGGAGAAAAAACTCTTGTCTGTTTGAGGTAGATGTGAATGTAGCACTTGGTCACCTTGATTAGCATTTAATGGCCTACAGTTTCAAGATCTAGCTTCTTACTGCCTGGCGGAATCCTTTGTTGGGAGCTGATTAGCTGGCCCTGATTGTTTCTTGTCTGGATTTCCCCTGGTTTTGAGTGTTATTCTGTATTTACTATTATTACAGTTTACCTGTCTGAACGTATTCTCCCCTGTGAACCCTCAAGAATGTTAAGATTGTCTGGAGAGGCCCTGCTCTCATTCCCGCCTCCTTCGCAGGCGTGGCTGATGGGGACGAGGGACAGGGCCTTTTCGGCCTCACCCCCCTCCACACGTTGTCCCCGATCTTGGAGGAAGGAGGCCACCCATTTAAGGGTGGTCCCCCTAACCCCGGTCACGGCTAAACGGTGGGTCAACAAGGCATGATCTACTTTATCAAACGCTGCTGTTAGGTCTAACAAAACAAGCAGTGCTGAACCCTGGTCCAACTGGCCTTTGGTCTGTGAGGGCAGACGGTCTCACCCATGCCCAAAAGTCCAGACTGGACCAGGGACATGGAGCTGTACCCAAGGAACCACTGCAGCTGATCCGCTGGATATTTAAAAATGGCAAGTTGGAAACAGGTTATTTATTAAATTCGATCTTCAGCATTTACCATGCTCCTCAATCCCTGCTGGGAACACTACAACATACAGTAAAAACATGCTCAAGGGAGCTGTATGATAATCATTTCCCAACTTCTAGGTCTCGAGGCGTAACCCTCCCAGCAAGATCTAACAAGCCAGGAGGGGCACCACACTGGGTCCACCACAGAGGGTTGTGGTAGTTGGTCTAGCTGGAACAAGTATTCTGTTCGAACATAGTGAGCTGCTGGGCAAGGCGGTCCCTCAGGTACAGCCCTAGTTGGAAACGGGTGAAAGGTTAAAACCAACACCTTGAAGGCAATTCCGAGTGGCGGCGGGAGTCTCAGTTCACTCACTGGTGCTCCCACCAGCAAGCGAGCAGCGGCATCAAGAGTGGCTGGGATATCCCGTCTCGAGATGACCGTCGCTTGGATCACCGAGGTCGAGATATGATTTTAATGTGGCGAATAGGTTTCATATATTTATTATATTGGTAATTGTTAATTTTATTGTGAATTTTAGATGTTTTTAGATTTTAAATGTTAGCAGTGAATTTTTAATGTTTTTCAGTCTGAGTCCCTCATTAGAGGTGAGAAGATTGGGGTATAAAAGTTTTAAATAAATAAATAAATAAATATTATGATTTTATATTTTTTAAATATTGGTAGCCACTGCCAGGTTTTGTTCATTTTCATTGTTTTCTCCTTTCTGTTGAAATTGTCCCCATGCTTGTGGATTTCAATGGCTTCTCTGTGTAGTTTGACATGGGGATTGTTAGAGTGGTCCAGCATTTCTTTGTTCTCAAATAATATGCTGTGTTCAGGTTGATTCATCAAGTACTCTGCTATGGCTGACTTATCGGGTTGAATGAGTCTGCAGTGCCTTTCATGTTCCTTGATTCATGCGTGGGCAATGCTGCTGTGTTTGGTGGCCCCTGTGTAGACTTGCCCACAGCTGCACGGTATACGGTAGACTCCTGCAGAAGTGAAAGGATCCCTCTTGTCCTTTGCTGAACGGAGCATTTGTTGGATTTTTAAAAGTGGGTCTGTAGATAGTTTATAGGTTGTGTTTCTTCATCAGCTTCCCTATGCGGTCAGTGGTTCCCTTGATGTATGGTAAGAATACTTTTCCTCTAGATGGATCTTTGTCTTTACTCTTGTGGCTTGTTCTCGGTCTTGCAGCTCTTCTGATGTCTGTGGTGGAGTATCTAAATAATGCATCTTTCAGATCTCTGAATTATTGACATGTACTGGAAATGCAAAACAGCAACAGCTCTTTCAACACATCTAGATTATAGTTGTTGACATTAAAGACTTTTAAAAGGAGATTAGCTGGGCCAAATTGCAGAAGATTTATATATGTGCCTTTACAGTTTGCTTCTGTCTGAAGAGCTGCATAGGTTCATTTCCTTGGTAACTTCATTAATTGTGATTGGATTGTACAGGTGAGATTCTTTCCTGAACTGCATGATAAAACTGTCAGTGAAGAAAGTTCAGCTCCCACTTACCGTTTTGCATTGCATCGCCCACTGCACCTCCTCACCATAATTAATTATATCATAGACTGAGTGGATTTTCTCTACTTACTTTTGAAGCAGCCCAAATCACTTTGGACTGTGCGATTATGCTCCAGAACTAAATTGTCCCAGTCTGATCTGATCTTGACAAGGTCCAAATCAGTCCATTGTGATCCAGTTTGGCCTAATCTAGTTTGAAATTCAGCCAAATTGGTTTGCACAGATCAAGGACAATTGCCCTTCTTTTTTTTCTAGTAAAGGGAACCAAACAGTTGCAGTGAGCCAAAGCTCAAAATGGAAAATGTTCAGCCTGGACTTCAGATTCCCTTGATGGAATAACAATCCCTACTGATATCATCTAGTTCTCAGACATCTGTTGGCTGGGTATGTGCACCTGGGTACTGGCCTTCCACGTTATTTCAATTCTAGACCACTGATAACTGGCACAACTCAGTACATAAATTAAAATCTATCTTCTAATTTTTATTTAGCTTTGTAAACATCTTCCTTTGGTGAACTAGGCAACAACATGGCACGTTTCTTAACACTGAAAAGGACATCAGAGCCATGCAAATGATCAAAAGAAGTGGGGAGAGTTTCTCCTTGGGATGAGTGGAAGAATCATTGGCCACTGTGTCCACTTGCTCCAGCCTGTCCAAAGGACAGCAGATGTTGCCACCATGGCTGGACTGCAGCAGCAAAAACCATACAGCTCACAAAAATGAAGAGTTAAATAGGAATGGCTGAAGAATTTGATCTCTCAGGCTGTCTAAACAAATTTGCTTCATCCACTGCATCTTCTATACTACTGTCTAGATCTGAACACAGTTATCCACTGGATCTCACAATCTGAAATTCCTGGTTCAGCTCCTGACTCAAAAAAGCAGGAAAACTTCTGGTACAGCTCCTAGCTCAAAAAAGCAGGAAAATGCTTTTCAATCTGAATAAATTAATAGGAAAAAGGACATTTTGAGACAAGATGAAGCATTTTGTGGAGGAAAAATTATTGAAAACATTTATGTAATTGCCCCTAGTGGTGTGCAGCAAGTTAAACTGCTGAGCTGCTGAACTTGCTGACTGAAAGCTCAGTTGTTTGTATCAGGGGAGTAGGTGAGCTCCCACTGTTAGCCCTAGCTTCTGCCAAACAAGCACTTCGAAAACATGCCAATTTGAATAGAGCAATAGATATCATTCCCACGAGAAGGCAACAGTGCTCCATGCAGTCATGCCAGCCAGGTGTCTACGGACAACACCGGCTCTTCGGCTTAGAAATTTACATGAGCACCACCTCGCCAGAGTCAGGCAAGACTAGACTTAATGTCAAGAGGAAAGCTTTACCTTTACTTGAAATGTGTCTTTGTGATTTTTAAAAAGAAAGTCATGTAATACAATGGAGAAGAGAAAACACATGTAAATATACTGATAGGGAATAAAATGATTTGTCCAATTATGGTGCTAAGGACATTTACAGGGTGCTCCTACATGGGAGTATTCAGAGCTACTGTATGCACTTATTAGGGGTGGTTGATCCATACATTTTTTTGCTTCTAAACTCATGTGGGGGGGATTTCCTTTGCTGGGTCATTATAGAAAGTATTCTGAAGTTTTTAAAATAAATTTTGTAATTGAAATGTAATTACTAACAAATTTTCGTTTTTACTCGTTACACCAGCTGGGAGGCTAGAATGGAGGGCTTGCTCTCCTCTCTTCCCTCCCTCCCCCCCCAGCTCAGAAGCATTGCGCATTATATTTAATGCGCGATGCCTCTCAGCTGGGGGGCAGGAGAGGAAGAAGGGAGGGCAAGCACTCCTTCTTCCCTCCCTGCCCCCCCAGCTCAGAAGCATCGCGCATTATATGGGAGGGGCAGGGAGGGAAGAAGGGAGAGCAAGACCTCCCCTCCCTCCCTCCCCAGCTCAGAAGCATCGCGGGTTAAATATAAGCCTCTGAGCTTGCGAGGGAGGAATGGAGGAGTGGATGGTCGTGGATTAGATCTTGGGAGGGGAGGAGGGGTGTCCGCTCCTGCTTCCCTCCCAAGGTCTAAACCGTGCCAAGCCTTGGCGCGGTTTAGATCTTGGGAGGGGAGAAGGGGCGTCCTCTCCTGCTTCCCTCCCATGATCTAAACTGCTCCAAAGCTCAGCCGGGCTGCTTCCAAAGTGCCCACCTCAGCTCTCAGCTGGCAAGAGGAGAAAGGAGGGTGCTGCTGCCCTCCAGTCTCCTCTCGCAAGTTGAGAACTGAGGAGGGGGGAAACAACCTAATAACGTGACCTTTACAAAAAATGGCGATCCCGGGTTCGGTTTTGAAACTTCACTTCCGGGTTGGATGCTGAGGGTCAATATAAGGTCAAAATAATTTCTAATACAAACTATTAACGGATTTCAAAGTATTTATATTGGAGATATCCACCTCTAGCATTTATGTATAAGTCTTCATATATAAATTGAGAACTGATCAAAAGTCATTCTCAGAGAGGGGAAGCGCTAGGGTTCGCTAACCCTGGCCAGGCCACTACAGCCATTTCCTAATTTGGACATTTAAAATACTAGAAATTGCACTATGGCAAAGAGAGTAGAATGGGGTCGGTGCTCCTTTTAGGTTCTTCCAGGATAAGCGCTTGCCTTTTATCATTCTACTCAGAGAAGGGAATTGTTCCTGTTATAATAAGAGTCAAGGTAGAATGTTTGCACTGACTCATAAATAAGTAGGCTCAAGTTGGGTTGTTTAAAAAAAATGTTCCTAGATTCATACATAAATATACATACAGTAAACTCCATTGAGTTCAATTGGGATTTATCCCAAGTAAGCACACAAATGATTATCATCTTAAATATCAATAAACCATTAAATTCACCCACTCTTAATTCAACATGTCAGTTGTGAGGTGCAGATAATTTGGTAAATTTATAATAGCCATTGAGTTCTGAGATTGCAAATACACAATATTTCATTCCTGACCATCTATTCCCAGTCCCCAAACAGATTAGGAGACAGCCTAAACAGTAAGATGAATGAGAAGCCTACCTAAGAGTCAATGACAATCCTGACTCCTGTTACAGTGTCCCATCCATTCTGGAACTCATTTGTGTTGCTGATTATTCTATCTTTGGCAACTGCTTTCCTTCAGTCAATTGAATACTGCACTCTTGAGAGATAAAGCTATTTTAAGCCTCCTACATAATAATTGTCTTGGGTGCCTGAAAGTTTTCATATTATATAAAATGTTATAAAACTATTTTCTGTCCATATTTTTTCAAAATTCTTTTTGATTTGTTCTACTAGTCAGCAACTCCTTTGGCTGTTTCTTTTTAAATCAAATAATCCTACTTGTTTAGTCATCTCAGTTTGGAAAAGCTTATGTTGCACAGATAACATCTTTGGAATACATGTATGTATTTTGAAACATTTTTGAGAAATCCATCACAGCTGAAGCCATAATGCTTAAAAGTTAGGCATTTCTTTCCAATGATTTGAAAAGATGAATGCATGAGATATAAATAATGTATAGCCCTTTATTGATGAGGGATGCAGTCTAGGCTTTGCAGGAATGCATAAAACTATGGACAATAGCAAACCCTATTGAAATGGACTTTTAGCCCAAGAATATCACAGAGCAATACTGGAGAAATTAAAATGCCTAGAGAGAATATATTTTTTCAGTCATTAATAAATGAATACATATTCTTTTTTTAAAAAAAATCTTTATTAAGATTTATCTTTATTAAAATCTTTATTAAAATCTTATATATATATATATATTTATATATATATATAGGCATTACTTCACGAACGAAGATTCAGGAAGGACTCGTCCCATGCTTTTTACAAGCACGTTGATGACTAAAAAGGCCAATCTGAGATAGGCAAGTTTGGTTGCAGAAAGCACAGCAGAAAGTCTCCTTGGGTGATGTTGTTTCCAAGTTGCGGTTCTTTCTGAGAATAGTAGTTTGTCGGTGTTGTTATCCAGCTTTTTGTCAATCATTCCTAGTAGAAATGTCTCTGGTTTTAGGGCTATGTTCATCTTTAGTATTTCTTGTGTTTTTTCTTGTATTTTTCCCCAATATGCTTTCGCCTTCTCACAAGTCCTCCATAGATGATAGTAGGTCCCTTCAATTTTTCACATTTCCAACATTTTTTGTTCATGTTTTTCTAGCATTTTCCCAGGTTTTTTGGTGTCATGTACCACCTGTATGCTGTTTTAATCCAGTTTTCTTTTCGTTCTGTTGCGTATGTATATCTTATCTTTTTTCTCCATATTTCTTCCCATTCTTCCCTTCTTATAGTTCTTCCAATATTTTCTTTCCATCTTTTCATATAGTTTTTTTCTTCATCTTTTTCCTGGTCCCATTCTTGCAGTTTTCTGTAAATCTTTGATATTAGTTTTTGTTCCATTTTTAATATTGTTCCGTTTTTAATATTGTGTCCCAGAAATTATTTATTTCTTGGAAACCTATTTTTTATCTTCTTTTTTAAAAAAACGAATACATATTCTGTGGAAGTATTATCCATGTTCAGCATCAAAGCTTAGGGTCAACCAACAAAAAAAAAATAGAAATGTCTCACAGTTCCCTGCACTGATGCCATTATCTCAGCATTACCCACTCTTTATAAAAGATCAGACTTTAAGTAGTTTTATGGGTGCTAGTGTATGCGCATGCACACACACATGAATGCAAGCACACAAACATCTGTCTCTGGAAGTCTCCCTCTATAAAGAAAGGATAAGAAAGAACAGCACCCAAGAAGGCCTTCTTGAAGCAGGAAAAATCCTTCTCAGCAACAGGAAAAATCCTTCTCAGCAATACCCTTTTCCTCCAAGGCTGCTTTCGTGCGGGCGCAGGAACGAGAAGACATGACAACTGGGTTACTTCTCAGGAAACACAGTTTATTTCCAATCCACAGCTGTAGAGGTCTGCCCTATGGCGCAACAAGACGCAAGGGACAGAACCCCTCCTCCTTCCAGTCATTCAGTTTTATACAATCAATGGAGTCAGTTTAAGCACCGCCTCGTTCATTCATTTCACTGGCTAACACTTATGGTGTGCTCTGATTCTAACCAATTAACAATGCATTATGTAATCTAATAATCCATTGGCTAACAGACATTGCGCAGTTTATTTTCCTGACCAGTTATTAAAGCTTTGTCTATGTGCGTAGATTGTCCCTATATTGTTACTTTTCTGATAAGCTTTCCCACAGACCGGCCAAATGGGTGTTTCATTAGGCTAACATAGGTGATGTCTCCTAGACCAATCACTGACTAGTAAACAAAGAGCACATGGTGTTTCTCTAAACCAATTGTAATGCATCAGGACAACCAATGAGGTGGCGTCCCTTCTAAACCAATCACTGCTGTTCTCTAACGTGCTCGCTGACTCTGCCTTCTTCTCTATGTCTATGCCTATGCTTGGGTAGCATTCTCTCCTGACGTTTCTTCTGCAACTCAATGAGTCTCCTTCATTCTGTCTCTTTCACCATGTTACAGTTCCCACCAACCTGCTGCTTATTGGTTTTGCTCCAGGAATGACAGTTGAGTATAGCAGTGTCTTCCAACAACCATGATTGGTGAGGATAAACATTTCCTTTATGACCTATTAAGGTGCTCTGGAGATGAGGAGTAAGGATCTCCTTTGTTCAGATCTCACCTGAACTGAACACTACAGTTCAGGAAAATGATTGACAAGCTTCCAGAACTTTGATAACAGAATGGCAACCAAAATTATCAAAGTTCTGGAAGCCAAGCACTATGAAGAGCAGCTTAGGAAGTTTTGTGTGTTCAGCTTGGACAAGCAAAGGTTAAGAAGGAACAAAATTGTCATGTTTATACATTCAAAAGGATATCATATTGAAAATGAATGAGGCTTGTTTTCTACCAACCCAGAGACTAAGTTACAGAGCAATGGATTGAAACTGCAAGAAAAGAGTTTCCACCTAAATATTAGGAAGAACTTCCTGGCAGTAAGAGACTTCAGTTCTAGACACCTCTTTTGGCATATTTCTCTTTATCTTTCTGGAAGATGGACTCCATCTATCTCACACTCATCAGATCTGAGAAACCTACACTTTGAGCTATAAAGCACTTTCAAGCAATTGGTTCAGGAACTCTTTTGTACTTTAGTGAGGCCCCCTCTACACTCACAACAACACTGGGACAGGAAACTAAATCCTAATCTCTGCCATGTGAATGCAATGGATCTCATACAAATAATACAATTTAATAATCACAAATATATATAGAGAGAATTGCGTGATATCGCCAATGGTACAACACACATAATACATAAACAAAAGGCAAACGCAAAATTGGAGCAATATACTTAGCACATTTCTAGGAAGGATCCAGTGGATCGAGTATATTCTAAGTCAGGTTCATGTTTGTCCCTGTGGTTCAAAGTACTTCGGACATCAAGAGGAAAGCCGAACCAAAGAAGAAATGTCTTATAGTATAAAGCTTTGTAATCCAATTGGAAAACCGGGTGTGTTCCCAAGTTCGGGCACCTTAGTTGAATACTGCGCTACTTTGTAATCCAATTGGAAACCGGAAAATGTTTACAAATTCAAAATACCCCAAACCATATAATATTGTAATCCAGAGTGTTTACCAAGTAGAATGGAATGATCCAAAGGTTGTGTTGTTGGCTAATCCTGGTTTCACGTCAGAGACTGTTACTGTACAGAGCCCAAAATGGATAATATATCTGATCCACAAAGGGTTATAATCCGCATTAAATGGTGCTAATGCAGGGCACGAGTTGTAGTTATGCTGATGCAAAACATAAATAGGAGTTTCTAACTCGTGCAGAGACCATCTCTGCTGAGATCCAAATGCAAATCTAAATGGTGTCTTTCAAGAAGAATATAATCTGCATTATCTGTGTTATTCAAATCAACAGCAAGACTGAAAGCTCCATATCGGGGCCTAACGACATTATCTGTAGGACTCAGTCATTTCACCAGGGGTCTGGCTTCTTCAGAGGCTGACCCTGGAGCAGAGTCTTCAAAGGTATAATTCAATATATCATGGTAAGTATCCAACATATCATCACTGGAAAATGGAGTGACCCAAGGGTATGATATGTTGGATACTTACCATGATACTTACCATGATATATTGAATTATACCTTTGAAGACTCTGCTCCAGGGTCAGCCTCCGAAGAAGCCAGACCCCCGGCGAAACGACTGCATTCACATTGTAGAGATTAGGATTTAGTTTCCTGTCCCAGTGTTGTTGTGGTTGTACTTAGGTACGCCAACCACCCTTTGTGTAGTAGCCCCCTCTACACTGCCATATAATCTGGGTTATCAAATCATATAATCCACATTATCTGCTTTGAAATAGATGATATGAGTCTACACTGCCATAAAATCCAGTTCAAAGCAGATAATCTGGATTGATATGGCAGTGTAAAGGGGTCCTGAGTTGATACATTCTCATGCATAAAAAAGCTTTGGTGCTATCTGTCACGACTCCTTGTCCTGGATCTGGCTCGGTATCCCCCCTCCCTTAGCGGAAAGGAGGAACATCTGTAGGTTTCAGGGGTGCCAAGTTATGTCGGCCCGTTATTGAGCCGGAGGGACCCTGGGCATGTTTTGCGGTATCGGACAGTAACAGCCTGCCCAATCCTGATCCAGGACCCATGCATGGCTGCCAACCCTTTTTCCTGTTATCAATAAATGAGTTGTGGCCAGTGTTTATTCCAAAACCTTGTGTGTGTTTTTTCTTGGATTTGACAGCGGGTTGTGGATTGCCCATGCGCACGCAACTAAGGCTTTGGATCTCATCACAAAGGCCCATGGATTTGCTACGCATCATGGCAATTCCATGTGCTCCCAGCAGAGGGCATGCAAAAATCAACACTCCATGTCCTGCATTGCACAACTTGCCATTGCCCCCATCAAACCGGAAACATTGCCCCATTGTTGGTAAAGCAACACGGGAAGGCTCCCATGTTGCTGTGGCAGTAGCACACACTGCTTGCTCTCCCCTTTCTGGATGGAGCCCAGCCAGAAGTACACATGAGTATGTAATGGGAAGAACAAGCAGCACACAATGGGCCAAGTGCCCAAATGATAAGGTAGTATCATTTATTTATTTGCAGAATTTGTATACTGCCCTTCTCAACTCCAAAGGGGACTCAGGGCAGTTCACAGTGTTTGTAACAATTCAATGCTATCAATAAAAAACAGTATAAAACACCAAAGTTGACCCTCCCCTGATAAAACATTAAACATCATTAAACACAGCACATATCACACAAAAACATAGCTGTTGTCCGTAAACAGTCCTGGGTCATTGCACTTTCAACGTTCACTTTAACTTTAGATATCCCTATGATAAAACAAACGCTTGGTTCCACAGCTGTCTTCTAAAGGTCAGGAGGGAGGGGGCTGACCTGATCTCACTCAGGAGAGAGTTCCACATCTGTTGGGCTACCACCGAGAATGCCCTGTCCCTCATCCTCACCAGCTGCACCCGTGATGCCGATGGGGCTGAGAACAAGACCTCCCCAGAAGGTCTTAATCCACAAATGGAGTCTACATACAGACCAATAACCAGTGGAGTTATTGCAGTAAGGAAATTGTATGCTGAGGCCCATTGATACTGTTATATAATCCAGCTTCAGAATGCAGATTAACTGCTTTGAACTGAATTATATGAGTCTAGAATGAATTATGAAACTGAATTATATGGCAGTGTAGATGGGGCCTGAGCCAGTCCAATTTAGAAATCTGATTGCCGTTCTTTGTGGCATTCCTTGTTGATCGGATGCCTGGGCTTTTGTCAGCAGAAGCAACTGCACACCAAGTAGGCTTTTCACAGCACTCTGAAGCAATGGCATGTTTTAGTCCCCTTCTACACTGCCCCATATCCAGGACCTGTTCCCAGATTATATTTGTTCCCATATTATCTGGCAGTGTAGATCTCTAATCCAATTCAAAGCAGATAAACTGGGATCAACTTCTGGCATATAGAGCAGTGTAGACGGGGCTTTACAGAGATCTTAATTGCTATGCTTGTAGCCACAGTCATGAAATCAACGGACCCCTAAATTCATTGCCACGTCCTTGTGCTCTTTGCGAACCTGCTTCTTTTAGGATCTTTTCTTTTTAAAGAAAGGACATCAGTATTTTGCTCACATTAAACCTCTTAGGGAAATCCTTGTTCAAAGAAAAGAAGATGCATGGCAAGGGTTTAAGCTTCAGAAACAACAAAAGCCATTTTATGACTATGTCAGTATTAGTTTCACTGGCAAAGCAGAAAAAAATGACAGAACTTTAGGTAGAGAAATATGAGAAAGCTTTAGACGATATAGCAAGGAGCATGTATTGCCTGCGCAGAGAAATTAGCCCTCCGCATCAGGGTTTATTTCCCAGTAAGGATGTGAGCATGTAGCTAAATCTGATTGGCTACATTGCCTTGTGATGTCAATATATCCAAGACATGGTTCTGGATTAAGGAGTGCCATTTGAAGAGGAAAGAGGCAGAGAGAGAGAGAGAGAGAGAGAGAGAGAGAGAGAGAGAGAGAGAGAGAGAGAGAGAGTGGCTGCTGAATTAGCCACCAGGTTGGATGGGTTGCTGTGAACAGCAATGGAGAAGTAGGATTAAGAGTAGGTGCGAAGGAGCTTTCGCTTCCTGTGTTACAGCCAGAAACTAATTCTGCAGAACTTTCAGCTCAGCATTACTTCCTAATCCCTTAAAATAGATTAAATTCTGTTGCACTGAGTCTTACAAATATAACATATTGTGTATGTTACATTCTCTTTCCTTTTCATAGCATGTATTTGTCTGTCTTTCTATCCATTTATTTGTTTGTTCATATTTATTTATTTATTTAAATTTTTTGTACCCCGACCTTCTCACCTCCACGGAGGGACTCAGACCGGTTTACAGCTATACAAATTTCAAACATCTTAAAACAGCATATTAAAATACATAAAAAAAGAAATACAAAAAAACCACATTGCCATTAAAACCACATTCACTCAGTCTATAAAAGTGGTCACTCATTTCAGATTGAAATCAATCTCAGTTTATTCTGGGAAAGCCTCATTCCACATCCAAGTCTTCACCGCCTCCTGAAGGACAATGGGGAGGGGGCAGATCTAACATCGCTTGGGAGAGAGTTCCACAGCCGAGAGGCCACAACAGAAAAGGCCCTGTCTCTCGTCCCCACCAGACGGGGACTCCATCCAATCTCATATCTTTTCCACATTGCTAGAAGGCTAGCTCTTATCGGATGCCTATTAAAATCTTTGCTAGGTTTCTTTTTCCAATACCATAAATAGACATGCCAGCCAAATCTTAAATTATACCCCTCTAAGTTCAGTACAGCATGATTTCCTAACTTTATCTAATCTTTTAGCCAGATAAAGCCTACGGTTTCATAATAATATCTAGGATATAGAAGCACACCATCTATTTTTGGCATCTATTCAATTTCTATACACAATTCTAGCCTTTCCCCCCATCTATATATATAAAATGTTAACATACGTGCAATGACTGATATAGACAAAGCAACTACACATCGCAGAAAAAACACAACTCGACAACCATCCACAACATACCACGAGGTACCTATAGCGCCGAAAAACAAGGCCCTAGGTACCTCCCCAAAACACCCCAAAAACCGACCCCCAAAACGGGCAACGCGCTACAAATTCCCATCCGGCCCTCCCCACTCTCCGCTGCCCCAGAGCGAAGGTTTAGAAACGTTCGCCACAAGCCCCCTCCCTCCCCACTGTCTATCACACACTTCCCCAAACAGGTGCACGCCGCTACCCAAGTCTCCCCAAAGCACTTCCCCACTCCCCTCCCCACTGTTTCTAACAACAAACACACACTCACCCCAAAACAACAGCTCAAAAACACACACACCCCTTCCCGCGCACATGCCAACCAAACCCCACCGGAACGATCGCACACTTCCCCAAACAGACGCACGCCGCTACCCAAGTCTCCCCAAAGCACTTCCCCACTCCCCTCCCCACTGTCTCTAACAACAAACACATACCCCAAAACAACAGCTCAAAAACACCCCCCTTCCCACGCACGTGGCACCCAAACCCCACTGGAACGATTGCACACTTCCCCAAACAGACGCACGCCGCTACCCAAGTCTCCCCAAAGCACTTCCCCACTCCCCTCCCCACTGTCTCTAACAACAAACACATACTCACCCCAAAACAACAGCTCAAAAACACCCCCCCCGTCCCGCGCACATGGCGCCCAAACCCCACCGGAACGATCGCGGCAGAGGGCTCTCCTCCGCCGCCCACCGCCTCCCTTCCGCTGCCTGGGGATGGGGCCAGGGGGGGAGTCGCGCCGTCTCTCTCCCTGCGGCCTCCTCTTCGGCCAGTGGAAGGGAGGCGGCGGGCGGCGGAGGAGAGCCTTCTGCCGCCTCTCTTCCACTGCCCAAGGAGGAGGCCGCAGGGAGAGGGGTTGCCCGGTTCCCCTTCGGCCTCCTCTTCGGGCAGCGGAAGAGAGGCGGCAGAGGGCTCTCCGCCGCCGCCCGCTGCCTCCCTTCCGCTGCCCGGGGACGAGGCCGAGGGGGAGCCGCGCCGTCTCTCTCCCTGCGGCCTCCTCTTTGGGCAGCAGAAGGGAGGCGGCGGGCGGTGGAGGAGAGCCCTCTGCCGCCTCTCTTCTGCTGGCCGAGGAGAGGGCCGCGGGGGAGGGAGATCGCGCGGTTCCCCTTCGGCCTCCTCTTCGGCCTCCTCCTCTACATATATACACAACAACATATAAACACAAACATACAAACACATATAAATACACAACCACATACAAACACACATATATATACACACCTATACATACACATCCACACTAATACATACACATATATACACACACATATCAGCACATCTCCATATACACACACACATACACACACATATACATACACAAACACACATATATATACACACATATTTATACACAAAAAACCCACAGATACATACACACACATATATACACACATACCAAGAACTATATACACACACACAAATACACACACACATATATACACACACAAATATACACATACAAATACATGCACACACACATACCAAAACACAAACACACATACCCCCCAAATATCAACACACACATACACATACAACTATAAACACACATACACACACACATATATACACACAAAACACACATGCTCACATAATTTCCACAACTTACATACCCAGACTTTCTCGCATCACCTACATAGGGCACAGCAACGCATGCTGGGTTCAGCTAGTTCCATATAAATTTGACCAGATGAAATGTGGAGTTTGTTTCCAAAAGGTACCAAATCTATCTGAACAACATCTCCAGAAATTGTAAAAAATGGGCGGAGTGTATGCATTTGTTAGCTATAAAATGCAGCTTTCCAAGCCCTGTACAGAACTGATTTGATACATTTTAATGCATTTAGATCTTTACATATTGGTCTATTCCTAGTCAACAATGTGATGCCACCTATAACTAATCTTTCATTATGGGGGGGGGGGGGGGTTAGTACCTTTTGGAAACAAACTCCACAAATAGAAAAAATACAAGAAATAGATGTAATTAAAATGTACAATTTATTTATTTATTTACAACATTTATATGCCGCCCTTCTCACCCCAAAGGGGACTCAGAGCGGCTTACAAGTAAAATGTAAATACAATATATTATAATATTGCCATAGCACAATATTAATATTATATATTACATTGTACTATAACATTATACTGTAATATTATTAGTAATATTATATGTAATATAAATATATATAATTATAATATATTATTAGTATAATATTATATTACATTGTAATATTATCGATGAAGCTGATATACTCAAATTCCAAAATATTTGGAAAAGAATACATTTTTTCTCATCTTTGAGCTGTTCTTCAGAAAGCAAAACAGCAACTTGGTAATAATAACTTATGAATATTACCACAATATTTAACTAAGAGAAGTACATTGATGTGAAATAGAATGATGTCACTCAATGTATTGTAGAAAGGCAGAGTAGTAACTTTGCTTAGTTTATGCAAAAACACTAAATATGAAACATTTGAACATTTGTTTTCTCAATGTGACAGTGAGAAGACAGACTATATACTGCACTCATTTTGGTTAATTAAAGAAACCACATAACAAAATATTCGATCTTTTTAAAGACAAACACTTCCTCCCAAATTTTTGACACTTACAATTTCACAAGCATTAATACTTGGAGGAGCACAATTTAAGCTGTACATCAAGAAGCAGGATGTTTCATTGGCCTGTCATGTTTAGGAAGAAACTATTTCTGCTTAAGCTATTTTGGCTCTTCACATTATCATAAAGGATTTCAAAATAGAATGAGAAGCAATGCTCATGCAGAATTGATTTGCTAAAGCAAAACATATCATCCAGTAAAAGATTGTCCCACTGGCCACATACTCAGTCACTGCCTTGCTAATTTGGAGATACAGCACTGCAGTAGATATGTTACAGATTCGTTGATACAAGTCAGTTTTGAGTTGTCAAAGTCCATAGACCTCCAGGAGATAGTATTTGACTTTTTGCAACACTGACAGACACCTCCTCACATGGTTTGGATTTGCACAGGATTTTTTTTCCAAACCAGAGGTGACTATACACTATGGCTATTCTTTTTTTAAAAAAACAAAACAAAACAAAACATTAAAACGGTAAAAGGCCCACCAAAATGAATGAAAAAGCAGTGACACCATAGAAGCTTTATTGCACTGTAAATTGGGCTACTACTGTATCAAGTTTGAAAACTCAAGAAAGTTCAAAACATGGCAGCCAGAATGGTTACAGGAACATCTAGAAGTTATTATTTCACAACTATACTCAAATAACTCCAGTGGTTGCCAAACAGTCTCCAAGTAAAGAACAAAGTGTTGGTTATGGTCTTTAAAGTCCTACATGGTTTGGGTCCAGGTTATCTACAGCAGTGTTTCCCAACTTTTTTTGAGCCACGGTACACTTTTAACATTAAAAGAATCCGGGGGCACACCACTAACCAAAATGACACAAAATGACACTCTAACACAGTAAAGAATGGCTGGGGGATGGTGGCCTGTTGGGAGCAGCTGCTGGGAGTGGCGAAGCCGGGGGAGGAGGAGAAGCCAGGCCATGCCATGCCCCGCCCCCTCCCCCCTGCTTCAGCTCTCCCTCAGCTTCTCCAGTTCTCCTTTTGTACTTTTTTCAGATGCAGCGTGTTGTGTTTAATATTGATGTGTTTCACATGCATGAGGTCCAAGGCTATTGCTCAACATTTTTGCCATTCTTGGGAAAAGAAGAAGCAAAAGAAGAAGAAGAAGAAGAAGAAAGGCATTGTTAAAGGTAGGCTTTAAACGAAGGACGATGTTCCTATTTTCCCCATGAGAATGAAAAAAAGGTTCAGTTTTGTTTCAGTCAGCTCAAATAAAAAGCTAACAGATTACTTTATTAGTGACCTGATAAGACATCTTTTGACTTTGATGCACTCACATTTCTCCCCAATGCTCTCTTTCCATCTTTTAGCCTCAGAGGTCGCTTTGATATACAGATGGCCTCTGCTAAATGAGGCATGATGACAGTCATCGAGGGGCCTGGTGGCAGTCATCCTAAGACTGAGTATGACAGACTAAAATCTCCTAACGTAGTTGTGCAGGGAAGGAATGGAGCAGGTGGCCCCGGCTTATTCCAAAACCTCTGTAAGTCTGCTCACACCAGAATTTGCATTTCTCCTTGGTCCTCCAGGAGTAGAATGTGTTGACCTTTTATCCATCCTCTCTGATATGGTAGGATGTAGCTACAGGGAATACGCCTGTGGTTATGATCAGACGGAAGATCTAAGTAACTTGGAAAAGATTCTTCGACAACAAAGACGAGTGTGTTTACTTTAGAGAATTGCCATTAAGAATAAAGACTAGTTTTCTCAAGCTCTAATAGGTCACAGCTGTACCACCTGCATCTAAATTAGAAATAGTGGAAACTCATCACGTTTTCACAGAGACGTATTAAAACCGCTAACAATTTGCCAACTCCAACATCTACAAAGCAAGTTGATATATTTTTAGAATTGCATTGTTAAGATCTCATTAGACAAAGTTAGGAATAGGAAGGAATTATTAGGATGCATAGATCTATGTGGAAACCCCTGCTTTGCATCTCCCCAGACTGTGAGCACAACCAAACAGATCTGAGCCCACAAATCCATACATTTGTGAAGCATGGACTGTGTTTTCAGAGTGGGGAAGATGCACAAAATCACATGCAGATTGCAAAAATATTTATTTTAAAATACACACCGGCTGTATTTACTAATTCATTTCTTAAAATTGGTCAGAGGTTTCCAAGAAAAGCCTTTTGTTTATGGTCTCTGAGCATCTAGAAAACAGACCTGATGGCAACAGGACCTTATAGGGGGAAACCATTCCACTTGGAATACTTACACAAGTTTTCAAGTAGAAGCATGGTGGGTTCTATCACATTGCATTAGTCTGATGCTATTATTCCACTTTAATCATTGTGACTGCATCCTGTAGAGCTCTCTGGCTGAGTTCAAGAGTTCTCTGGCTAAAGATTTTTCTAAACATGCAAATCCCAACTTTTCCATAGGATGTTGACTCAGCAGTTAAAGCAGAATAACAGTGCTCTAAGGCATAGTGTGATGTGACCGTAAAGTCCAAAGTGAAAAAGTTGCCATGAACAGGGGGTTGTCAGAAATATTCGTTACAAGGTACATGTTCAGCAAAGTCAAAGCAGTACCAGTATTTTTAAAGACCTCTAAAATCAGGACAGTAAATAAAGAGGAAGACTCAATTAACAGGGGACTTCCTCACAGGAAACAATAAGGGCCAGCTAACACCTCCCAACAAAGCATCCCCAGGAAGGAAGCAGCCAGGCTTTGAAGCTGCAAGGCCATTAAATGCTAATCAAGATTGGCCATAACAGCGGCCAAGACTCTCTTTGCCACCTATTGGAGATCAGAAACGATTCCCACAAGGGAAGAATGGAGACAAAAATTACTGGATATTAGTCTCATGGAAAAACTAACGGAGGCAATGAGAGAAGGAAACAACAGCGAAAATTACACTGTCAAATGGGACTGGTCGCTCCTCCAAGAATATTGTAGAAACGAATGTAAAGTCGACATAGAGATGTAGACCTGGGTTAGGATAAAGGTTAATTTGTCTGTAAAGCTAAGCGCATGATATATTCCTTAATTATAGGTCGGTGATGGATGGGTCGGAAAACAGAGATGTGAAAAACGAACGTAATCGAAAACATCACTGGTTAAACAAGACAAAAACCTTGTCAACTCTCCAACTTGCATTTTCGATTTCATGAGCACTGCTGTTCTATTTTCCTTTTCCTCTTAAATCTTAATATCCGAAGGTGGTCACTCTGAACCACCGGGTACTTTTCTAGAGGACTTTTTTTTTCCTATGTGCTTTACTCTCTATTCTTTATATTGTTTTTATCTCTGACTTGTGAAAATCAAATAAAGATTTATTTTTTTTAAAAGATGGCCAATTGCAAAAATTGCAACTGGCCACAAGCAGACAAGAGTTTTTTCTCCCACCCTGGACATTCCACAGATATATAAACCTCACTTGCCTAGTTTCCAACAGACCTCACAACCTCTGAAGGTGCCTGCCATAGGTATGGGCGAAACGTCAGGAGAGAATGCTTCTGAAACTTGGCCATACAGCCCGGAAAACTCACAACAGCCCAGTGATTCTGGCCTCGAAAGCCTTTGAAATCAAAAAGTCAAAGCAACTAGACAAGGTTTCACAAAGGTTTTGGGATTTTGTTTACAGCAGCAAAACAGCCTGATCTGAATTAATTTATAGTCTGCAATTCATCATCTCAATTGACCCAATTAGCTCAATGTCTTGGATTTACAGTGGAGCAGAGTCTCACCTAACCCTTAGTTCCTGTCACTCAAGAGAGTCTCATCCTCCTCTCATTGGCAGTTCTGCCTGGGTATACCAGACTGTGCCTCTACCAAAGCCATGAGAGAAGCCAGTCTCCTTAAGCTTCAACTGGGGACAGGCATGTAGCCAGGGGGGGGGCTAAGGGGGCTTCAGCCCCCCCCCCCGAAATTCTCAGGGTGATCCGCGAGAAGGCCTTACTGGTACATTATTTAAACTGTTATGTGCACTTATATCATGATCTGATCACCATGCTCATTATAACCCACATTAATGGGGTTATTGGGATAACAATACAAAAGGTTTGCTAGGGTAGACCCTCTTCCACCCAGTCTTAGCCCCCCGAACCAAACTCAGCCCCCCGAATCAAAATCCTGGCTACGGCCCTGACTGGGGACCATATTTTCTCTTTATTCATTCAAAGAGGACTTTTCTAGGCAGGATGAAGTGGAAGAAACTCAGAACCCAGTACAGAAATGGAAGGAAAACTAGAACACGTGTGTAGAACATTAAATGTTCAATGGAATGAGACTGATAGATTTTCAAATCTCTAGTCCTGTGCACTGGTATTAAGCTCCAATTTCGTTTTTTGGCTTCTGGATGACAAATACTGGAATTTGATTGATTTTAAAAATGGTTCAAAACCCGTTTCAGATGTAGGGGTCACTGGTGGTTCAATTCTAAAGTTTTTATTAAAAAATTATTGAAACTTCTGAAACTTCCGCATCACTTTGTTAATGAGAACACACATGCACAATAGGAAAAAAAGCACTGACACTGGAGAAAATTCAGGGAATTCTCCCTCCCTCATTTTTAGACCAATCCTGATGAAACTTGCTACTGTGGTAGAACACATAAGCCTCCGTTAGATTGCCAAATTTCATAATTTTTAACTTCTCCGTGGATTTTTGGTGAATTTCCCAAAATTTTATTTTAAAAAACTTTTTTTAATAATAAAGGAAATCTGTTCCTGATTTGAAAGTATTATTTTCTGTTTCATTGGGTGGTCTTTACTTTGAAAGTAGTTGTTATACTCCAAACACTTTATTTGTGTGGCACAAACTGTGTAAATTGTTGGAGAACAGAAAACATAGTGCAGACCCCATCAAGGGATATCTAGACTGACCCCCTTCTTCTGGCCAAAAAGGCACCATCCAAACTCTCCTGTCATCCATTTGCTTCCTCTACTGAGTTGGAGAGTGTCTCCCCCTTGGCCCTGGGACCTGACCTCCCTGGATAAACCACACAACAGCTGAGGTACAACAAGCTTTATTGATTAATAAGTTTAGTAAAAGGTTTGGAGGCAATCCTTATAGTGTCTCCAAATAGCAGCCAAAGTCAGGGAGTAGCAGGATAGTGTGATCCGTGGCAACAGGATCACAAGCGGAGGAAAACGGTAACACAAGCCGGATGCAAGGGAAGTCTTTCAAAGGATCCCAGCCGGAGTAAATAAGGCTGGGTTGGTTTGCTTAAAGGCAAAGAGTCCAATAACAAGCAAAGTCTTTTCAGGATCAATCACAGGATCTCGACGACGAACAGGAACAAGGCACAATGCAGGATCAAGTCAGCCCGGTGTAGGCTGGCTGGCACAAGCTTGGCTGGGAGGCCCGATGCGGCCTCTTTCCCAGTAACATCTCCTTAGCGCGGTGTTGGTACGAGATACTTGCAATGGGCATCTCGTGGCAATTATAGTATTCCCTGGCTTTGAAGTAAGTACGTCGAGTGTCACAGCTCTATGATTGATGATTGTCTATATGTTATGTTACCTCAGTCTTTCTGGTATGCACAGCTCGTTACTGGCTACCATCTGGACAAAAGGGAGGCGATCTCTCGGTTCCTTCGGAGCACCTTGCTATCAGGGAGGCTAGACGGTATAACCTTGAGCTGCCGATGTTATGCATTCATCCCTGGCTTCTCACGGGAAAGATCGGGAGGCCCAGGGCAAAGTTTGAGAGTGAAGCAAGCTGGTTTGGGCAGCACCTTACTGCCGCTCTGGCTATAGTCTCACTCAAGCAAAAGTGATGCCTGAGGCCCTTGAGGTGTGACAGAGGGGATCCTCAAGACACATCCATCCATTTATTCCTTTTTGCAGATGCAATCAATCATTTTATCCTTACTTACTGACTGCAAAGGGCTGGCGGGCTGGCTGTGGCTGGCTACCCAAGGGCCTTGTTCATGGCAATCAAGCAAAAGTAAAATGATTATTTTTTAAAGCAGTTTGTGTTCTTTTGGCTTTGCAAAAGTTGCCTATTGCTTTGCTGCCTTTAGTAGATTCTTTAGACGCATTAGTAGATTCAATCAGTTTATTTTATATTTAGATAAAGACTGCTACAGACAGCTATTTTGGGTCCTTCAGCCATTTTGGCTAATGAGCAGCAAGGCAGTGTGGGAAATGTAGTTTAACAGCAGGGCCTTTTGCAATCTCTACCATTGGGGGGCCTGGCCTTCACAAACTACTACAGTTAAAGATGGCTGTGATTAGCCATGCCCACTGCTTCCCTCTTTGCATCGCATGAGATTTTAAAACTTTTTAGGCTTTACCAAAGTAGCTTAATGGTTGTGAAAATTAAAATAACCTTGGGAGACATCCTAACATTATATAATATTTCCAAAAAAAATAAAAGGTAGATGGTTCAAATTTGGTTTTCCCCCCTCCCTTTCCTGCATGGTTCAAAATTGCTTCGGAAGTCAAAATTCAGAAATTTTTTTCTGACTTTCAGGCTCTTCTCAGCATACCTATCCAAACCTAATGCTTACCATTTTACTATGACTGATTTTCTTTTTAATTTTTTTATTTAGATCTATAATTCATATGCCTACAATAACGGCTGAAGGCAACAATTTTAAAACACAACAAGACAAGCTTTTACCACGTTAAATATGATTTAAACTTTTTTTCTGGCTTTTACTGCTTTGATTGCCAGTAGCACACATAATTCAAGTGATAGATTTCCCTGTAGATAGAGCTGAAACGTCACAATAATCCATATCTTTCAAAGATGCATGCATTTTCTGCTTTGTCAAGGTTAACATACTCACTCAAAATCCAACTGCAGTGTTACTCTTGGGACCTGTTACAAGAAGGACACGTAGTACAGCATGTGCAGCTTACTTAAGCATAAAATGAGCATGCAAACACTATTTGCCAAATATTCCAGGGTGATCTTGCAGGGAAAGTTTAGTTCGTTTATTCCTCTCATCAGTGGTGATTATATGGAAATCATACCAATTTACTGTATTATCCTTTTTTTCATGTCAGGACTTCTGGTGTAAGGGGCACTTCTGGTGTGAGGGACGTTGCCCAGGGGGTGCCTGGATGTTTTAATGTTTTACATACTTGTGGGAGGCTTCTCTCATGTCCCCACATTTATTTATTTATTTATTTGCCATGCTTCTATCAGCCCGAAGACGACTCGAGGCGGTGAACAAGCGGCAACAAGTGCCCATATACAATACATCACAAGATAAAAACAGTCATATAAAACATATAAAATTAACAGTTAAAAACTACAAAATACAAATCTCAGCTCCACAATCTTAAAATCGGTTTCCGTTTCATCATCATAGTAATCCTTGATCTCGATTAAAGTTCGTCTGCGAATGCTTGCTCGAAAAGCCAAGTCTTGACTTTCTTATGAAATGTCAGGAGGGAGGGGGCCAATCTGATGTCACTAGGAAGGGAGTTCCAAAGCAGAGGAGCCACCACTGAGAAGGCCCTGTCTCTCGTCCCCACCAGGCGTGCCTGCAAAGCAGGCAGGACCGAGAGCAGGGCCTCTCCGGATGATCTTAAACATCTTGATGGTTCATAGGGAGAGATGCATTTGGACAGGTAAGTTGGGGAGCCAGAGCTGACAGAGGGAGCTCATCCGAGCTCTCTCCGGATTTGAACCTCCAACCTTTTGGTCGTCAGTCCTGCTGGCACAAGGGTTTAACCCATTGCGCCGCCAGGGGCTCCAATAATTTATTTTAGAACAGTATCACCCTACATGCATTTCATCCTATTATCTTTGCAGTTTTCGTTTTCTTGCAGAAGGTATTGCCTCTCAGGAGTGTAACAACAGGGAAGGCAAAGTTATGACATTGCCTATCCAAATAAGAAATCCCCTCTGCCCCCCCCCCATGTAATTTACATTCCCAAATTTCCAAGATTGCAGAAAGTGAAACATTAAACAACATCATTCACACCTAAATTTGCTGTGTTCATATTCCATTGGTGACTTAACTTGCCCCCTTTCTTTGTATCCCTGAACTGTATTTCTAAATGCTCAACTGAAGTGTTATGTTATTGCAATGCTAAAAATTAAAGGATTGGGAGAAATTCATGTGCAGTGGGCAGAATTCTTATTTGATGACCAATGCCCTAACTCCCTTTCTCTGTAGCTAGTACATACCTGTTTCCCCTTCCACAGATATACATTACAATTTCACTTCTTCGGAATTCTGTTTCAACAAGTTGTGTCACACTTGTGACAAATCTACCAAAAATTACCACTGGCATAGGTAGCTTTTTATTGTCATGTTCCCAATAAATTATGCTATTGTTACATTAGTAGTAACTATTATGCATTCTCACCAATTGATTTATTCAAAATATGTATCCCCAGTCTTCAAAGTAATTTTCTAGAATGGCTTACAATAAAAAAAACCCAAAAAGCACAGGAGTCACAGTCAAAAACATAAAATTGCAGTCATTACAGGAGCAAAAATGTGACTTTTGTGCTTCACTGTGTGCTTCCTAATGACACTGTTACATTTTGCAACATGCATGTGCCAAAACAGCAGCTGTTTGGACCTTTTGCACCATAGCAACCCTTTTATCTTGCCAAATTCTATCATTCAGGTGCACTTTGATGGGAAACACATTCATGAGTTTGCTTATGCAAACCTATTGACACAATGTGCCCACTGGCTATCCAAATGGAACCAATCAAAATCCCAGCACTTTAATTTTTCACAGTCACCCGTTACTTGGAGCCTGAAAGAGGAAACAAAAAATGGAGTTAAATTATTAAGGTTTCACACACATACGTACATTTGCCAACAATGTTTTATCAGCATATTGGCCTTTCTTCTCTTTGCTTTATTATGCCCATTTGCTCTTTCTTTTCAGGCATTTCTAGCACAGCCCTATGCCTTAGAAATAAGTCTCATGTTTTTGTTTTGTTTTTGTTTTTTAAAAAGCATAGGATTTCTACTTCCACTTGCAAAATTGGTTTTAGAGTGTAATAAATGTGTTTAAAATTAAAGCAAAGTCTCTGTAAACAAAGGACTGTCGTATGGCATTTCAACTGGACTGTCAGATCTGGTGATGATCCTGATCACAAGATGCCATGTGAACCTCACTACCATGTTGCCTCTTCCCTCCAGATTCCCCCGTTCCTAGCTATTGAAGGCTAAAACCCATCAACAGCTTGCAATTCCACAACTTTCCAACTTTCTATCGTGATGCACTGGGTCCCTTCTGCTTCTGTATAGGTATGTTGACAGTAAAGTGATGTCAGGGTGCATGATTGCATGGGCATGTGTGACACTACCTCCCGCTAGCAAACTAATTACAAAACACACACAGTTTTGGAATAACAAAAAGGCCATAACTTGTTTATCGCTTACAAAAGAGAATCAGGTTTGGCCTCCATGCATGGGTCCTGGATCAAGGATCGGGCAGCCTGTTGCTGACTGATACTGCTTAATCACGCAGGGGAAGCTGCAGTTTCCAACCGGCACAATACTGGGACACCATTACTGTTGCACCCCTGGTAAATCACTAGACACTCCCCCTGTCCAACCGGGGGGGGGGGGGATAAGTAAGCCAGATCCAGGGTTCATGCCGCACTCCTGCACGTTGTGACAAAGGAACCCTCCAAGAAAGATCATCAACACTTCTCTGGCACAAGGAATATTTCCAGAAGCTCTAAAAGCTGCCATAGTCTTTCCACTTCTGAAGAAGCCAGACTTAGACCCCTCAACCCTAGCGAACAACGGCCTTGTGTCAAATCTTCCCTTCCTTGGAAAGATGATCGAGAGAGCTGTTGCAGAACAATTACAACAGTTCCTTGATGACACAGCTGGTTTAGACCCCTTTCAGTCTGTCTTCCGGGCTGGACATGGAATGGAGACAGTGCTGGTATCCATCGTGGACCAACTCCACGCCAACTGGATCAGGAAGGGTCAGCTCTTCTGGTGTTGCTAGATCTCCCAGCGGCTTTTGACACAGTTGACCATGACCTTCTGATTCATCGGCTCTCGACTGTGGGAATCAGAGGTATAGCTCTCAACTGGCTGTCCTCCTTCCTCTGTAATCGAGGTCAGCAGGTTGAGTGGGGAGGCCGGATATCGGAAAGGTCTCCCCTATCTTGTAAGGTACCCCAAGGAGCCATCCTCTCACCTCTCTTATTCAACATCTACATGTGACCTCTTGCACAGCTGGTCCGAGACTTTGGGTTAGAGTGTTATCAATACGCCGATGACACTCAACTTATCCTGAAGATGGTTGGTTAACCAGACACAGCGCGTGCAATCTCCATCAGTGTCTGGAGGTCGTTACCAAATGGCTTTGGTCTAGCAGGCTGAAAGTGAACCCTGCAAAAACGGAGATCTTAACCCTAACCCTGTAAGAGCCTGGGTGTCCAATTAGACTCTCGATTGGCGATGGAAACCCAGATGTCCACCATCAGTAGAACAGCCTTCTTCCATCTGCGTTGTATCAGACACCTGGCCCTCTACCTCCGTAGAGGTGACCTGACCACAGTGATCCAGGCCTTGGACATCTCGAGACTAGACTATGGCAATGCTCTTTACGTCGGCTTACCAGGGACTACCATCCGTACACTTAAACTGGTCTAAAATACAGCTGCTAGACTCTTGGAGGGGGCCCTGCAAGGTGTCACATCACTCCAATTCTACAAAAACTTCACTGGCTTCCGATCGAGTATCAAATCATCTTTAAGCTACTGGTCCTCACCTTCAAGGAATTACACGGTCCCAGCCCATTATATCTAAAAAATCGACTCGCCTTTTATCAACCTCAGAGACCACTTCAATCTGAAGATCAAATGCTGCTTGTAGTTCCCAGTCTCAAGATCATACGATCTACAACAATGAAATCATCTCACAAACAAATACCTATTTTGATGACCTCAACAAATCTTATTTTTAGAAGGGATAAAAAAATTGAAGATGCATTGGACAAAGTGTATAGAGCTCAAAGGAGACTATGTTGAAAAATAGAATGAAGTTTTATCCAAAAACCTGTGTTTCATTCAAAAAGTCACGGACTTATTGACCCGCCCTACAATCTTTCTATTCTTCATTTGTTTTACTTCTTTTAGTTCTCTACCAATAGAGACATCAAGGAAAAGGAGAAAATATGAATTGCACAAACTGGTTAGAAATCGGAAGAAGGAAGCACAAAGAAGCAAGATTTAAATTAGGTCTGGAGTTGTTCCAGGTAAGAAACCCTGATCTATCCCAGTTTTGTTTCTATACTTTGTTCCCCTTTTCATGGGCTAATATCTAAGTCAGACTATAGTTATGGTAACCCTCTAAAGAATTTTCCATGCATGAGTCATGTTGAGCTTCTAGAATTGGGTATGTGAATTAAAATTCCCCTGATCTCTTCATAACCCTATCATTATGTTTAAAACATGAAATAATAGCTTTTAGTATACTTTCACTCCAGTTTGTTTGTATACTTCTTTGATACATGGCTTTGAATTTCAGGTAATTATTACTGTCATTGCTATTGTTATTAAGAATAGGATTCTTTGCAGTTACAATTCACATTATACAGTATTGCCCTTGTCTATACTTTAGCCTGACACCTGAGCCATTATGCAAACAAACTTGTGTTCAGAACAAACACAGCTAATAATAGCAAGGGCTTATCAGCTCCATCCAGGTTTCTCCTTGTCTCATCTTCTCCCGTTCTGGGCTCATTATGGAGCACCAAGTAGTGTGACCTAAACATTTCCTTGGGAGAAAAAATGTGCATTAAGTGGGAAGCGCATACTGGACTTTGGTTTTGCAAGTCCTGATTTGCATTGCAGTTTAGCGGGCCTATAACTTTCACACAAACTTGCTGAATATGCATATTTAAAATGTCACAATGCTTTGCATTACAGGATTATTATTATTATTATTATTACTATTATTATTCCACCCTTTTTCCCTAAGGGGACTTAAGGTAGATTACAACACACTAATAAAATAAAACAATAGAGGCATACATTCAATGCCTCACCACAAAAGGACACAAGGATACAATTAACAAACCATCAAATCCCAACACCAATAGACATCAAACAAACAACTATAAATAAAACCTAAAATCGCACAAACAGTTACATAATAAAGTGACATCATAGTATTCATTTTGTAGTGTCTTCAACCACGATCTTCCAGGAAGAGTCTTACCACAGCCTGTGCCTTCTAACTAGAGGAAGCTTGACATCTTTTTGTAGCAACAGCACCTAGATCTCTTCTATTTGCTGCATTTACAATCCCTTGGGGCTCATCTACACAGACTAATGCCCAGGGCTGGTCTGGAGCATTTCTGCTCTGGGTCAGTGCTAGATTCCATTGAACTGTATAGACACTCCACCCTTGACTCTGTCAGCTGGCATTCATCCAAAGAGCTCTGGGGAAGTCCTAGCCAGCACCAAGCACCTTTGTTGACATCAGCACAGATCCTCACACAACCAAGAAGAAGGTGAGAGCTTGCACTCTCCCTTTCTTCCTGGTCATGGGGTGTCTTTGCCAGGGTCAACAAAGGCACCTGGCAAGATCCTCCGAGTTCTTTGACTCACTTTCATCAATCAGTGCTTAATTGATTGACTCGCTGTCATGGTGACAGGAGGAATGTGGCCCCAATCCAGTCCTTTTTCTCTGTTTCACAGAGCCCAGGGAAGGGTAAATGGTGACATTGGGCCATATGGATAGTGGACCAGGAATTCCTTGACTTCTTGTATTGTATGGTAAATCTAGATTACTAGTTTTACCCTGCATTACAGACCAGAAATCCTTGGATGTTGTCTAGATAGCTGGGGGCCCTTCCACACAGCCCGATGTCCCAGAATATCAAGGCAAGAAATCCCGCATTATCTGCAGGTCCAGATTGCCCATAAGGCCACACTAGGCCATGGCCTATGAGCGCAGGCCTAGGGGGGCGCCAGATCAAGGACCAAAAAAAAAAGTTCAAACAAAACCACAACGTGCGGCATGATGACTCTCTCTCTCTCTCTCTCTCTCTCTCTCTCTCTCTCTCTCTCTCGGGGGAGGGTGGGGGAGAGCGCTGCGAGGGGGGGGGGGAGGAGGGAATGGCGTCCCCCCTCACCATCACCCCCACCCCCTTGTCAAGGAAGGAGGACACGGAGAGGAGGAGGCGGAGGGGAGCCCCGCCCCTGGGGCTGCTGCCGCGCATGCCCAGCAGCGCCCCAGGGGCGGGGCTTTCCTTCCTTCCTCCTCCTCCCCGCGACTGCCTTCCTTGACTGAAGGAAGGAGGGCGCAAGGAGGATGAGGCGGAGGGAAGCCCCGCCACGGGGGCCGCTACCGCGCATGCCCAGCAGCGCCCTGGGAGCAGGGCTTCCAAAGTGTGGCCTAGAGCGCCAAAAAGAGTTAATCCAGGCCTGATTATCTGAGTGGGGACTAAATCCGTTCAAAGGCCTGACCTGATATTCTGAGATATCCAGCTGTGTGGAGGGGCCCTGGCATATAGAACCAGTATATACATGCCCTTGGTCACTTTGCCTGCCCCCTCCATTTTTTAAAATTCCTAAACTCTATTTCTAAATGTTTGATCAAAGTGTTAAGTTATTGCAATGCTAGAAGTTTGGACTCTGAAGGGAAATTTCATAGAGGAGTGTCAAAATTTCTATTTCTGGGAGCAATGCCCTCTTCTTGCCCCTTTCAGCCATAGCAATATACCTGTGCTGGCCTAAAGTGGTGATTAAATCAGCTGGATTTCTGGGAGCTTAAATCCAGTTTAAAAAAAACCCTCCTATATATTGGCAGAACCTTGGCTTCTTAACCTGCTTTGTTAAGTTGCTTTATTTCTTTAATTTACTATGGCATTTAACTCCACAGTATCTCGCTCCTCTGACCTTTTCAGCAGAGCATGACTGAGCACAGTGCAATAGGGGAGTACCGTTTTCAAAAGGGTTTAGGTCAGTCTCTATGGATAACCAGTTAACCTTCGCGGGAAGGCTTGCACCTATGAGCCAAGTTCACAGAGTGTCTGCTAGACTGGCCAGGAAGCTGCCGCAATGATAAGGCTGATCCACAGCTTGAGTTGAAAAAGGCAGACAACAGTAACATAACTGTTCTGAATCAAACAATGAAAGGGAATCTTTGATCAGCCTCCAGGAACCGATAGCAGAAGGCTAAAGGAATGGAGAAATTCTTCCAAATTGTTATAGGGCATCACATGGGAAGATAAGACCTCTCCCTCAACGTACAAGGTGAGCTTTCCAGGAACAAACACGTTCCAGAAAGCAGGATGTAAAATTGAAAGGGCTTTAAAAATCAGTTAGTCTGAGATAATGTATTGTCAAAGGCTTTCATGGACGGAATCCCTGGGTTGCTGTGAGTTTTCCGGGCTGTATGGCCATGTTACAGAAGTATTCTCTCCTGACATTTTGCCCACATCCTTAGAGGTTGTGAGGTCTGTTGGAAACTAGGCAAGTGGGGTGTGTGTGTGTGTGTGTGTGTGTGTGTGTATAGGTGGAATGTCCAGAACTCTTGTCTGTTTGAAGTAAGCGTGAATGTTGCATTTGGCCACCTTGATTAGCATTGGATGGCATTGCAGATTTAAAGCCTGGCTGCTTCCTGCCTGGGGAAATCCTTTGTTGGGAGCTGTTGTCTGGCCCTGATTCATTCATTCTAAGATAACTTTAAATCCCAAAGCTATAGGCTGTGTCTCCATAATTCAAGATACTTGGGACCAGCAGTGTTTTAGATCAGGGCTGTCCAACTTCTACCGGACCGGGGGCCCGACTTCCGGTCACTGATCACCTGGGGGGCCTTAGGGTCTGGCCCCGCTCCCCGCCCCCTTCCCTCCCCCAGCTCCGCCCCAAAAGGAGGAGGCAGAAGCCCCAAAAGGAAGAGGCAGCTCCTCCTTTTGTAGTATTAACATAACTCAAAAACCACTGGACACATTGCTGCCAAATTTGGCCACAAAACATACTAATACTAACCCAAGGAGGGACCATCAGTCAAAAAATTGCTTTTCTCATTTGGGAGTTGTAGTTGCTGGGATTTATAGTTGCCACACAAAGAGCATCCTGAACTCCACCAATTATGGAATGGAATCAAACTTCCCACACAAAACTCCCATAACCAAGAGAAAATACTACAAGAGTTTGATGGGTATTGAGTTTTGGAGTTGTAGTTCACCCATATCCAGAGAGCACTGTGGACTCAAACAATGTTGGATCAGGACCAAACTTAGCATGAATACTCAATATGCCCAAATGTGAACACAGATGGAGTTTGGGGAAAATAGACCTTGACATTCTGGGATTTATAGTTAAAACACAATCGAAGAGCATCCTGAACTCTTGCAACAATGGAATTGAACCAAACTCTCTGGCATATTGAATTCTCATTACCAACAGAAAGTACTGAAAGGGTTTGCTTGGGAATTGACCTTGAGTTTGGAAGTTATAGTTCACCTACACCCAGAGAGCACTGTGGACTCAAACAATGATGGATCTGGACAGGAGAAGGAAGGAAGGAGTGGAAGAGAAGGATGGAAGGGAATGGAGGGAGGAAAGGGAGGAGGGAAAGTGAGAAGGAAGAAAAGATAAAAGGGTGGCAGGAAAGGAAGAAAGGAAGGTAAAAGAGGGGCAAGGAGGGAGGGAGAACAGTTGAAAGGAAGGACGAAAGGGAGGGAGGGTGGGTGGGTGGGTGGAAGGAAAGAAGGTGAAAGAGAGGGACGGAGGAAAGAAGGAAAGAGTGGAAGGAAAGGGAGGGGGGAGTAGAAAGAGAGAGAGGGGGAAGCGGGGGGGGGAAGAAGGCCGGGCGATGGAGGCGAGTGTGCTGAGGGCCTGAGCGCCTCTGAGCGCACGTAGCAGCAGGAGGAGGAAGCGAGCGAGAGGAGAAAGAGAGAGAGGGAAGGGGCAGGGAAGGAAGAAGGATGAAAGGGTGGAATGGAAGGAGGGAGGGAGAAGAAATGTTGCTCACCATAATGCTGAATGCTTCCTTGCAATAATTCCTGGGAAGGGAGGGAGGGAGGATGAGAAGGAGGAAGGAGCTCTGCCGAGCCACATGGAGCGCCCATGCGGCCGGGTCGCTCTTCCTGTTTGCTGCCAAGGGGGCGGGGCCCGAGAGACGTCACTCCCTCCCAATGGCCCCCTCCCTCAGGAGAAGAGGAGGCAGCCAATAGAAAGCCAAGGGGGCGGGACCAAAAATAATAATAATAAATAATAATATTTTTAATCGAAAAAAATATTTTTAAAATATTTTAAAAATATATTATTTATTGCAGGAGAGTAAGGGGCCGTAGCCAAGGGGCTGGGGGGCTGTGTACGGCCCCAGGGCCACCTGTTAGACAGCCCTGTTTTAGATTTAGATTTTTTTTTCAGCTGGATTTTGGAATATTCACATATACATAGTGAGATATTTTGGAGATGTGGCCTGAGGATAAATACAGCTTTATTGTGTTGTCCAGATAATGCCTGTTTATATGTGGTCCATTCGTCTCCCCCATCTCTGTCCAACGGAAGGCTTCCTTGGTAGTTGTCCACAAAGGTATTTTTAAGTAGAGTATTGATTTGTACTTTTTCCATCTCTGTATAGTGGCTCTTAAAATTAGAGTCAATTCATGATTTTTCATATATAAAGTATCCAATTCATTCCATGTATGATGAGAATTTCCCATATTTTACACAATTCTGAATCAGGGATATGGGAAATCAGTTTTAACAAATCAAACATGGAAGAAACCAAACAGAAGGACTTTTGTCTGTTGAGAAATCTGGAATTTGACTACTTATCTGAAGGTGCATCCGCACTGTATAATTACTGCAGTTTGATGACACTTTAAATGTCAAGATTGAAAAGCTATTGAATCTCGGAAGTTGTAGATTGGTGAGGCAGCAGATTTCTTTGGCAGAGAAGGCTAAAGACCTTGCAAAACTACAACTCACAGGATTCTATAACATATGGTCATGGCAGTTAAGGTGGTGTCTAATTGCATTAACTTTACAGTGTAGATGCACTCTGAGAAAAGGTTTAATCCCTATATGTACAGTCATGCTAGTGCAGAATTGGGCTTTCATCTCTTCTTTCCCTCTCAGGACCCTTCCACACTGCCCCTATATACCAGGATCAGATCCCAGATTGTCTGTTTATCCCAGATTATCTGGTAGTGGAGATTCATATATTCCAGTTTAAAGCAGATAATCTGGGATCAGATCCTGGGATAAAGAGCAGTGTAGAAGGGCCCTCATCTTCAACATCTATATGGCAAGATAGTATTCCATACTGGAATAGATGTACATATTGCAAATGGTCAGTGAAAAAAGGCGATAATTACATTTCAACCCTCACAACATTTCATATTCAGTATGAATATGTCTTCACCTTGGAGGACAAGCCATATCTAGTGGAGGATTTTGGAGGACCTAGAACAGCAGTTCTCAACCTTTGGTTCTCTAGATGTTTTGGACCTTACCTCCCAGACTTCCTGACACTTGGCAAAGCTGGCTGGGGCTTCTGGGAGTTGAATTCCCAAACATCTGGCAGACCAAAAGTTTGAACCTGAGAAAAAGAGTGGGAAAGATGACACCAATAACCTGAGGATTATCAATCTGGTTCAGAAGAAAGGTCAGTGGAGGCTAAGCAGTCTGATAATTTATAATACTTTACTTGTATTCCATCCTATCTCCCCGAGGGGACTCGGGGTGGATTCCAACAAACATTCAAAGCCTATTAACAACAACTCACATATCTGGCTTTGGGGGTGGTGCTCATCTCCATTTCTAAGCCAAAGAGCCTGTGTTGTCCGTAGACATCTCCAAGGTCATGTGGCCAGCATGACTGGATGGAGTGCCATTTACCTTCCCCTGAGGCAGAATCTATTGATATACTCACATTTGCATGTTTTCGAACTGTTAAGTTGGCAGAAGCTGGGGCTAACTATGGGAGCTCAGCCCATCCCACAGATTTGAACCTCCAACTTTCCGATCAGCACGTTCAGCAGCTAGCAGTTTAACCCATTGTGCCACTGCGGCCTCACTTGAGAAGCTTTAATTCTCTATCTACTCCTAACAACGTAAATACCTACACATCAAGTGATATTTCTGCTAGTTCTAACAAGTGGATCCATCCACATGTGAAACAGTGTTCTGCTACTGAACAAAATGCCGCCATCTGAGCTGCATGTGTGTCACTGCTGCATGCAAAACTTAGCACTGGACTGAATTTTGAGCACAATAGCACCATTTAAAAGTTACTATCAGGCAAATAAAAATCCAACCTATCCTAACTTCTCTCCGTTATACTGTTATACACATTGCTATCAGAGCATATCACCATGCAGCTGCACATCAGTATACTCCATGGAGGTCAGTACTGTGGCCTGTGCCAGGATGCAATTTTAGTAAAGCCAGGAAATCAGACCTAGGGGAGCATGTGCAGAAATGATGCTGCCAGCCAGAAACCGTTGGCAGTGTTTGATTCCAAACAGCTATGTGCTTGTCACAGTGATTGCTTTGATAATCTAAAAGAAGGTATTCCTTTACAGGCTAACTTTTCTTGAACTTGAATCTTGAGCCCCATTTTGTGGGAAAGGTGGGATATAAATAAAGTGATTGATTGAGTTATGATGACTCAATGAAATATGTAGTGCAGGCAAAAGATGAGCATCAAAAATCTCCCTTTGAGTCCTCCCGTTATGTATACTCCACTAAAATTCAAAGTCACTAAGCTTGTCTTCATCATGTCTGATCGGCTCATGCACATCTTTCAAGTCCCCATCTTGTCAGATTTAGCATGAGTAGCCTTATAGAGAAAAACTCTAGCCCCTATGACTCCCAGTGTGATTGCATAGCTCATAAAGAAAAAACACATGAGACTATAGCTTTAAGTAGAAGTACAAACGTCCAAAGTGTATTGACAGCATACAGCATAAGAAAAATACAAAACAGATGAATGGCTTTCTCAGCAACATAAACAGTTTCTTCATTCAGAGATAAGAAGGCAAAAACAAAATTCAGTCTCTCTTACACAGTCCATAGAGTGACCTTGTTTCTTCTTCCATAATCTTTCTCTTCTCCTACGGCAACAAACTGAAAGTAAATTTCGACTCATACCGAGTCACACGTGGTATGACGCCTCCTACAGCAGCTTCAAGTGAAGAAGTAAAGAGGCAAGACCAGAGGGCCAGAGCCACAATCTTTCTCGCTGTCGAGGACCCACAATTAATTTACATAAAAGACACTGAGTCTGCAGCAGATTGTTGGCAGAAGTTAAAGGAAGTTTATCAAACTGAAACTTCTGGTATAAAGATTATTTTGACCCGGCAACTTTATAATTTGAAGCTCAAGAGGGGTGACAACATAGCTGAGCATTTACAAAAGCTAAGACACCTGTTGATGGAGTTGGAAAACAGACAAATGGTGTTTACAGAAAACCACAAAGCTTTCATTTTGTTATCTTCTTTGGACACTAGTTGGGACAATTTTGTGTTTAGTATGCAGAGTGTGCCTGAAGCACAATTAACCTTGGATTTGGTTTCTGCAAGGCTTCTTGAGGAAGAAAGAAGAAAGCAGTTTCTTAAAGAAACAAACTCTGGGTTAAACAATTCAGCTTGTGAAGGGGTTGGATGCAGCAAAAGCCCAGCTGTGTGTAACATAAGGAGATGTTATAGTTGTGGAGATGTTAATCATCTTATCAAGAATTGCCCCAAGAAGAAAAAAGAAGAAAGAAGAAATGAAGAGGAACCCCAGGTGGCAGGACAGAAATGTAATGACTGTGTTACCAAAGGCTAAGTATGATGAGGCCACATGGTTACTTGACTCTGGTTGTGCAGAGCATGTAGTTAATAATTTGGAATTGTTAAAAGACACTAAGAAGCCAGAAATTAATCATGTTGTTTTAGCTGATGGATCATTAGCAGAGTGCAGTCTTATGGGTTCAGCATTTGTTCCTAGTTTGGGAAGATATTTAGATAAAGTTATGTTAGTTGAAAAGCTTGATTTTTGTTTATTAAGTGCATCTTCATTGTGCCTGGATGGGTATGACATTAAACTAAATAGTAGTGGATGTACTGTATGGAAAGAAAATAAGCTATGTGCAAAAGGTAAATTGGAAAACAAAGTATATGTGATGAGTAACAAGGACAGTTCACCAAATGTGTCTTGTGTGAATAACAAGCCAATACATAGTGATTGTATTCATTACCTGCATAGAGTTTTTGGTCATGTGAATTTTAATTATCTGCAAAAGTTATCAAAAGTGACTGATTTAGAGGTAAAGCCATGCCAAAAATATTTGGATTGTGCTGTGTGTTCTAAAGCTAAAGTGAAGGCACATCCAATGGCTAAGAAAAGTTTAAACACAACCACTAGACCTTTTGAATTAATACATGCTGATTTAGCAGGGCCATTTCCTCTTTCATTTGGAAATGCAAGATTCATATTTGTGTTAGTGGATGATTTTTCACGGTTTACTTATTGTATCATTTTGAAATCAAAATTTCAGGCTTTCAGTAAGTTCAAAGAATGGGTAGCCATGATTGAGAGAAGGTTTTCTTTCAAAGTATCATGTTTAAGGACTGATCGTGGTGGTGAGTTTATGGGGACACAGTTTCAAGACTGGTTAAAAATAAAAGGAATTAGACATCAGAAAACAAATTCATATTCGCCTGCCGAAAATGGGGTAGCAGAAAGAAAAGTAGGCGTTTTGAAAACTATGAAGGACTGCATGTTAGAAGATGCAAAAATGTCTAATAGGTATTGGGCAGAAGCAATTTCAACAGCTACATATATTTTGAATAGGAGTTGGAGTTCATGTGTCAATAATACGCCATATTATTTGTTGCATAAGAAAAGTCCAGTTCTAAAACACCTTAGAATATTTGGCAGTTATGCAAATGTTCTGGTACCTAGACAAACCAGGACAAAGGGTCAGAAAAAATGGCAGAGACTACGTTTCCTTGGATATCAGGAAGATACCCAGGGGTATCGTTTTATTAAGGACAACAGTAAAATAGTCATTTCAAGGAGTGCAAATTTTGAAAAGAATGCAGGCTGGGAACATATTCATCAGAATAGTGAAGTGTTTTTTCATTTAACAGAACATGCACCAACAGAGGTAAATGTAAAATCTGAGCCTGACAATAGCATTGAGGTACAAAATGGAGGTGTAGTAAAAGAGGAACCTGAGTTAGATTTACAGGACACTGATGCTGAAGAGCAGGTTGTAATTCCCAGAAGGTCACAAAGAACAACCAAAGGTATACCTCCTGATAGGTTTGTGGTTCAGGGTGTAATGACTTCTCAATCAGAAGTGGAACCTGAAACTTTCCAAGATTTAGCTAGCTGTAATCCTGAGGAGCAATGTAAATGGAAAAAGGCAATGGATGAAGAATTTAATTCTTTGTTAAATTTAGAAGTGTTTGATGTTGTAGATGTACCACAAGATAAACCAGTGATTGGGTGCAGGTGGGTTTTTTAGAAAGAAAGACTTACCTGATGGGAGTTGTAAATACAAAGCTAGACTTGTAGCCCAAGGTTTTGCACAAAGGCAATTCGTAAATTATGACAACACTTTTGCGCCTACAGCCAAAGCTGAGTCTATGCGCATTATTGTTGCTTTAGCTGAGCAACAAGGATTTAAGTTGAAACATTTTGATTTTGAGACAGCATATCTCAACGCTAGCATTACTGAAGAAATATATATGAGGCAGGCACCTGGATATGAAATTCAACCAGGAAAGGTTTATAGACTTCGAAAGGCATTATATGGGCTGAAACAGTCCGCAAGACGGTGGAACCAGTGCATACATGATGTGTTGGTAAAATTGGGTTTTAAGCAAAGTGTAGCAGATGCATGTGTTTATACACTAGGTAAAGGTGAAGATAGAATAATTGTTTTGATTTATGTTGATGATCTTTGTATCGCAGATTCTAAAATACAAACTGTGTATACGTATTTTGGCAAAGCATTTTAGATTAAAAGATTTGGGATGTTTAAAACATTATTTAGGCATCGAAGTAGTCAGCCATGAAGTGTTCCTAAATCAAACAAGAAAGATTTCAGATCTTATTGCTAAAGCAGGTTTGCAAAATGCCAATGCTGTGCAAACTCCTTTAACAGGAGATTTTCTAAGATTGGAAGACACGAAAGAATTGAAGGATGTAAAGTTATATCATTCTTTGTTGGAAGTCTTTTACATATTGCAAATTGGACACGACCAGATATTGCATATGCAGTAGGTTTGCTTAGCAGAAAGGTATCAAAACCAACAGTGAGTGACTGGTTAGCACTGAAAAGGTTAATTAGATATTTAAAGGGTACTATTAATTATTGTTTATGTTTCCCAAAAGAAGCTGATAAAGAACTGATAATGTATGCAGACAGTTCATTCGCTGAAGAAAAGACAGAAAATCTGTAAGCGGATATATAATACAGTATGGGAAGTCTCCAATCTGTTGGAGATCAAGAAAACAAACTACGGTTGCAGTTTCTACTTCTGAGGCCGAATTTTCTGCGTTATCTGAAGCCGCAAATGAGTTAATTTGGATTAAACAATTATTACATGATTTAAGTTTTGAATGTAAACTGCCTATTACTGTATATGATGATTCACAAACTTGTATAGCTATGGCGAAAGTGAAAGCTTGAAGAATAAAACAAAATACATAGCAGTAAAGTATCAAAATGTAAAAAGCTTGATTCAGGAAGGATTTATTAAAATTGTTTATTGTAAGTCTGAAGAGAATTTGGCAGATATATTTACAAAGCCATTAACAGCAGCAAAACATTGTGAAGTAATACGAAAGTTGGGTTTAGTAGAGTTAAAATAGAATCACTTAGAAATTAGTGAAGGGGCATGTTGCTACTATGAGTTTATGTTATACTTTTTCCTAAGTTTTGTTAAGGATTAGGGCTGTTTCTACTGCAGCTGACTTCACTAATTAATGAGATAATTGAAAGTTTGTGTATAAAGTAAGTTGCTGTGTGCTTGCATTCTTGAGCGTGATGGAACGTTGAAGATTGTGTTCTGTGCTCCACGTGTGACTCGGTATGAGTCGAAATTTACTTTCAGTTTGTTGCCGGAGGAGAAGAGAAAGATTATGGAAGAAGAAACAAGGTCACTCTATGGACTGTGTAAGAGAGACTGAATTTTGTTTTTGCCTTCTTATCTCTGAATGAAGAAACTGTTTATGTTGCTGAGAAAGCCATTCATCTGTTTTGTATTTTTCTTATGCTGTATGCTGTCAATACACTTTGGACGTTTGTACTTCTACTTAAAGCTATAGTCTCATGTGTTTTTTCTTTATGAGCTATGCAATCACACTGGGAGTCATAGGGGCTAGAGTTTTTCTCTATAAGGCTACTCATGCTAAATCTGACACATCTGTGTGTATTTTTAATTCTCCTGCATTACAAAACAATTTGGAGAATGAAAATCCCATGAAAATAGCATGCCTTAAAACATGTATTCCAGGCAAACATCTCACACTGCCCTATCCCCCAAAACAAATCAACATGTTGGAGAACTACTTTCAAGTTCAGACTAAAAGCCAGAATGGAAGCAATGTGTCATTGAGGTACAGTCCACTAGCTGCCCTAATGTATGAGAGAGCAGGAACAAACACTTTAAAGGAGTTGTTGGTATAACAATTGTGACAGTTTTGTCCAACTTGAGCACTTTCCTTCTGCCTTGCAGTGTGTTGGAGTCCTGTTCTCTGGAGGCTTTTAAGCAGAGGCTGGATTGCCATTTCATAGCATCATAGAATCATTGAGTTGAAAGAGACCTCGTGGGCCATCCAGTTCAACCTCCTGCCAAGAAGCAGGACAATCGGGTTCAAAGCACCCCTGACAGATGACCATCCAGCTTCTGTTTAAAAGCCTCCAAAGAAGGAGCCTCTACCGCACTTTGGTGTAGAGAGTTCCACTGCTGAACAGCTCTCACAGTTAGGAAGCTCTTCCTAATGTTCAGGTGGAATCTCCTTTCCTCTAGTTTGAAGCCATTGCTCCATTGCATCCTAGTCTCCAGGGCAGCAGAAAACAAGCTTGCTCCCTCCTCCCTATGACTTCCCCTCACATATTTATACATGGCTATCATGTCTCCTCTCAGTCTTTTCTTCTGCAGGCTAAACATGCCCAACTCTTTTAGCCGCTCCTCATAGGGCTTCTTCTCCAGACATTTGATCATTTTAGTCACCCTCCTCTGGACAGATTCCAGCTTGTCAATATCTCTCTTCAATTGTGGTGCCCAGAATTGGACACAGTATTCCAGGTATGGTCTAACCAAGGCAGAATAGAGCATGGGGAGCATGACTTCCCTGGATCTAGACACTATACTCCTATTTATGCAGGCCAAAATCCTATTGGCTTTTTAAGCTACAGAATCACATTGTTGGCTCATGTTTAACTTGTTGTTGACAAGGACCTGAGGATCTTTTTTTACATGTACTGCTCTTGAGCATCCTCCATTCTGTACCTTTGCATTTCATTTTTTCTGCCTAAGTGGAGTTTCTTCCATTTGACTCCACTGAACTTCATTTTGTTAGTTTTGGCCCATCTCTCTGGAGTATTAGCTATCCGTCCCAATTTGGTGTCATCTGCAAACTTGATGATCATTCCTTCTAACCATCTCTAATCATCTCAAGGATGATTGCCAGAGTTTCTGAAATGACTTCCGCTAGTTCCTTCAATATTTGTCAGGAGTGCTTTGATTGTGTATTTTTGCTTGGCAGAATGGGGTTGGACTAGATGGCCCTGGCTGTATCTTCCAACTTGATAATGTATGATGCTATGTCTCCTTGATAGGATTTTATTATGAACTTACTGAACTTGTCTTAACTTTGCCTGAGTCGTACTCAATATAATGATGAACTTATTCTCCATGTTAGGATTTTCTATTAATATTAAATATATAAGTCTAAAAACAACATACCCAGAGATGAGAGAATCAAGTATTTTTAGCACAGTCAACATCTCATGCAGTTTGATATATCCCAGGACAGATGGGTTTTTCCACAGCACATTGTCAAATGTTTGCTCAGCCAAGATGAGTTTTGTTCCAACTCTTTTCCCACCTTCTGTTGAAATATGTTTTACATGCCAAGTAAACATTTAATAAAATGATAATTTAACTATGTAACTGTTTGAAGCCTTCTCGATAGTAAAAAAAAAGTATTAAGTTAAGGTCAATGGCATTTTCGTGAGTATCTGAACAGCTTTACTACAAAAGTATCACACTGGAGCTGAATTCAATCACTTTCATTGTTTTCAACACAACGTGCTTCTAAACAAGGGTCAAAGTAGACATTCCCCTGGAGACTCATGCAACCATGTGAATGTGGGCTTCAAGCAAAAAGCACCTTTGGAAATTGGCAACAGGAGGCAGCGGAATAATAGGAGAGAAGTTGCTTAACATACTTCTTTCTGTTGTTTTCATCTTTTGCCACCCAGGTATATTTTTCATTGTCATCTGATTGGAATGGAAGGAATGTTTTAAAATTGTAATAAATGTGAAACAAACATGTTTCTCAAGTGCCAGGAAACCCTAGGGAGAATCATATATCTAACAACAGTCTTTGTTAGTGCACAAAATGTGCACAAAATGTACAGGTGGCAATATCTGCACAGAACTATTATTTCATGTGCTAAACATTTTGCATTTGTGCAGAAAACTCTGTATGCAGTGTGTGTGTGTGTGTGTGTGTGTGGTGGGGAGAACATGTTCCAATGTTTCACAGTAATAGTACCAGATCGTAAATAATTTTTGAAAGCTGTACAGCTTTCAAAGAGTTCTTGCAGTGGATAGAAAATCTCAAAAACTATTCTTTGCTTCCTTTAGGGATGAATCAGTGAAAATTGTATTCCTGTCATCTGGCTCAGATGAAGTTTTGGAAGGGCTGAATCCTCACCTATATGAGCCTCCATCTGCTCTAACAGGTTCCCAACCTGTGGACCGCAAGAACTAAAATATGGTTCACGGCTTCACCGTTGCAAACAGAGCGACCCATCTCGTGAAACCCTCTTATAGTGCTGAGGCTTATTCAATATGTTTTTTTGTGGGTGAGCAGATGGTGACTACTGGATGGCATATGTTCTGTATCAAAAACTAGAGCTGATGTGATCTATCCAATGCAATTTTTTTGAATCAGCATCCCAAATAACCAATCCAAATCTAAAGTTGACCAAAAACTGATTTGTAACCCTTTTGGTACTAATGTTGGAGAGTGATCCCTGATCAAGTGGTCCCTGGTCAAAAAAAGGTTGGGAACCACTGATCTACACCATAAAATTAATGTGTATGACACCACTTTAATAGCCATGGCTCAGTGCTGTGAAACCAGGGGGTTTGTAGTTCAGTAGGGCAAAAAATCTTTTAAAATTACAACTCCCAGGATTCCATAGCATTGAACTATGATGCTTAAAGTGATGCCAAACTGCACTAGTGCTAGTATGAAAGCACCATTAGACCTGCAGGGAAAGTCTTCCTCTCAGTCCCATCACCATCCCAAGTATGTCTGCTGAAGATATGAGCCTTTTTGATGACTTTTTCCATGTTATCAGTTGTCCCCCTCCCTACTGACTTTCCAACATTATGTCAAAACTTTTATTTATTTAAAGAGGCTTTTGACTTTTAGTGTATGCAACAGATAAAGCTTTTAATAGGGGTGTGTGTAGTGTTTTTATTTTACTATGTTTTAAGTATATTTATTTAGGTTTTTGTTGTTTTTGACTTGTGTTTATAAACTAAAAATGTTATGTTTGATATTTTGTGTTTTACATTTTCTATTAAAAAGGTTTTTTTTAACTGTACTGCACTTTCAAAATGTTGTACACGGCCTTGGATGCCACATTGAGAGAATGAATGAATAAATAAATAATTTTAAAACCAGCCAGATGCAATAATAATAATAATAATTTTATTTCTGACCCACTTCTCTTCGAACCAACTGGTCTCATGTGCGATTTTTTGTTCCTTCTTGTTTATAATGTTGAGTCCCTTCAAGTGATTTCACACTTAAAGTTCTCATGGGATTTGCTGGGGCTGAGAGTGTATGACTTTCCCAGTCACCCAGTGGGTTTTTATGGCGAAGCAAAGATTTGAAGCCTAGTCTCCAGAGTCATAATCTGACACTCAGATTACTATACCACACAATCCTTTAAAACATATTATGTTACATTTTTCTTCCCTGAACAGTAACTACAGTTGACAATAAATCATTACTTCCATATTTTGAGAAAAATACTTAATTACTGCAGCTTTACATTAAAAAGGGAACAAATATTCAAAAATTGATTTCTCGTATCAAGAAGAATCCTTGACGAATGAAAATATTCAGTTTTGAACTTATTCAACACAATATTTGCACATGGTTGTTTTGAACAGAAAAAAGAATTTTACAAACAACTGGCGACATTTATTTTTCTATCCAGAAAATACTATCATGTGCACAAAACAACCATGTAAAAATGTTGCATGTCTTGAATTGAAGGTGAAATACATCCCAGCTCTAGATTTTTGATTTGTCTCTCATATATTCATATCATCATTACTGCAACGCACTCTATGTGGGGTTGCCTTTGAAGACAGTTCGGAAACTGCAATTAGTTCAGCGGGCGGCAGCCAGACTACTAACGGGAGCTACATACAGGGAGCATACCACCCCCTGTTGTGTCAGCTCCACTGGCTGCCTGTCCACTTCCGAGCTCAATTCAAAGTGCTGGTTTTGACCTTTAAAGCTCTATACGGTTCTGGCCCAGCTTACTTGTCCGAACTCATCATCCGATACGTCCCACCTCATAATTTAAGATCATCCGGGGAGGCCCTGCTCTCGCTCCAGCCTACTTCTCAAATGCGGTTGGTGGGGATGAGAGATAGGGCCTTCTCGGTGGTGGCTCCCCATCTGTGGAATGCACTCCCAATTGATATACGATCAACTCCATCCCTCCTGGCATTCAGGAAAAAAGTGAAATCCTGGTTATGGGACCAAGCGTTTGCACATTAGCACGATACAGCACTTTAGATTGGACTGAAATGGCAAACTGGTGGACATGACCCAATGCTTCTATTATGGACAGAATACTGTTTTTAACTTATGTGAATGTATATGATGTATTTTAATGCTAATTGTATTTTAATGTATTTTAATGCTAACTGTATTTTAATGTATTTAATTTTGACTGTTTTTGGTTTTCTATTATATGTATACTGTGTTTTTGGCCTCGAATTGTTGCCGTTGTTAGGCCGCTCTGAGTCCCCCCTCGGGGGTTGAGAAAAGCGGAGTAGAAATGGTGGAAATAAATAAATAAATAAATAAATCATTCCTCTTCCCAACTAAAACTATTTTAAAATAAGCTGTTCCCTAGAAATATCCTTACAATAATATGTAAGGATGCTGCTTTTCAAAACCCACCAAAAAATCTAAATTTGTTGATACTTTACTCTTAATTTGCTGCCTTTTTTTCAGCCTATGCCTAATTGTCTTTCATCACCACCCAATACACTGGAATGGCCATGTCTGGCGATATATCACAACCCTGTCTGCTCTGAAGAAAGAAGACTATTGAGATGACAGGGTCACGCTGTAAGTTATAAAGTTCATAAAGTAAGGCATAAAGTTAATAAATAAATTATCTTTTATGATGAAGACCACAGCTCATGCTGTCACAGACAGAGTATAAATGGCACTTCTAGTGAATCTGAAGGTTAATACATGCGTCTTTTGCATTAAAAAATAGAAAGTAAGTAGAAAAGCTGTGGGAGAAAATGAGCAATTCAGCAGGAAAGTATTGAGACAAGGCTTAATAAATATTTGTGTATCAGTATTTTCAATGAGGTTTTTTTTAAATATAAAGAATACATTAATCACTCCAGTACAGCCTCTGGGTTCCTCAGAGAAAGTTTAACTCTGATGACACCAGGAACAGTTACAGAAAATGAACATTTACATGAATATTCAATGTCACAGAAACAGCTGCATTTTTTAAATCATGGCAATTTTGGAGAGGGTGAAGAATAGTCAGCAGTATAATGGCAAACCATCCATCAGCAAACCTAGCTAAATTAATTGCTTCCACATTAAGTAGAATCCGCAATTAAATCATCATGTAGGGATGCTATTGATCCTTTGTCACAGACAACCTGGAGTCCTAAAACAGCTTTGCTTTGTGATGCTCATCATAAAAGATGGGGCTGATTTGCGTAAAACAAGAACAACAACCCATGTCTGAGTATTTACTGGTGTACGGATTGAATTTCTTCTCCCGTGATGGGATCCAAGATGCTATTAAAAGTGATTCTATAGGATCTTTCTCATTGAGACGTGTGTTTCTAGAGTGTTTGAGTCCCATCTTTTTAGCAGCTGAATTGATTCAGCAAGCTCTGGGAACATATGTATTTGTTTCTAAATAAGTGTATCTGTACATTTCCTGCTCCTCATAACACAAGCTCACCCACTTTAAATGATAATTATAATTTATAGTGGAAAGGGCATTTGTTCAGTGCTAAAGACTGTGCTAAAACATTTTAATGCTGAGTTAAAATACTATAAATAATCTATATTCTTTACATGGAATCCATATTATTATTTGTACATTTCTTGTTGCTCTTAATTGCCGTCAGACTGACTTTAAGTCATCATATAATTGTCATCAGATTGTCTTCAGCCACAAGGTCCATTGAGTCCAAACCCAACCTCCCCATTAAGGCACACACAATCAAAGCACTCCTAGCAGATGGTCATCCCACCTCTGTTTTGAAAAACTCTTCAAAAAAGGAGACTTCACCACACGCTAAAGCAGCATATGTCACCTATCCTATATCTCTCCATTTTATTTTTTATTGTGTAACTGTAGTATCTTACATTTCTCCCCACTGAAATTCATTGTGTTAGTTCTGACCCAACTCTGTAATCTGTTAAGGTCATTTTGGATTATGACTCTCTCCTCTAAGATAGCCATCCTTACTATTTTTGTGTCATCTGCAAATTTGTTAAGCATGCCTTTTATTCTGCCATCCAAGTCAATGATAACAATATTGCATAGCACTGGTCCCAGGGTAGAGCCCTGTTATTTATTTATTTCCGGCATTTTACCCCGCTCTTCTCAACCCCCGAGGGGGGACTCAGAGCAGCTTCCAAAAAGGCACAATTTGATGCCAACACAGTAAAACACAGTATAAAAACCCCCAAAACATTACACATTAAAATACATTAAAATACAATTACATCAACATATCATACACATTAATTTAAATTTAAAAAAACAGTGTTCCAGTCCTAAAAAGCATTGAGCCCTATTCATCAACTTTCCATTAAAATCCAGTCTAAAATGCTGCCTTGTGCTAGTGTGCAAACGCCTAGTCCCATAGCCAGGCTTTTACTTTGACCAGTCATTTCCCTCCAGGATGAAGAGGAGCCCTTGGGAAGCACCCTTTGCGTTTGTCCAGATAATTAATTCGCAATCCACCTAACAGTAGTACTGTCTAGCCCACATGTTACTGGCTTCTTTATGAGAATATCATGAGGAACCCTGTTAAAGGCGTTTTACTGAATTAAAGATATGCTACATTCACAGCGTCCCCTTCATCTACCAAGCTTGTAACTATAAAAGATTAAGTTCACCTGGAATGACTTGTTTTAGAGAAATCCATGTTGACTTTTAGTGATCACACCATTCTTTTCTAAGTAATTACAGAATGCCTTCTTAATGATCAGTCTGGGTATTGATACAGGCTGCCTGTAAGGTAATTGTTGGGTCTTCTTTCACATATATAGAAAATTATATTTGAAATATAGTTCTGGGGCAGATTTATCTGATTGCCATAAAGCCAAGAAAATGGGTCCAATAGCAATTTAAGGGTAAACTCTCCATTAAAGCCAAAATAACTCAAGTGAGGGTATTGTATTTTGAACCAGTAATGTTCGTAAAATTTACAAAACAATATAAGAGGAAATTTTTAGGATGGTTTGACTCAACAAAGGAAGCCATAGCTTTGAGTTTAAAAGATTTGACTACTGACAATTGGAGATCTCTCATTCATAAAGTTACCGTACATCAAAACTGACTTGACAGTAATTTTAATTGGAAAACGCGGCAGAGGGGAATTTGGATCTCATTTAGGCAACAGAATCTCTTTGGCCAGCACTTTTTAAGATCACCATCTGTACAATTATGTCAATTTAGAAATCCGACATTCAGTTGGAAGCAATTCAAAGCTGGATGAGCAGATTTAGCATATGCTGGAAATATTATTGGTGTTGAAACCCCAAGGATTGTTGAGAAAACAACATATTATTGTTTAAATTGTCACTTGATACTTCAAACGTTCTTGACCTTCAAGGGCCTATGAATCATGAAGTTTGGGACACCAACAATGGTCAGGAGCTCACACAGCTAGCAATGGTGCAGCTGAACCCCTCAGAGACTAGGGAATGGGGGCACAGTCATGTCCATGAACAGAAGACCAGTCTCCCCTCACACTGTCCCAAAGCTGAGACTAATGACTACAGGGAATGGGGGGTGACAGTCATGTCCTTACTGGTACATTATTTAAACTGAAGACCAGTCTGATCACCATGCTCATTATATCCCACACTGGGGTTCCAATACAAAGCTTGCAGAATACCCAGTCTCAGCCCCCCCGATGTCAAAACAAAATCCTGGAGCATCCCCCCCAATGTTTCCTGAAGTAGGACAAAGCCAGATTACTCCAGTTTAGCCCACAGTAGGAATGGTGTGGAAACATCATACCCAGAGGAAGTCCAAGTTTTAATGCCTGTGGAGATGAGGCATAAATAAGCTTCTGAAACTTGAGTTAAAGGTAACTCAAAACCGTAGAGTTAAAGGTAACTCAAAACCACAGAATCATAAGGTTGGAAAAGACCCTGAGGGTCATCCAGTCCAACCTAGTGCCATACAGAAAACCACAATCAAATTACCCGCAAGAGATAGCCATCCGGCCTCTGTTTAAAAGCTTCCAAGTCAGGGGTTTCCACCACACTCCAAGGCTGAGAGTTCCACTGTTGAACAGCTTTTACTTCCAAGAAATTCTTCCTAATGTTCAGGTGGAATCACCTTTCCTGTAATTTGAACCCTTTGCTCATTACACAAAAAGCCTATTGTCACCATTCCAAATCAGTATGTCTCGTTTGAAAGGGGACTTTGTTTTGCCTCCATTAATTCTAGTTCCCTGAAAGGTAACTCTTTACAGTTACCTATATGCTATAACTCATTGCTTCCAAGTTCTGATAAACATAGCATAGCACTTATAAATGAATGCGGGAGCAATCCAAACCTGTGAATTCTTAAGACTGGAAGAAGATGGTGAGCAGCCAGATGAAGAAAGCTCCCTTATAACAAGGAGGGCACACATGCAAGCTGTGAAACTGAAAGGAGTCTCATGACATCTGAAAGACACCATCTTTATTAGAATGAACAGATTGTCTTCCTCACACAGCCCACATTGCCAGAAGTCTGCCTGCTTGAGATGTGTATTTCCGTCATTCTCCTCTTTGCATGCACCTCTACCAAACACATTCTCCCTAAATAATCCTAACCCTGTAGTGTATTGTTATGCTGAGAATTCAAGAACAGAAAAGCCTCGTCTCTCTCCAAGGTGAGCTATTTGCAGAATGGAAACTCAGCTTCCTACTTCAGGACTGAGTCCCCTCTGGGCCATATTAATCAATGTAGTGCTGCCACATTATGAATTAGACATTCTTCTCCAGCAAAGAAGAAGACACTATTTGAACTTTACTTTGTCCCGTCCTTCATAAATTTTCTTCCCACACCAGAAAACAGAGTATTCAGAGATGGAGGTGAATTGTTTTCTCTTCCACCAAAAAGTGATGAAAGTGTGTTATCCGACAGTATTTCATCTGTAGGGCTTTGCCAGGCAAAAATAATTTCCTATCACAAATCAGCGAAAATAAAACTAGCCTTGCTGGGAAATCACAACACTAAAAAGGAGCATAGATCAGCGTGTAGCTTTTCTTTATTAAGAAAAACAGCAACAACAAGACATAGAAATAATTTTTACTATTTCTCCCCACACCTCTTCCTGATCATGTATTGCCATCCAAATCCCTAAAATCCAGGCTAGCAGCTCTAAACTATCATATATATATACACATACACACACACACACACACACACACACACACACACTCCAATGCATCTTCGAAATCACAACAAGATTACCCCGAAGGCTGCCTGGATACCACTGGGGGTTCTGCCAGGCTTAAAGAAGCAGCCATGAGTAGGATCAAAAATCTGAAGCATCAGAGAGGTAAAGAGAGATAAGGCAGGGGAAAAATAATTTGTATGTGGCTCTCTGAATGTATGGAATCCAGGCTTGACTCTTTAAAAAATACAGAAAACACCAAAATAGCAGTTTGGTGGAAGATTACAATAAACATGATAACACATTAATAATGGACAAACCCCCTCTTACCTTAATTATAAACAAAGAGCTGACTCTCAGACAATTTTACCATCCTTTAGTGTTTCAATCTGTTTCTTTCTGCCACTGAACATGAGTATTTTCTCTCTTCACCTCTCACACCCTCTGTCACCAAACCAGGACACTGGATTCACAGTCTGCAAACTCTGATTTCTTAATAGTGAACTCAACTGCTGGCTGCCTACCCTAGATGGTGAGCCTCTAAGCCCATCATCCTCTGTAAAGAGCCTGGGGGTCCATTTGCACCCATTGCTATCGATGGAGCTGCAAATCTCCACGGTATGCAAGATCGCATTTTTCCATCTGCAACAGGATAGGCGGCTGGCTCCCTACTTGTCCAGAGGTGACTTGGCTACGGTGATCCAGGCGACGGTCATCTCGAGGCTGGATTACTGCAACACCCTCTACATTGGCCTTCCCTTGACAGCAATCCAGAAATTCAAGCTAGTACAGAATGCTGCAGCTCGACTACTGGCGGGAGCATCAGTACGAAAGCATATAACACCTATCCTACAGCAACTGCACTGGCTACCAATAGAGTACTGGATTGTTTTCAAGGTGCTGGCTTTGACCTTTAAGGCCTTGTATGGTCTAGGGCCGGTGTACCTGAGGGACCGCCTCACCCCATATATTCCCCTGAGATCACTGCATTCGGAAGAACAAAATCTCCTAGTAGTCCCTTCGATCCAATCCTGCCGACTGTCGACGACGCATTCAAGAGCCTTCTCTGTAGCAGCATCATCTTTATGGAATTCCATGCCGGACGAAGTCCGTGCTGCTAAAGAACTGGGCCCTTTACGAAGAGCTTGCAAGACAGCTCTATTCAGACAAGCTTTTAATCTTGTCGTTTCTTTCATGCACATGCAATAATACAGCAGTAATAACAATGGGTATAAGAAGAGGTAAAATTCAAACCGAGTATTCTGACTGGTCCCTGCCTCATGCGGTGCAAACGGGCTCTTCTCTGTGAGCCTGGGAAATTAGCCCGGGAAAGCCAGCGTTTTCTGCTTGGGTGCACACACATACATATTCTTTGGGGGATTTGCTGCAGAATCTTCTCTATGAGCCCTGGATTCTGCAGCAAATCCCCCAAGAATATGTGTGTGTGTGCTCCCAAGCAGCAAACACTGGCTTTTCCTGGAGCTAATTTCCGGCTAATAAGAAAAGAGCCCGTTTGCACCGCATGAGGAGAGACCAGTCAGAATACTTCGGTTTGAATTTTACCTCTTCTTATTGTTATTACTGCTGTATTATTGCATGTGCATGGAATGTAGGTATGACCAGTTGGATTACTTATAATATTAGGCACTTACAGTAGCATTCATTCTATTATACGTTAGGTTGGTTTCTCACCCCAATACTCTTTGATGCTTTAGATCCTGGCAGGGCAGGAGAGGCAGGGAGCCTGGAAAAATGTAAACAGAGAGGTTTACTCAAAGTAAATCCACAAAGGAGGGCCCTTCATCCAAAGTGCCCTCCTTTGCAGATTTACTTCTGAATAATCCTCTCTGTTTACATTTTTCCAGGCTTCCAGCCAAAAGAAGGAGTGAGTTTAGGGCTTGCCTTGCCATAATACTTATTGGCAAGGGAGGCGGAAGGGTGGTGAGAGAGAAGGAGGGTGCCCCCCTACGACCTAATAACGACACTTAAGAAAATCCTGGCCCCGAGTTCGGAAAAAAAGTCCACTTCCTGGTTGGCGTTCCAGGTGCGGAAATACTCGAAAGTAGCATTTCTTACGAATTTCTTACGAAACGAATCATTTTCATAACTTTTTTCTCATGCCTACTTCTTATCTTAGAATTAACTGTAGATGCCATGTAGTTGCATGTTAGTGTAGTTCGGGTTATGTTTTAATATTATTGTATTAAATGATATTGTAATGTGCTGTACGTTTCTATGTAAACCGCCCCAAGCCTGCGGGAAGGAGCGGTATACAAGAATGAACAATAAATAAATAAATAAATAAACTTTATCACTGACCAGGTCTCCCAACTTTTGCACTGACTTGGATGTAGAAGAAATTTCCAGCAGTATCAGATCCGATCTACAAGAAGTATATTATGGACACCAGGGTTCAGACGCAGTCTAGATCCATCCGATCAGCACTCCTGAGACAGAAGACTCTAATCTGGGATCTTGGAAGTCTATGTAATGATGGGCCAAGTCTTGTGAGCCCCCATGCCATGAGATCCGGGTCACATGTGCATGCATCTGCCCTTCACCAGTACCCTTTTCTCTCTGAGGATGTATCTACATTGTAGAATTATTGTAGTTTGGCACCATTTTAATTGCCATGGTTTAATGCTATCAAACGATGAGATTTGTGGTTTTACAAGGTCTTTAACCTTATCAGCCAAAGATTGCTGGTGTTTCACCAAATAGCAAATTCTAGGATTCCATAGCATTGAGCCATGGGAATCAAAGTGGTATCAAGATGTATTCATTTTATAGTGTAGATGCAGCCCAGGTCTTGATAAAAGAGCAGTTCAAAACCAGGCAGAAGAAAATAGCACCAGGAGAGTGCAGAACTGGCCTCCTGTCATGCTAGGAAAGCACTGGATTTTCTCGTTTACTTCCCAAAAGGCTCACCTCAAACCAACTATGCAATGATCCGGGCCAGAGGTAGGAGATCAATGCTATCTTTGGGGACAGCAGCAGCAATGGCAGAAGAACAACACATTTCTTTCAGTCATTGGCCCAGAGGAAAAGGAAAAGCCAACAACCTGGGAACATGGAGCCCGTTCCTGGTTTTGTGACTGCTCATCTTGCATCTCCTCCAGGTTGCAAAAAGATCCATACAGATACTCTGCCCTATTTTTACTAAATGTTCAGCACCTTGGAGAGTTCACATGCAGCCTAGAGCAACTGGAAAACCTTAAAAAATATGTAAGCAGAATCATTTTTTTCACAGTAGTAAATGTGCCAACTGCTCCTGCATAATCTTTTAGCAAAAAGTAAAGTGTACCAAATCAGTGAAGCCGAATAGCAAGGAAAAATCTAAAACCACACAGCAAGTTAAAACGGAGGGCTGGGAGGTTGGACTAAACTGTGATTTTCTGGGGAGTTGCACATATTATACTTGCATAACTTTATAATGTTGCCACACACTATGTTTTCAAACAAAAGCTGGCAAAGAGAAGCTTACTTTTTAGATTTCAACAGGCAAACCCATGGTACAAAATCCCAGTCTAAATTTTAAAAATATGAACTGCTAAAACAATTGAAATGAGGAACAAAATGTGAAAACATTAGAGGGATTTAAGTAGAGCAGTGTTTCCCAACCAGTGTGCCGTGGCACACTAGTGTGCCGTGAGCAATCATCAGGTGTGCCGTGGGAAATTGGAACCTCCAATACCCTTTCTTCCCCCTCCTGCCGAACACTTTTTTTTCTCCACTCGGGCTCCCTTCTTCCCAGCTTTGCTCTGCTCGCTTTGCTCTGGGGCGAGTCTGCGCAGTAGCGCCCACACAGGTCACGTCTTCCTCCCTCCCCCCTCTCCTCCTGAACACACTCATGCTGCTCAAGGTCAGTTCCCAAGCAAACCCTTTCAGTACTTTCCGTTGGTAATGAGAGTTCAATATGCCAAGTTTGGTTCAATTCCATTGTTGCAAGAGTTCAGGATGCTCTTTGATTGTGTGTTAACTATAAATCCCAGAAACTGTAACTCCCAAATGTCAAGGTCTATTTTCCCCAAACTCCATCTGTGTTCACATTTGGGCATATTGAGTATTCATGCCAAGTTTGGTCTTGATCCAACATTGTTTCAGTCCACAGTGCTCTCTGGATATAGGTGAACTACAACTCCAAAACCCAAGGTCAATGCCCACCAAACTCTTATAGTATTTTCTCTTGGTTATGGGAGTTCTGTGCCACGACTCAAAAAAGGTTGAAAAACACTGAAGTAGAGAGCCCAGCTTCCTCTCTTGGCCTCACTCTCTCTGTTGCTTTCTGCTGCAGTGGTTGCTTCTGAACATAGAATGGTGGAAGGATATTATGAGTATCACGCAAGCCTTGTAAAATGGGTTATTTCATCACAAACCCACCTTGCTTGAGACAAGTACCTGCATAGCCCCTCTACATATCGCTCCAAGCCTATTACATGCTTTTGAAAAACCTAATGCATATTGCTTACCACAGCTGCAGAGATGTCAGTCCTCCAAATCCATGGATTTCTCATCTTCATGCATAACTCTTTTTTACCTATGGGAATTGCAGAGCTCTAAGAGTTTAGGGATTTGGAGCTGTTTGCCTCTGTGCTTCTAGGTTTTCAAAGTACTGAATCATCATCCATATGAACAATATATTAATTAAAAATAAATGAGCAGTTTGCAATTTAAAGACTTTTCCTATTTTGTTTATTCTGCATGGTGAACTTTTGACTATGAAACCCTATTTAGCAATGCAAAAGCATGAGCAAAACGTTCTGCAAAATGTTTTTGCCTTGCAAGATGTTTCATTAAGAGGGGAAATTCGTATCAGCAGCTTGATGCAGCCATAGAGGCACAGTTACTTGATTTTTTAAAAAGGAAATTAAAAGGAAGCAATTGAATTTGCAGCCAAACTTCTTTTTAGTCTGTGTAGTGGAAGTGACAATGACAGCAGATTGGGAGCAGGCAACTTCATCAGAGAAAAGAAATACCCACAACATGTCCACAATACATGTAACTGGTCCCAAAATGGGTGCAGAAGCTGATGCACATCACTGCATGGCTGAAATTGCTTTGAAAAACTAGTTACATAAGTACTGAGAATTAGACAATTTTTTAAAAACTACTTCAACACAGTTTGAAGACTGGTTTGTGTTGAGTTTTGGGACTTCATCTAGTAAAATATGTGTTCCTTTACTGTTCCTGGTACCTTACAGAGACAGACAATATCACGTGAGGGATTTGCTATGCATTATGTTGAATCCATGTTCCACATTGCCCGACTTACCACTGGCTCCATCCCATGGAGGAAAGCATCCATTGCCCGGCTTTTCCCCATTGTAGCAAAGGCAACACAGGAAGCCTCACATGTTGTTGCCACGGTGGTATACACCACTTCTTTGCCCCTTTCACAACAGAAGTAGATGTGCATAATGTAATGGGCTCTGTGGCAAAAAGGTTGAGGAAGTGCACGCGACAGGCAAACTAGGTTGAATGATGAAGTTGTAAGATAATGTCATGCAATGGCAAGTTGTTTTCATTCCAACACAGCTCACATGCCTCATGTGATAATATCTAAAGAGAGGAAAGCTGAGGCAGATTCGAGATGTGGTTCTTTATCCCCATCCAGGCTTAGGTGGGTGAGATGGGCCTATTGTGCCACTGGTGGCCCATTGACAAACAGTATTGCCTGCTATCTGTTAAACCTCATAGGAGTCATACTATACAACAGTGGTTCTCAACCTGTGGGTCCCCAGATGTTTTGGCTTTCAACTCCCAGAAATCCTAACAGCTGGTAAACTGGCTGAGATTTCTGGGAGTTGTAGGCCAAAACACCTGGAGACCCACAGGTTGAGAACCACTGCTATACACCATTCCCCCTATGCTTAAATAAGAGCAACTCTGGACATTCTGAGGCTTTGGGGGGGGCTGTCTGGTTGCTTGCAGAAGAAAGACTGGTTCATTGTGACTTCATGCTGATGTTGACTGCTTGAATGAGAGAGATTGGTTGTTGCATCCTCAAATTGATGCTGCCACTGTGAAGAGAAACAGACCATTTTGAACTCATAATGATATTGCCTGCCAGAAGGAAATATGATTGTGGTCTTGAAGGTTATTGTGGTCTTGCACTGATTTTTTTGCTCACCTGAGTGTCTTCATTCTTCATTCATGCCTGAAGGAGAGAGACTGTCCACTATTAGCCTTACATTGATGGTACCTGCTGCTTGAGGAGAAAAGACTGGACTTCATGCCAATAGTACCTGGCAGGAGGAGAGAAACTAGACACAGTGAACTGTATCGCCTCTTCCCTATTCCATTTCTCTCTATTCCAACATACATGCACAGACTTGGTGTTTATATTATTTTATTACTCATCCATAGAAATCTAAATAGAGGCTATAACCAGTATCATAATATCTGCCAGAGAAAAACCTGACTAGCGCAACAACAAAAATTCTTTTTTTCTTGGTGTCTTTGTTTTTAGGTCTGTTCCTGGATTTATTTGGGACTCTAACTCAGGAAATTGCATTGGATAGATCGTGTCAGCTCTAGTTTCTTAGATACGGTTAGCAGGATTTTCTAGGGGCAAGCAGATGGCAACTGGTAGTTGGCATATTTTCTGTATCTCAAAAAGCTAGAGCTGATAGGAGATACCGGGTGCCAGTTTTAGAATCAGCAGGTCAAATATACCCAGAAACAGGACTAACATTTGAGGCACCAAAATGTGTGTTGGCCAGTGTTAACAGTGAAAAAAAAGAAATCAAACTTTGAGAGGTAAATATTAGGCCTGGTTAGGTTTTCTGGAATGCTTTAAAAATTGGAATGAATTCGGATTAAATTCACTTTTGAAGCGATTTTGAAGCGATGTAAGCAACCCGGAAGTGAATCTCCCATTTCAAAGCCACTGCTGCCATTTTTGGAAAGAAATCGGCGGGTTTTCCTTCCCTGGCCTTCCCTTCCATGTGCTACTGTTCCAGCAATCCTCCTCCTCCTCCTCTTGGAGAAGGAAGGTGGGGGGAGAAGGAAAGAAATGACACCAAGGCCGCCATTCCAGTGATCCTCCTCCTCCTCCTGGAGAAGGAAGGTGGGGAAGAAGGAAAGAAATGACACCAGGGCCACTGTTCCACACAATCTCCTTCCCTCCACGTTAGACCTGGCTCAAGAGCCACATATAGCATGAGGGAAGAACCTCCGAGTCCAAACTGGGTGTCTTTAACCAGTGCTGTTTCTTTCCTACTGACAGTGCTGTTTCTTTCTTACAGTGCATGTGTGTCTGCCATTAACGAAGCCATTCTGAAATTTCAGAATTTTTCCAAATAAATTTTGATATTTTGTTTTTGAAAAATTTCAGAAGTCTTTCAAATTCGAAGCCCCCTACATCCGGAACAAGTTTTGAACCATTTTTTTAAAATCAACCAGGCATAGTAAATATCTATACATAAAATATTTAATAGAAACAGTACGTTCAGCAGAGGCTTATAGTTGCATGATACTACACCATCCCAAAAACAATGGCCTATATGCAACTGGTGTAAGGTGTTTACACAACTGTTTGTACTTTTTGCTGTCATATGCTAGAAAGCACCCAATACTTCCTTGTCCAAGTAATTTTCATATTCTGGTCTTACACCTTGGAGGAATACAATCTCCACTTCACAAAATGCTTTGTGCTTGTGTTCATGTAGCTGGGCAGCATTCTATGGCAACCCCAAAGCATATGGTCTCCAAGACAATGAGGATACAGGGAGACACATGGCATTGTTTATCAGGGTGGATGTTTCCAAATCTTTTTCTCATTGTACAGCCATGTCTAGGGCCCCGAAGAAGCTGAACTTCTTCCTTGCAAGAGCATGAGAAAGTTATTTACTATCACAAATTTATCAATCTTCCATCCCCTCACATCAACTTAAACAAAGCCACCTCCCCTGTAGAGGGACAACAAATTTCCATTTAGAAAAAAATAAGCTAATTTAGCATGTTTTCTCATTACAGTCATTATGTCACATGCATAGTTGTTGAATTTTGATTAATTCCACACCATGGTGGATATTTTGAAGAGTATGTGAATTATTTCCATGAAAGAGTTCATAATGTCTTAACTATTAGTGCCTAATGCATATTTTCCCCAATATCCAGTCAAAAGAAATACTAGCAATAAAAGCACCTGCCCTAGTAAAATATGTGTTGCTTTACTGTTCCTGGTACCTTACAGAGACAGACAATGTAGCAGACATAAATGAAAAATAATTGCCAATTTTGGAGCTTTGAGAAGATTCCAGAGTACTTATATTTCAGTTTTCAGTATCTCTAGCAAAATAACAGATGCTTCCAAAATCCATTGACCCACAATTACTCTGAGTTCTGTTGTTTTTCCTTCATACTGGCTGAATGTGTCCAACCAGGAAGAATATCTCAGAATTCCCAGTTTGTAAACCACTACAGCTGGGGCCACACTGCCATATAATCCAGTGTCTGAATCCTGATTATCTACTTTGAACTGGATTATGTGAGTCTACACTGCCATATAATCCAATTCAAAGCAGACAATCTGGATTCAGAAGCTGGATTATATGGCAGTGTGGATGGGGCCTGTGACAGTACAGGAAATCATACTAATCATCAGAGATTGTCCTAGCATGTCTAATTCCCACTTGTCAGCTCCAGTTCCTGCCAACCTAGCAGTTTGAAACATTTAATGTGAATAAATAAGTACCACTTCAGTGGGAAAAGGCAAAGAGACCCTCCAAGCAATCTTGCCAGCCAAACAACCAGGAGGTGACAACACAGGCTCCTCAGCTTGAAAATGGAGAAAGTGCCTCTCCCGAGCCTGAGATGAGTACCACCTCCAGAAGCCGGAAATGAAAGGAGAAGCCTCTGCCTTTGCTTGTGTTTGTGTGTCTCATTGTATATGATTGTAAAGGCATTGAATGTTTACCTATATATGTAAATGCTGTAACCTGCTCTGAGTCCCCTAGGGGAAAAGGGTGGAATATAAATAAAGTGTATTATTATTATGTTGTTGTTGTTGTTGTTGTTGTGAACCAGACAAAGCCTTTGCTACACTGAGCTCTCACTGAAATTGGGGAAAAGAAGGCTGAAAAGAAGAAAAAGCCAGGGAGGAGATCCCCTGGGCTCCATCTTTTTGAGCTTCTTAAGACAATTTTGTTTTGAAAAAGCCTTCCTCCACAAGTTCAGTAAGAAAGCTCAGAAAAACTGGACCACTTTGAAGTGAAGGTTGGGAAGACCTATGACTAATAGAAACGTGGTGTTACAGTATTTCTTTCATCATTGCTTTTAAAGCTGTTGGTTATCAGCTGGCTTTCCAGGAGTCATAGCCAGTTTCCACATTTTTCTCAGTTGATTCCAGATCTTTCATCTTTCCGATGAAAGTGCTTTAGACGATGCGTGTGCATCTGAGAGAGAGATGGAGTTATTTTTCTAACACTCCATTTAAAAAAAACCCAGAAATATAACTTTTGCAATATTAAGCAGAGCTTTGAAAATTTTGTATTGATGTGAAACCATTAAAGACTATTAATTTGGTAATGCTAAGATGATAAGAAAATATCATACAAATTACTGTTTGCTTCTTTATTTTGCTCATCCATTACACTTAAAAATTACATTTCAAAATACTAAATTGACCCGTAATTAATTAAAGTTATTGGTAACACTATCAGTTACGTTTAAACGACCCATATAGTAAATTCTAAATTCATTACTGAAAATTTTAAATAACTAATTGCACTGTGCTTTTATTGTGCTTTTATTGTGTTTTTACTGTGTTTTTAACAATTTGTAAGCGTTTTTATTGATTTGTAAGTCGCCCCGAGCCAGTCGGAAGGGGTGACTAAGAAATCCAAAGAATAAATAAATAAATAAATAAATAAATAAATAATCATTCTGGACTTTATATTGGGCATCATTCAAATAGTTTCTAGATAAATTGAAGAAACACACAAGCAAGCTGTAATTTTATTTTTATTCTAATTTGGTAAATATATCCAGAAAAAAGATAAGTAGAACAAATAAACAAATCAAACAGGAGGCATAGTTGTCCAAAATCTTGGGAGAAGAGGTTAAAATGAGGCCTTTTTGTCTTCTTACTGATTTCTGTTTAAATGACCAAAAAACTAAAAATAGAGCAAAACACTCTAAAACTATCTTTAAAAAATTCCGTCAGATACAAAAGCGAATTAGTATTACTGTCTACACATCAATCATTTTAAGTCTATAATATCAAATTTTGCCAATTATTTCTTCCCACTCAAATAATAATTATACCCATGATGGCAAACCTATGACACACGTGTCAGCACTGACACACGTAGCCATTTTTGATGACACGCGGCCGCATACAGAGAAGTATGAGGTCACATGCCGAGAAGGATGTTTCATCCTCAGCTCCTCCACGGCCAGGTGTAGTAGCTAAGGATGAAATATTTGCTGTAGTGTAGACACTCTGTGCTGGAGGTCTGTAGGTCAAGAACTCCAGCATAGAGCATCTAGTTCTGGGACTTCCGGTTAGGCTGTTAAGGGATCTTTGACCTCACTTCTGACCGGCGGAACAGGGAGCAGCGGAATGCCGTGGGGGATGCATCTCTGGGGCCCTGTGATCGCCATTACCAACAACCACATAACTACAGCAACCATCATCCAATCTATGGTTCTGGGGTGTCATGGATTTCTAATTGAGCATCATTACTGAGATAAATTAAGGGGAGGCTGGGAGAGGCAAGGGACTGTGCTATGGGTGCCATTTCCCACCAATAGGAATACCAACCTTCAATTGAAGATTTAGCCAATGAAATTCAGCAACAAAAAAAGTCACTAATCGCCATGTTAGTTAAAGAATTCCCCTCCCCCTCACTTATCTTAGTTCATGGCACCCCACACAAGTTAAATAATATCAAGACCAATAAAATAAACCAACTGACAGGATGAACAAAGAAATCACAAAGTAGGTAAGTTAAATAATTATTTTTTGGTTTATTAAATTCAGTTATATATTACAATTACACATTTTTGTTATTTAAACTATAAATATCACAAAATTATGGTGGGTTTTTTCCTTAAATTGGAAATCGTTATCTTTCACCCTACCTGAGTTATGCTTGGACTTTGGCAAATTTTGACACATCAAGCTCAAAAGGTTGCCCATCATTGAATTATACCAACCATTAGCAAACTGAGGTGGCTACTTCAGACATTTGTATGTTGATAATCCATGGGGAAACAAAAGAGATCGAACACAGAGATTGGGTGAAAATAGATCTTTTTATTTCAACTATAATGTGATTATTCCTTAAGCTCTAAGAGATGTAAAAATTCGGGAGCAAACTAGCATGGGAGCAGCTAGGACATGTAGTCTCTCCCCCCTGGAAACCAGCTTCCCAAGTCAGGGCCCTGGGATGAACCAGCTAAGAGGGTCTACCCAAAACCTTTTTGTAGTTATCCAAAAACTGTGTTGCTCCTGGCAATCATGATATGAATAAACCACTGGAAATAATGTACCAGTAAGGCCTAACCACTCTGAGAGACTCCTTGCCTCACTTCCCAAAGTTGCATGACAGAAAATAAGGGCTCAGCTCTCAGGCCAGCCCCAAAGGAAGTCTCCTTCCCCAGTACACTAGTTGCATGACCTAAAAAGCCAGTTTATTTATTTATTTTTACCCCGCCCTTCTCCCCATAAAGGGGACTCAGGGCGGCCTCACATAAGCATCAATGATGCTATCAACATATACAATATGAACTCCTGAACTGCCTTTAATGATCGTTTCACAGACAAAATCCCTCACATAACAGCTGACAAAGATGACATCATTAGAGCATAATGTATTTATTATTTATTTATTTACTATTTTTATATGCCACCCTTCTCAACCCCGAAGGGGACTCAGAGCGGCTTACAGCAAACAACAAAACTGCCAGAGTGGCTTACAATGTGCATATAACAATATTGCCGGAGCGGCTTACAGAAAACTGAAAAAACAACAAATAACATTACTGTCATAGCACAAGATCAGCACTACACATCATATTGCACTACAACATATCTCAATATTGTTATCAATATAGCATGTAATACAAATATACAAATTATAATATCACAATATAATTATTATATCACATTATCATTGACAGTATTATACTGTGTTACATTACACCACCAATACCAAATGCATATACAACACACCACACCGCAATCATATTATTGTTATTATTAGTATTACATTACAATTATTATACTATAACATAATACAATATATTGACATTATAATATATTATATTATATTAAATTACAATGTAATGTAACATATTATATCATATGATATTATTATATTATATTATTTAAGTTGATAATGAGGTGTCCATTATTACACTGGATCAGTTTCAATTAGTGAGTACTTTTGATGTGGGCAAACTGCTTGGGACAGTAAGGAAGAAAACCTGTTTTCTCAATTCCTGTTCCTCTTGGCTGGTCATCCAGGAAGGAGAGGGAATTCAATTAAACTACACCACATTATAAATGCATCTGTCATGGAGGGTAACTTTCCGTCCTGTTTAAAAGAATGGTTAGAAAAAGGAACTAAAATCCCTCTGTTTCTCATTTGGGGATGAGGAAAGTGCAAAGTGTTGGTTTGGTTCCAGGTTACCTACATGATCCTATTCACGTCTTTAATCTGTCTCATACACTTGAGTTCTCTGGGGGACACTTCCTCCAATCAGCCACAACCCAACTGGCAACTATCACCCAAAAGACCTTTTCATTGGTTGTCACACAATTGTAGAAAGGACTGCTGAAAGAGAGTTGACAGTTAAATCGGAATTTTAAACACAAAGACCTATCTCTTTTGGCAGGCCAACTCAGTCCATTTTAAACTATGAATTTCAAATGTACATTTTATTACTATTGATATTTAAGTATTTGTTCTATGTTTTCAAAATCTGTATTTTAATGTTCTTCTGCTGCATTGATGTATTTTAATTATATTGCAGGTTTGTTGTTATTGTTGTTGTTGTATATAAATGGTAGAATCAATGCTGTCTTGGAATTTGTAGTTTGGTGACACACTAGCATTCTCTGACAGAGAGAATGCTACCTGCCACAGTCTCACATCTGCAATGTAGGCTAAGCAGAAAACCATTTGAAGGGGGGGGGGCAGAATTCTACCCAACCCCCAAATGACCTGCAAACGTATACTGTTTTCTGTGTTAGAGGCAGGAAGGTAGGCCATCAACCACCAACTCCACACACACACAACCCCCAATGTTCTTGGTTGTGGCACACAGTGCTGTGGTGCAATCTTCCTGGAAGCCTACAAAGAGGTCTCCCTGCCAACAGCAATGTACAGTGTGACAGGCGAGAAGGATTCTGAGTGCCACGAAAATGCATGATGACAATGATATATTTTTGTTGCCAAGGAAGGGGAACAATGCTTGTGGGATTTGCAGCTCCAGAAGTTGTCATTAAGTTGAACATCCTTGAGCATGGTGTACAATGACCTGTCCAAGGGGACGATTTATTTACAGCTCTCCCACTGCAGGGAAAGTTTTTCGCCTGCCCATTAAGGTCTGCCTTTGATTATTGTCTGGCCCATGATGGTGAAACTACTTCTGCACTCATGAACATTGCTTTCCAGCATGCATTAATGGAAAATTGCACAAGATGCATTGGAAGAGCCTGGCATTGATTATAGCCTGTGGCAACATTTAGAACTAGGTTAATTAAAGACATTTGATATCAAGTTTATTCCAGAATGAAAGGAAACTTCAGTAGCAGAATGAAAGGAAACTTCAATGGCATTTAACTATTGTGTGTATTATATAAGTACTCTTTCTGTATATATTGAGGGCAGGTTTTTTAAAAGCCAAAATGATGGATTTGACCCCCGAATAATTCAAGGGTAAAACATTGGGCCTTGGCACAGGGCTTCTCCAATCCATTCTGAGGAGTGGCATCAGTGCCACTTCAGTGAATCAAACAAAAGACTACAGGGAGAGGTCACTGAGGACCATACTCAGTAATTCGTGCAATTTATTTATTTATTTACTTACTTACGTCATTTATATTCCGCCCTTCTCACCCTGCAGGGGACTCAGGGTGGATCACAGTGCACATATAACAGGCAAACATTCAATGCCATTGACATACAACATATATAGACAGACATAGAGGCAATTTAACATTCCAGAAATCAGTTAAATTTAGCCTCCCCACAAAGTGGTACCTAAATTTCCTACTTGACAGATGCAACTGTCTTTTGGGTTGCAAAGGTCGACAACAAGCTACACAAATTGGTCGAGAGCTCACCCCGACCCGGGCAGGCCTCGAACCCATGACCTCCTGGTCAGTAGAGATCTTATGCAGTTGACACCCAGCCAGCTGCGCCACATTCCCGGTGCAACATATTATACCAGATGGGACAATATTTTGTGTGATTGTGGAACTTTATTTGATACCAATTCACATTGCTGGAAACTATCCTTTTCCTTTGCTTGTGTTACGGAGAGCGAGAGTGTATTTTGCGATGTATTAGAGATTGTATAATTGGTACTTCTTTGACAGATAAAATTATATAAACTGCACTAGATGTAAACGTAGCAATCATACTCGCTCCCTAGACTTGAATACACCCTTCGGTTTGGTTTTACTTCAGTGAACCAGCCACTTCTGACCACTGCTCCTACAATTTACCCATCCAGGCATTGAAAAAAGTATATCAGGGAAGGATGCAGTTCTTTTCATGATAGAAGTTTAAAAATGATCGATCTTCTTCTCTGAATAGAGTGGCAAAAGACAAGAGATTAGTCTCTCTTGTGCCTTTCTCCATCATGGCACAGCATTTAGCCTTTTTGAATACCTTTTTGATAGGAAAATGGTAGTGGTTGTGGTGGTTCTTTAGTGCTCACCTGCCTTGGAAAGGAAAGCAGAGGGGGGTGATTATTCTTTTATACTAGGCTTTCCCCGGGTGGCCAAAACTCTCACTAAAGTCTGTCCAAAGAAAACCTAAAATAACCACTGACACCCTCCACTCCCACTACTACTACAATTCTGTGGCACTATCCTGCCTTGGCAAGGAGAGCAGGGCTGAATTGGTACATCTGTTACAGTGAGCTCTCTCTGGGCAGACCCTTGGCCATCCAACCACCCAGCTTTGGTTATCTGCAGCTGGCCTGCACTTTTCCTCTTCCTGCTAGAAAGACTGCAGCTTAGGCCTATGAGCTGATATTCTGAATCAAAAGCCCTCAATAACTATATTGTGTCTTTTTTAATAGGTTAGCTGATCTAAATTGATTAGCTGTTCTATAATGAAAGTCTAACAACATCAAATAGGTAGAGCACTTGCGTACATTCCTGAGTAGTTTCCTGGTGTACTTATGTCAGAGATGGTTCTCTTCTGAAGAATAATCCATGCAATAGTCTGACTTCACTCATTGGGTGGATTTTACTGGTATCAAATGTCCATAATTAGATAGAACATCACCAATTTTTATTTTTGTCATCCTGGAATAACCCAAATCAGATAGCCAGATTACTCCTCTTATCTTGAAGATATTACTACCACTTTTGGTTCTGTTTCAGTTGGAGGCACCAGCATTTGAAACCAAGGGCTGTTCAGAAACCCATGTGCTTTTTCAAAGTACAGGATTTTCTGTTTCCATTAGAAACTGGACAGCATCCAAATTCTGTGGGAAATGACTCTAATTTGGGTGAGTTTACTAGAATCTTTTGGACTCCCCTAGAGCTGGTCTATCCATTTGTTACTCACTGCTAAGATCATGTCAGAAGTGGAGCTAATCACAAAGATCTATGGATTCACTACACATTGTGGCAATTCTGTGGTGACCCAGCAGGGTGTGGGGAGAACCCATTGTTCCATGCCCCACATCACCCTATTCCATGTGGGGGGTCACCACCTGGCTTTCCCCCATTACTCCAAAGGCAACACAGGAAGCTTCCAGTGTCACTGCCACAGTGGGATACACTACATGTTCTCCTCTTTCGCCATGGGGAACAAGCGACATACAATGGGCAAATCAGCCTGTCTGATGAGGTCATACGACAGTAATATGAAAACCTTCTTTAAACTGGCTCTGAACTTAATTATTTAAAAATAATCTTTGACTGGGAAAGGTCATTTAAGGAATTTGTCAAAGGAAGTTATGATAACTCTGCAACTGTACCTTATATCTATTGGATTATGTCTCGGATTATTCTGAGGAAACCCAATTACTGTGTTGCTTTGGGATGGTGTGAGTATATTTCATTTCATTTCATTTCAATTTATTATTTGATGAGTCGCTCTCCACCAGAGTGCACCGAGCGACTTACATAGCAATAAAACAATAAGCATATCAATAATAAATCACAATTTAAAAGCTTTGACGAAGAGCCAAGTTTTGAGAGCTTGGGAGAATGATTGCAAATCAGGTATGGCTCAAATGTATGGAGGTAAGGAGTTCCACAATGTTGGGGCAAGAACCGAAAAGGCCCTGTGCCTCGTGGAGTCCAGGCGAGCCTCCCTGGGACCGGGAATAGACAAAAGGTTTTCTTGGGCTGATCTTGGTGGTCTCTGATGGCAGATATGCGAAAGATGCTCTCTGAGGTATTTTGGGCCTTGACCGTGAATGGCCCTAAAGGTCAGAACCAGTGTCTTATAGGTAGCCCAATGTTCTATTGGGAGCCAATGGAGGTGTTGTAGTACTGGAGCTATATGATGTCTCATTGGTGTCCGAGTGAGTAGTCTGGCAGCTGTGTTTTGGACCACCTGGATCTTCCGTGTCACCGAGAGAGGAGTACCAGCATACAATGCATTACAATAATCCAGCCTTGAGGTAACTGTGGCGTGGATTACCATTGCAAGGGCTTCTGTTGGAAGGTAGGAGGCCAGCTGCCTCGCCTGGCGGAGATGGTAAAAGGCCTGTTTACTGATGGTAGAAACCTGAGGTTCCATCATCAACCGGGAATCCAGCAGGACACCAAGGCTCTTCACCGTGGCAGATGGGGCTAATGGTTCACCTTCAAAGGTGGGCAGAGGGCAGGCCAGTTCTAGGGGCCAGCCAGGCCATAGGATTTCAGTTTTAGCAGGGTTCACCTTGAGTCTGTTCATGCGCAGCCAGCCTGTCACGGCTTCCAAACACAAGAAGAAGTTATCAGGAATTGTTGTTCTCCCAGGTTCTAGATGCAAAAGGAGCTGAGTATCGTCAGCATACTGGTAACATTATAAGCCAAAGCTCCTCACCAACTCAGCCAGTGGTTGTGCATCCATGTTAAATAGTACTGGGGAGAAAATAGCTCCTTGTGGTACTCCGCATTGGAGGGGAGATGTCTCGGATAACTGGCAACACAGACAGAGGGTCCCAGCTTGAGGAAGCCATATTTCCATTCTCACTAAGGACCTTGTGAAATGCAGCCCCCCATTTCTAAACACCTTTAAAACTGTTTAAAGATTGAGTTGCAACTTGCCTAGCAACAAGTGATAAAGTCTTTATGTAATTACTGAATACTACCCGAAAGTAAGACAGCGTTTTACTTTCTTTTGACCCCCAAAATCCCCACTACGGCTTACTTTCGGGGTACGGCTTACATTAGCCGACGGTACCCCGAAAGTAAGACGAAAGTAAGACTTACCTCGGGCGGCATGGCGTGGCTTCCTGGCTGGGCGACGAGAGGCTCCCAGAGGGGCTCAAAAGGGGCCCGGAATCCTCCTCCTCTTCCTCCCAGCAGCGCCTTCTCCCTCTCGCCGGCGGCGGCTCCACCCCTCCTCCCTTCACTGAAGGGAGGGGCGGATCTGGCGAGAGGGAGAAGGCGCCGGCGGAAGTCCCGCCCGCACGGCGGCTCAGGCGTCTTTCCCCGCCGCCACCCCGCTCGCCCGCGCTTCAAACGGGAGCCGGGCGGCGGCGAAAAGCGCCTGAGTCGCCCTGGGGCGGGACTTCCGCCGGCGCCTTCTCCCTCTCGCCAGATCCGCCCCCTCCCTCAGTGAAGGGAGGAGGCGGCCGCCGCCGCGGCGGAGGAGAGGCGCCGCGAGCGTCCCCACCCGCAGGCGGCTAAGGCGCTCGCGCCGCCCGGCTCATCCCGCTCGCGTTAGCAGGGCGAGCCTGGCGGCGGCGAGCACCTGAGCCGCCGTGGCGGGGAACGCCGCCGGCGCCTTCTCCTCTCGCCGGATCCGCCCCCTCCCTTCACTGAAGGGAGGGGCGGATCCGGCGAGGGAGAAGGCGCGGCGAAGTCCCGCCCCAGGGCGACTCAGGCGCTTTCCGCCGCCCGGCTCCCGTTTGAAGCGCCGGCAAGCGGGGTGGCGGCGGGGAAAGACGCCTGAGCCGCCGTGCGGGCGGGACTTCCGCCGGCGCCTTCTCCCTCTCGCCGGTGGCGGCTCCGCCCCTCCTCCCTTCAGTGAAGGGAGGGGGCGGCGGATCCGGCGAGAGGGAGAAGGCGCTGCTGGGAGGAAGAGGAGGAGGATGGAAGGCGCCGCTGGAAGGAAGAGGAGGAGGATTCCGGGCCCCTTTTGAGCCCCTCTGGGAGCCTCTCGTCACCCAGCCAGGAAGCCACGCCATGCCGCCCAAGGTACGTCTTACTTTCGGGGTACGGCTTATATAAGCCGACCCCTCTGACACCCCCGATACGTCTTACAATCGGGGGTGTCATACTTTCGGGGAAACACGGTATCAACCCTTTTAAAAAATTCATAATATCAAATAATGTCAAATTATAAGTGTCTTATTCAACTTACTACATATAATTTTATTAAGTTGTATGAAGATTTGTTGTTTAGTTCAATATAGTGATATGGCCTAAGGGGTAATCAGTAAAATTTATTTATTTATTATTTGTAATGTAAAATCCAGTGATGGTCATAACTGTTGTTGCAAGATTTTATTTATTACGAAAAATTGCATCCTAGAAAATGATAAACCAATACTTATGTAAATTGCATTGACTCAATAGGCCTTCTCTAGATGGGATGAAGAGTTGGATTGATATCTTCAGTCACTAACATTGACAGCAAGCCAATTGTAATGTAATATGATATAAAACATATGCAAATCTATGTTGGGATTTTAAGTATGTGCAGCAGTTAAATCTAATGGTGCTTAATTTATTTCTGGTGGATATGCACAGGACTGCGGTTTTGGCCTTTTCCCTCCTCCCACAAGTATTAGAACTAGGGAAGCTCTTTTCTGAAATAAATCAGCACGATTTTTGGAAAAACATCCCTCGTAGGGGTGCCGAGCCAATCTGGGCCCGCCCACGGAGACTTATGGAACCTGATAGGTTCCGGAATGCTCTCCGAGATGTGAATCTTACCAATGTTTCACTCGAGGTGCAGGTGGAGTCCTGGAATGCTCCTGAAGGGAATGAAAGAACAGATGAAAGGAGAGAAACAAATTCCACGCACAACTCTAATACAATGACGCAATGAAATGGTATTCCTTATATAAAATGGCAAAATCAAGGGTTACTTACTGGATTTTCTTTTAAAGTAATTCAAGCTATGGATTGCTGAAATTGAGGGTGTAGAATCTGTGGATCGAGAGGAATGATCCATGAAGCATACCTTTCTATAGATTTCTTCTTATTACTGGTCTCGGTATTAGCTTTAGGAATACAGACACTACTGCTAGGATCAATACTGATCTTCAGAAACATCTAGAGGCAACAGAAAGCATTTGAAATAGTAATAGCAACTGTAGCAGTGGTACAGCTTAAATAGACAAATTTGATAGTTTCACTTTTTTTCAATCATCTGCCCTCAGAAAAATACATTATAGCACTGTTTCTTTATTCAGTAGCTAATTTAGGAGTAGCTGGTTCAGAAATCTGTTAACATTTGTTTCAAAGCAGGTATACAGACTACTTGCAGTGTGCAGATGACATAACAATTTAATGCAATGTGATATAATGCAATTAGGTGTTGTTCTTTTATAATGTTATATAAAGTCCTCAAAAAAACACATAGGCCGAAACTAGTTAAATTTGTCTTCTAATAACCTCCCATTTTTGACCATCTTGAGACACAGGTCTTGCTTCTTTTAAGGACTTTATGGTAATATGGCAGTGAATCTCCTCCTCATCCCTTGACAGATGGTATCTAACAATGGCCTAAAACCAACTTCCTGTATCTGATTACTGCGCTTTTTAAGTTAAAATGACCCTGTCACAACCGCTCTATCCCTATGTTGCTATATGATCTATGCACCTTGTGGCCAGCCTATTTTCTAACTTGTTTGCACACCACCGCCCCCTCCCCGCCTCCAAATGAGACTTGAAGTATTTCTGGTTGTTGCTTACGATGCTTGTTTTACTATTATTATAATATTGTTTTAAGATGTTTTAATATTTTATTTGCTATGTTTTAACTGTATATGTTTGGGCTTGGCCCCATGTAAGTCTTCCCAAGTCCCTTCGAGAAGACGGAGGCAGATTACAAAAAAAAGGAATCTTCTTCTTTTTCTTCTTTTGAACGCCCCCAGTAAAAGCCCAGAGAGGTCTTGGTTTTAAGGCCTGTCTGATGGGCCCAAAGTCTGCAACTCTGAGGATTTTCCAACCAGCATAGCCAAGCATTTGACCTCCTAAGCCAGGGGTGGGCAATTATTTTTTCCAAGGGGCCACACGAGAGCCAAAAAATATTATGGAGGGCCGCACCTAAAGGTTGAGCTACATTGCAACGGCCTTTGGCCAAAAGCAATAAGCTTTATTCAATACATTCTAATCTACATAATTTATTTATTTACTATATATTACACGTCATTAATATTAACATATTAATATATCAAGAAATATTCATATATTATTAGTATTAATATCATAATTATTATATTATAGTATATATAGACATTATAATATATTGAAATTATATTATAATATAACATTATTATATTATATTATTTATTATATTTTTATATTATTATTATAAAATTATTATAAAATAATAATAAAAACCACTAAAGTTAAATTAAATTAAATTCAAGAAGGCAAGGTGCATCCAAGATGAAGGCATCCAAGATGAAGGCCCAAGATGAATGGCATCATCAAGAGAGGAAGGATCCCAAGATGGAATGGCTCAATGGCCCCAGCCCAGAAAGAACGATAGCAAGCTGCTGGGAGTGCCAGACCCAGCCACCGCCACAGCAGAGCAGAGCAGCAGGCAAGCCAGCACAATGCTGGCTTGGCAGGTTGCAGTCCTCTGCCCGCCTCGCCCCAGCATGAGCGTGGACAAGCTCCCTAGCAGCTTGAGCAAGGGGCGAGAGTCGCCCGGATTGCTATGGGGAGTGCCTGCATCCCCTGCAGCAGGAGCGATCCGGGCCTGCAGGGGAACAGGTTGAGAAAGACTGCTGCTGCCTGCATCTGAGGTGGCTTATTTGACCTGGCGACCCGGAAGATGATCAAGTCTTCCAGGTCGGCAGGGCGATCAGCCCCCATAGGTCGCCGAATGCTCCCGCTGCAGGCCCGGATCGCCTCCAGGGATGCAGGCACTCCAAAGCTGCTGCTCCTCCCGCCTGTCTGCCGACACAAGCCCCACAGAGCCCGTGATGGGATGGCGACAGTGGCACCCCTTCCTCTTGGCCCCACCCCCGATGCCCTTCTCCCTGGGCTGGACAGAATTGGCTGCCGGGCCGCATCCGGCCTGCAGGCCATAGATTACCCACCCCTGTCCTAAGCTGTGAAATTTACATTATTTACATTACTTGTGGTTTCTGATTTTTTTTACCATTTCATTATCTTGCAATGCTCCTAGTTTCAAGTGAAAAACTGGGATATTAATATTTGTAATGTAGAAATAAGACATATTTTATTCCATTTTTCATGTAGGTGCTGAAAATGTTGGCAGAATCTTGCTGCTGAGATATAAGTGCTTTTATCTTACAACACACAGCATTTCTACAACTGAAATGTAGAACATGTGGTCCTCCCTGTTGCTTTTGCTGGTTGAGTCTGATGGGGGCTGAGATCTAACATTATGCAGAGATATATCTATAAAATGGATCAAGCACATCACCCAATTACTCTTGTGGGTGAAGAGGGATCAAGAAAAAATAGGTTGCTCATTTTGTTGTGGGTGATAAAACTGAAATGTGTGAAAGGGATTTTTGCAACTCCATTTTAGACGAGAAACAGATGCTGGCCTCTTTAAAAACAAAAACAAAATGCCCATTAAAATCACTGTGATTCACTCTAACAAGATTATTTCCCTTGCCGAGTGTTCACTTCAGGAGCGCATTAAATGGCATGAGAGCTTTATAATAAGCAGAGTACGTCAAGGGATTCACATCAGCATAGGCAGAAGTCATTTCCAATGTGTGCATTAGGGATTGCTCTGCATTGCGGTTACAGTGAGTTTGGAGGATGAGCCAGTTCTCACAGCTCTGCTTATCTGAAGCCTTATCTAAGGCTCTCTGGACCATAGCAGTAGATACCGTTTCATGAAGGGATCACTTGTAGATAACAGTATGTTCATGACACTGCAACAGGCAGCAAACTGTAACACAGAGAAACAATATATTGGGGAAACAATCTATGACAATTAAGCAAGTAAAGTGGCAGGCCTGGCCACATCATTTGGTAGCATAAGACTACAGCCTCATATTGGCATATTGCCGGGGGCCAGCCAGTGGTGGCAGATAGCTCATGCATAACTAAGGTAGAGAATCCACGCTGGATCTTTTCACCTCATTAGATGGGATTCTTCCCTGTCCTAACGCACTGCCAGCATGCTGCTGGGACAGATTATGCCGGAGCCCGTCATATGACATGGGGCTACTATTAGGCTCCATTCCAACATCCTATCCTACTGGCAGCATGCTAAGAGGGAGCCCTGATGAAACAGGTGACTACCTGTATCCTCATTTAACAAGCCAGGGACGGCACAGGAGGAAGTCGGGGACAGTGGGGAAGCATCGTCAGATGGCAGCCCACAATCCACAACAGTAAAGGAATGCAGCTGGGCACTGCCACCTGGTTTCCACTGCTAAATCCTGTCGTTTCCAGGCTTTTTGATCTCCATGTGATGAGGTCTTTAGTGTGAAGTTTAAAAGAGATATAATAATAATAACAACAATAACAATAACAACAACTTAATTTTTATACCCCCAAATGGACTTGGGGTGGCTTACATGGGGACCAAGCCCAGTATACAACAAAAATTACCAGCTATAATACAGTTAAAAACACAATAACATATAACATAAACAATATAATTAAAACATTTTTGTGATGTCAGGAGTGACTTGAGAAACTGCAAGTCACTTCTGGTGTGAGAGAATTGGCCATTTGCAAAGACGTTGCCCAGGGGATGCCCGGATGTTTTGATGTGTTACCATCCTTGTGGGAGGCTTCTCTCATGTCCGCGCACGAGGAGCTGGAGCTGATAGAGGGAGCTCATCCACCCTCTCCCCAGATTCAAACTGCTGGTCTTCAGTCCTGCCAGCACAGGGATTTCACCCACTGCAACACCGGGGCTCCTCATTAAAACAATTAAAAACAGCAGAATATAAAAACATTGTAAAAGTGTATCAAACCAACCTCAACAACCAGTAACCAGGAATATGGTAGGCATGATCAAGTTTGAGAGGACAGGGCATGGGCTTGTGCAAAAAGCAAACTATATAACCAGAGCTGTGGGGTAAAGATCTGACTACAACCTTATCAGTAAATTAAGGCTGGAAATTCATGAAGAGGTACTCATCATCATTCAAATGCACACTGGGACATCCAGGTTTTCAAATCCCTGCAGAAGGCGGACAGAGTGAGAGCTAGCCTAATCTCCCTGGGGAGGGAGTACCAGAGCCAGGGGGCCACCACTGAGAAGGCTCACTCTCTTGTCCCCAACAACCGTGCTCATGACGGTGGCGAAAGCGAGAGGAAGGCCTCCCCGGCAGATCTTAGGCCTCGCACTGGTTCATAGGGGAAGATGCATAGGCAGGACCCGAACCATTTAGAGCAGGGGTGCCCACACTTTTTCAGCATGCGAGCTACTTAAACTAAAACCAAGTCAGAAAGATCTACCAAGAGATAACAGGGCGGAGCTGGGGAAGGGGGTGGGGCATGGCTCCACCCCCTTTTCCTCTGGCTTTAGCATTTCACAGCTTCTCCAGGGTACAGAAAGGTTATGCCAAGCCAGTGGTGGCTATCTATGCCACCACTGGCTTGGCATTGCCCTCTTCTACCCAGGAGAAGCAGTGGAAATGCTGAAGCCGGCAGAGGGGCGGGGCTTGGTGGGGCCTGGTGGCTTGGCTCTGCATTTCCCTCTGGCTTTAGCATTTCCACTGCTTCTCCTGGGTAGAAGAGGGTAATGCCAAGCCAGTGGTGGCATAGATAGCCACCACTGGCTTGGCATTATCCTCTTCTACCCAGGAGAAGCAGTGGAAATGCTGAAGCCAGCGGAGGGGGCGGGGCTTGGTGGGGCTTGGCTCCCCCTCCTCGACTTTCTGAGCACCCCTGATTTAGAGCTTTGTAGGTGATAACTTGCCCTTTAAACTGGGACTGGAAACTTATCAGCAGCCAGTGGAGCTGCTTTAGTAGGGGCATCGTCCACTCCCTATAATTCAAGGAGTCGATCTTACTTTAACAGGATAGTTTAGCACCTCAAAGTCTGAATTAAAAACAGAAGTGTATTCAGAGACCTAAAGGTCTCTAGCAGTCACTGGGGAAGTTTGCTACCAGGCTGGCTTTAGCCTATAAAGCTCTAAACCGTTCCGGCCCAGCCTACCTGTTTGGAAGCTTCAACTGGTCCAACGGACAGCAGCCAGATTGATTACAGGAGCGGCACTTAGGGAGCGCACAACTCCTCTGTTGCACCAGCTCCACTGGCTGCCAGTTTGCTACCGGGCACAATTCAAAGTGCTGGCTTTAGCCTTTAAAGCCCTAAATGGTTCTGGCCCAGCTTACCTGTCTGAACACATCTCTCCCTATGAACCATCTAGGTGTTTAAGATCGTCCGGAGAGGTCCTGCTCTCAGTCCCGCCTTCTTCGCAGATCCAGTTGGCAGGGACAAGAGACAGGGCCTTCTCAGTGGTGGCCCCTTGGCTATGGAACGCCCTCCTAGGGGCATTAGATCAGCCTCCTCCCTCGCAACATTTCGAAAGAAAGTTAAGACCTGGCTGTTCAAGCAGGCATTTACAGATGCAGTATAATTGTTTAAATGTTGATTTATGGAATGATATGATAATGCGACAGAAAATGATTTTAACGATGAGACGCCGAGAATTGGATTTTATGGTTTTAATTGCTAATTGTTTACTGTTTTTATATATTTATTGCTTTAATTGTTTTTGATTATATTTTATCTTGTGGGTATTGACTGCCATATGTAAACCGCCTCGAGTCGCCTTCGGGCTGAGAGAGGTAGTATAGAAATATAGTAAATAAATAAATCAACAGACCTGTGGGGATCTTTGAACTGTAAAGGTGCATCCACACTGAAGACTTAATGAAGTTTGACCTGACTTTAACTACAATAACTTAATGCTATGGAATCCTGGATTTGTAGTTTACTGAGGCACCTTTGGTAAAGATGACTAAAGAACTTGTAATTGAGTCTAACTACCTTGCAAGTAACTTTCCACTCTCTAACATATTTCCATATTAGAGAAATGTAGTCATCCTAATGTTTCAGCACCAGTGATACCTATCTGCCCAGTAAATACTTTCAGCAGGACTTCCCTTTCCCTCTTTCTTAGCTAATACTGTGAAATTGGGTTGTAACATGGAAGAACTTCTAAGTGGGAGGTGTTTGTCTTTCAACAAAGCTTTAATGTTTGACATTTAAAGCTGCTGTTTTTGTACACTGATTTGTTCTATAAACCTGTATTTTAGGAGAGTAAAAGTGACTTTTTATGTCTTGGTATATCATTTCTCATGTGTATATCGGATGTTGTGAAGCCACTCTGGGTGCCCTGCAAAAAAAGAAGAGAGCAGTATAAATAGTCTCCTTACTTATTGCCTGCATTCACTCCTGTCATCTTATATCATCTCCACCTGGAAAGAAGACAGCGGCCATTTTCATCAGATGAAGACCCTGAAACCCTTATTCAATGACACCTCTGTCAACCTTAGGCCAAGCAACACAAATTATCTAGACCTGATTATGAAAACTTCAAATGTTTCAGCTGGTATAGCATATGGTGGGTGTCGTAACTCACCTTCTGGAATCGAAATATTCAGATGAGTTTTGATAAGACCTTTGTAAGCTTTGCACATTTCTTCATAAATTGCATGGTATAGGGCAGGGGTCCCCAAATTCAGCCTGTAGGCTGGATTGCGGTCCTCCAAATCATTTACCTGTCTCCTGCCCTAAACATTAGACTTAGGATCGCTCTAAGACTAAAAGTACTTGAAAGCACACAACAACAATCCTAATGAACTTGACTATCTCATGTTATGTTTATGTTGGTTACAATTGTTTTTCATTTTACATATATATTTTTCATATTTTTTTGCCCTACAAACAATATATGTGTGTTGGAATTTGTTCATGTTTTTTTCAAACTGTAGTCTAGCCCCCCAACAGTCTGAGGGACCGTGAACCGATCCTCTGCTTGAAAAGTTTGAGGACTCCTGGTGTAGGGGCCTGAGTATTGGACTATGACTCTGGATACCAGAGTTAACATTCAGCCATTGAAATGCACTGGGTGACCTTCACCAAGTCACACACTCTCAGCCTCAAAAGAAGGCAAAGCCAACTCCTTATCTGAACAAATATTGCCAAGAAATTCCTATGATAGGGTCACTTAAGGGTTACCATAAGTCAGAAATTCTTGAAAGCACATAGGAACAACATCACACTGAGACCTTTCACACAGCTTTATATCCCAAAATATCAAGGTAGGAAATCCCACAATATCTGCTTTGAATGGCAGTGTGGACTTAGGGCCCTTTCACACAGCCCTAGATCCCAGAATATCAAGGCAGAAAATCCCACATTACCTGAGTGTGGACTCAAATAACCCAGTTCAAAGCAGATATTATGGGATATAGGGCTATGTGGAAGGGCCCTCTGATAACCCAGTTCAAAGCCGCTATTGTGATGTTTCCTGCCTTGATATTCTGGGGGCCCTTTCACACAGTCCTATATCCCAGAATATCAAGGCAGAAAATTCCACAATATCTTCTTTGAACTGGAATATATGGCAGTGTGGACTCAGATAACCCAGCTCAAAGCAGATATTATGGAATTTTCTGCCTTGATATTCTGGGATATAGGGTTGTGTGTAAGGGCTCTGGGTATATGACTGTGTGGAAGGGCCCAGGGCCCTTCCACACAGCCCTATATCCCAGAATATCAAGGCAGAAAATCCCACATTATCTGAGTGTGGACTCAGATACCCCATTTCAAAGCAGATTTTGTGGGATTATGTGCCTTGATATTCTGGGATATAGGGCTGTGTGGAAGGGCCCCATGTCAGAGAAAGCTAAACTGTCCAACTTGATTTTCACCCAAGAAGGATAAATAATAAAGAAAGCAAGCTGATCTCTAAAGGAGAAAAATATTGGCTGGGAGATGGTGCCTGCTGGAACCCAGTTTTCTCTGGGTGGACCACAGAGTGAGAGAAAGGGAAAATAACTGGGAGAGAAGGATGGATGATGAGATCATTATGGGATTTGTCAAGAACCACCGGTCATTTTGCTGTCTTTTTTGTCTCTCTTAAGTTGCTCTGTATGTAACAGGTTTGAACAGCCAGAGATAGGGAGGAAAAATAAAGAGTCCAGAAAGCTTTGCTTTGCCACTCAGCAGGGGTGACCCATGTGGCAAATTGTTTGTTAAATTGAATTCTATATCCTGCTCGCCAATAGAAGCAAAACAACGTGAGCCACAATTACAACTTCATTTTCTGATTACATGGCTCAGCAGGATAAGTGCTCCCCAATTTGCCGCTCTACGGCCAGTTCATCTTTAAACTGAAACGGTGTCTTAATTGTATCCATTAATAGTCCAGTTTCAATCAAAACTCACTGCCTGTCTGCCACAGGTCTCTGCCATGCTCAGCTACCTAAATCCTTCAAATGGGGGTTTTGTATTTGTATTTATTACCGTACTTGCGCAGCAAGATTGTTCTCCCTCCTTCCTCTCCTACTCCATTTTAAGCCGTGGACTACATGTAGCATTTAGCCATTGTGCCAAAGTAATACAGCCAGCTGGGATTTATTACTGAAGGTTAAGCAAGCAAAATCCCATTTATGAGTTCTGCGCATTTGTAGCTCTAGATAGATTTGTCTGTGGCAAAACAGGCCAAGGTTGATTCCATCCAGCCCCACCGCATCGCTTTATTTTTACCAATTCCCTACCAGTAAATGAAGACACCAGCCATAAATTTCCAGATGTAGTTTTTTTTTGGGGGGGGGGCATACCATTTCTGTTTCAACATAAAAGAGAAACTGTTGCTGGGTATCTAATGGAACAGAAATAGCAGCCAGGTCTTTAGGTCATTCAGGATGGGAAAACTAAAGGCACATAGTTGAGGAACTTGAAGACACATCATGTTTCAGAAGCTGCTTTCTGTCATGATGGTGAAAATATGCCCACAAATGGTTGCAAAGATGTTCTTAATTGCATCCATTTTATTGATGGGATTGTATGTTTCTCATTAACTGTGCAAATGCCCTGCAGTAGCCAAGCATCTCTCTTCTTTAGCTCAGTGTTGGAAAAGTTACACAGGGACTACAAGTCCCCAAATCCTGCGACCAGTTGCCTAGGGCACTCTGGAAACCCAGTTGACCTGTCCGAACGTATTCTCCCCTATGAACCATCAAGAGTGCTAAGATTGTCTGGAGAGGCCCTGCTCTCGGTCCCACCACTTTCACAGTCTGGTGGGGACGAGGGACAGGGCCTTTTCTGTGATGGCCCCTCGGCTGTGGAATTCCCTCCCAAATGAAATTAGATCCGCCCCCTCCCTCCTGACTTTTAGGAAATGGGTGAAAACGTGGCTGTGTAATGAGGCCTTCGCAGAATGAAGGAGGAGATCGTGAAGCGACTAAAATCGCTAACCACTTGATACGGACCAAATATATAGGTTAAGTTGGACTTGATTTTACTTTGGCGAAAGGCTTTTTAAATGTATGTTATTGTATTGTATTGTAAATTTTATTGTAAATTTATGATGCTTTTAGATTTTAAATGTTAGCATTGAATACTTGCTGTTTGCTGGTCTGAGTCTCTCTTCGGAGGTGAGAAGGCCGGGGTATAAAAGTTTTAATAATAAATAATAATAACTACAAAAAAGTCACTCTCTATAGTTACCTATTTTTGCCTTAGTTCTTTGTTCCTTTTTGTATAGCCTATGGATATGTTTGTGTGCATAAATAGTTAATTAAATTCTTTCTGTCCTAATGTAAGACTTCATTTGTAAATTTTCATATTAATACTTCCTTGCTAGTAAAGTGGAAGTGCTGTGCTGAGAGACCACTTGACAGAATCAGATTTTCAAATAATTGGGTATAGTGCATTCACAAGGTCACAATGAGCCCCTTTTTGCCAATGCCTGGGTCCTGGTTTCAAAGGACATACAGCAAATGCATATGATTTCCTTTTACACTATTCCTTTTAGGGTATTTAATACGTTATATTGTTAAGGAACAAAAAAATGCAATCTTTGATAGATTTTGAGAAGTCAGGGATTTGTTATGGCAACTGGAATAGAGCATTGCATCTTGCGTTGGTTCAGCGTACTAAATGAAATGTGTCCCTTAGGGTCCATATAACATAACAAATTGTACACAGTAGGCATGGTTTAGAACCCAAAAATAGGGAATCGAAAATCTAATAAGGGGGGGGGGGATTTTTTTTATTAGTAATAGAAAGACTTACAAAAAATTTCCAAAAATTTCTAAAATGTAATGTAATTACTAACGAAATTTGTTAGTAGTTCGTATGCCAGCGCATGCGCATTCCAGATGGTTTTGGCCTACAACTCCCAGAAATCCTAACAGCTGGTAAACTGGCTGGGATTTCTGGGAGTTGTAGGCCAAAACTTGAATAAATCACACTGAATTCTAGATGGGACTCTCCAAATAGGAAGGAGGGAGGGAAGGAGGGAGGGAGGGGGGTATTCTATTCTTGGAAGCAGCAAAAAAAAGGAGGAGCCCCCCCCCCCCTCGCTCCTCGCTGCCTCTCTCTCACCCCGATCCTGAGGGAGCGAGGGCCCAAGTTTGCCCAGGCTGAGAGGAAAAGGAAGAGGCCTGAGGCTGTGAGGAATGGTGGGAGTTGAAGTCCAAAACACCTGGAGGGCTTAAGTTGGCCCGTCATGAAGCCTCTTCAAGGCTTTAGATCCTGACAGGCAGAAGGGGCAGGGAGGGCCCGTCCACTCCTCCTGCCCTGCCAGGATCTAAAGTGCATCAAGGCTTGGCACGCTTTAGATCCTGTGAGAAACCAACCTAATGTATAATAGAATGAATGCTAACTTATAGAGTAAGTGCCTAAATATTATAAGTAATCCAACTGGTCATATACCTACATTCCATGCACATGCAATAATACAGCAGTAATAACAATGGGTATAAGAAGAGGTAGGGGTTAACAACATAAAATTCAAACCAAAGTATTCTGACTCTGGTCCCTCCTCAGTGGTGCAAACGGGCTCTTCTCTATGAGCCCGGGATTCTGCAGCAAATCCTCCCCAAAGAATATGTATGTGCACACAGGCAGCAAACGCTGTGCCCGGGCTTTTCCCGGGAGAGGCTGCCTCCCGGGCTCATGGAGAAGAGCCGTTTGCAGTTTGCACCGCTTGAGGAGGGACCAGATTCAGAATACTTCGGTTTGAATTTTATGTTGTTAACCCCTACCTCTTCTTATACCCATTGTTATTACTGCTGTATTATTGCATGTTCATGGAATGTAGGTATATGACCAGTTGGATTACTTATAATATTAGGCACTTACTCTATAAGTTAGCATTCATTCTATTATACATTAGGTTGGTTTCTCACGTGTTGTGTGCAACTACCCCAATACTCTTTGATGCTTTAGATCCTGGCAGGCAGGAGGGGCAGGGAGCCCCGTTTGGCTGGAAGCCTGGAAAAATGTAAACAGAGAGGTTTACTCAAGAGTAAATCCACAAAGGAGGCACTTCATCCAAAGTGCCCTCCGTTGTGGATTTACTCTTGAGTAAACCTCTCTGTTTACTTCCTTTGCAGATTTACTTCTGAGTAAACCTCTCTGTTTACATTTTTCCAGGATTCCAGCTGAAAGAAGGAGCGGGTTTGTGGTTTGCCTTGCCAATACCTATTGGCAAGGGAGGCGGGAGGGTGGTGAGAGAGAAGGAGGGTGCCCCCCCTTACGACCTTATTACGATACATAAGAAAATCCTGGCCCTCGAAGTTCTATAAAGAAAGTCCACTTCCTGGTTGGCATTCCAGATGCGGAAATATTCAAAAGTAGCATTTCTTACAAATCCCTTCCGAATCATTTAATTTTCATAACTTTTTTCTCATGCCTAGTACACAGATTATTGATTTGAATAAAATCTTACTGGGGAAGTGCACTTTTCAGGGCTTCAGCCACCCAGCAGCCACAGTTTTTTCACAGTATTTCCATATCTGCAAACAGTTCACAGTTAAAAACTGGGACTTGTATGGGCAAACAATATCAGAGTGTGGTGATAATGGCAAAAGTTATTAATGAGGAAGGACATACAAGCTAGGGGAAGCCACAGCAGTTTGCTTTTGCCTGAGCCTGCAGGGAAGGGCAAGATTTTGCCTTGTCCTCTCATCTCCCTCCTGACTCAATTGACTGTTAGTTTTTGCAAACTGGAGCAACTGAGGCCCAGTCCACACAGTACCTTAATCATGAGAGCTCCCGTTTCAAAATGGGGGGTTGCTAGATGACATCATTGGAAAATTCCTGATGATTCACTACAAAGGAAGGAAGCCGTGGGATAAAAAGATCCCCTTTTATCCCATTTCAGGCTGAAAGATGTGCATCTTTGCATGCCAGAAAACACATGTTTTCTTACTCTTCACTTTATGGAAACTGCTCTAGCTGATGTCCGACCCTTTTTAAAAGCCCCAAACAGCTGATCAGCTGATCAGGCTATCAAACAGATGCAGAGCTAATTGACAGGAAGCACAGAGAGCCATCAGAACTCCCTGAAATTCTTTATTTTACACTGTAAACAATATAACACTGCAACCAGAGATTTAATATATGATTAGGGAAGGGAGGAATCCAGCTTAAATTCCCTCTTTTATGTACTAAGTTGTATATGTGCACATGCAAATATTCTTGCATTTTTGATATGTGCATATACGGATCAGCACATAACCATTTTTTAAATTAAAAAAATCAAGCGGATGTCTGCCCACTAGTATATCCCAAGACACCGAAGGGAAACCAGTGAGGATGGCGGGGGAAGAAAGCCCGTGATTGGTAGGTCTGCATGGTGGCCTGCTCTGAGGACCTGGGGTTTTTTTGCCCATCTTCTAAATCCCGCGATTTGTCACTGTCTGGAAGTGCCCTGAGAGCCTTTGAGTAAACATAAATGGCAAAAGAAAGAAATGCAATATTGTGTTAGGAGTTTAAAACCTGTAAAAACCCTGCATCCTCGGGGGATGTATTTCCAGACTTCACATGGATACGAGGGCGGGTCAGTAAGTCCGTGACTTTTCGAATGAAACACAGGTTTTTGGGTAAAAAATCATTTCATTTTTCAACGTAGTCTCCTTTGAGCTCTATACACTTTGTCCAATGTTTGTCCAAATTTTTAAAGATTTGTCGAGGTCATCAAAATAAGTATTTGTTTATTAGATTATTTCATTGTTGGAGTCAAATCTCTTTCCGCCAAGCCATTTCTTCAGGTTTGGAAACAAGAAATAGTCACTTGGGGCTAAATCCGGAGAATAGGGTGGATGACGGAGCAATTCGTATCCCAGTTCATGGATTGTTGCCATGGAAACTGCACATGTGCACCATTGCATTGTCCTGCGTTGTGAGCAAACGCGGCACCCATCTTGCGGAAAGCTTTCTCATACCCACGTGATCATTTAAAATTGAAACCACTGAGCCATGTGAGATGCCTATGGCTTCTCTCGCACTTTCAATCTCCAATCGGCCAACACCATATCGTGAATTTTTTCAATTGTCCTTGATGTAGAGACCTTAACTGGGCGTCCAGAACGTTCGGCATCTTCCATGCTTGTACGGCCACAACAAAATTCAGTAAACCACTTTTTTACCATTGAAATTGATGGTGCAGAGTCCTCATAGTATTTATCAAGTTTAGCCTTGGTTTGAGTGATGATTTTTTCCGCAACTGACAGATGCCTGTTGACAGGAGCAGTGTTGCCCTTTCAGTTAAGAGGCGGGAAATTCAAAAAGTCACTGACTTATTGACCCGCCCTCGTATGTGAAATCATTGATAATAGCAAATTTCCAATAGGACCAATGAGAGAAGTACCAAGAAGATGGTGAAGAAAGAACAAGAGATTTTAAGTGAATAAGTGAAATTGTGAATAAGTGAAAACATGCATATTGAACTCATTCACCACAGTCTTCACAGTGCTCTGTATTTAGATTGGGTACTTTTCCAGACTACTCCAGAACTTGTGGCATCACTCAAGTGACAACTCACAGAGCTAAAAACCAGAGTGACATGACAGCTGGCATTATTGCTGTTATCAGTAGTCAAATAGTTAATTATAGTATCTCAAATAATAATTATTTTCCTGAGTTCCAACTAATGCTAACAGTTGATGTGATTTTTTTAAATGCCTGGACAAAATGAAAGTCACAAAGAAAAATAAAAGATTTAAAATGTGTATTGAAGGGGAAATATGCAATAGTTACATTTAAAAGTAGATACAAAATGCAAGATGCAGTAATTCTAGGAAAATCTCTGCATGGAGGTTCCAGTGAAAAGAAAGAAAACAAGTTTTGTTAACTTTAAAGAAAAATGGAGAAGCAATTTTCCATAGCCAATCAAGAAGTGTGGGAAGTAAGCATTTTTACATAATAAGTATGTGATCTTTTGTAGAGATTAAAGAAAAATTCCTATACTTAAAGCAATCATGTCTTTTTTTATGCTTTTCTGTGGGTTCAAGCAGACTAATTGAGAAGTCCCAGATTGTGTTCCTTTTTGGTTATGATTTCACACTGGGAGCCCCTGGGAGCGCAATGAGTTAAACCCTTGTGCCAGTAGGATTGAAGAATGACAGGTTGGAGGTTCAAATCTGGGGAGAGCATGGATGAGCTCCCTCTGTCAGCTCGTTCCCCATGGAGCAACATGAGAGAAGCCTCCCACAAGGATGGTAAAACATCAAAACAACCGGGCATCCCCTGGGCAACGTCCTTGCAAACGGCCAATTCTCTCACACCAGAAGCAACTTGCAGTTTCTCAAGTCACTCCTGACATGGAAAAAACTGGATTTTAAATAATCTTAACAGTTTCTGATCATACCAGGAGTTGACAGAAAATATGTTGGAATAAACAAAATTTGTACGGATCTCCAAAATAAAATGGAAAAGAACAGGAACAAACTCTGAGACTTTCTGGTCTTTTATTTATTTATTTATTTATTTATTTAAAACTTTTGTACCCCGACCTTCTCACCTCTATCGAGGGACTCAGACCGGCATTACAGCAAAAATTCAATGCTATACAGTTTAAAAACAACTATAACAACATATTAAAATACATAAAAATCCCAGCATAAAACCACATCGCCATTAAAACAATTCCACTCGATCTGTAAACATGGTCATTCATTCAGATAATAGCCAATCTCAGCCTCTTCTGGGAAGGCTTAGTTCCACATCCAAGTCTTCACCAGCCTCCTAAGGGACAACAGAGAGGGGGCAGACCTAGCATCACTTGGTAGAGAGTTCCACAGCCGAGGGGCGACCACAGAGAAGGCCCTGTCTCTCGTCCCCACCAGTCGCGCTTGTGAAGCTGACGGGATCGAGAGCAGGGCCTCTCCAGAGGATCTTGATGTCCTTGATGGTTCATAGGGGAGAATTCATTCGGTCAAGTAAACTGGGCCGGAACCATATAGGGTTTTGTAGGTTAAAACCAGCACTTTGAATTGTGCTCGGAAACTAATTGGCAGCCAAAGGAGCTAGCGCAACAAGGGATTTGTATGCTCCCTGTGCCCTGCTCCTGTTAGTAACCTGGCTGCCGAGCATTGGACTAATTGCAGTTTCCAAACAGTCTTCAGAGGCAACCCCATGTAGAGAGCATTGCAGTAGTCTATTCGAGATGTAACCAGAGCAAGGACTACCGAGGCCAAGTCAGACTTCCCAAGGTACGAGCACAGCTGGCGCACAAGCTTTAACTGTGCAAAAGCTCTCCCAGCCACCGCCAAGACCTGGGGCTCCAGGCTCAGCGATGAGTCCAGGATCACTCCCAAACTGCGAACCTGCACCTTCAGGGGGAGTGTAACCCTGTCAAGCACAGGCTGTAACCCTATGCCCTATTCGGCCTTGGAACTGAGTACCTCTGTCTTTTAATGAGTCTGGATGTATTCTGAGTCTTCCTGTTAGTTTTCATGTTATGCTAGTCAGTATACAAGTAGTGAGATAACATAAGAGGCCTGTGCTACCTCATATATAGAATTGGTATGAGGATGTTCTAGGTCTTGCTCACAGGTGAGTAAGTAGTTTAATTTGAGATAGAAAAGTGCTACCAGCCATGTGCAATAATGACCTAAAACAAATACAATACTGTCAAAAAATAACATCACAAGATTAATTGCTGAGGCAGTTGTCAGGGTGATGTTCACAATATGAATGCTCTAGTTCTATTAAAATGCTACAAAGCCTAGTTCTGAAAATTACCAAAAAAAATACCGTAACGTTGTCTCCCGTTGCCTCCTCCTCCTCCTCCCCTGCCAAGTACTTTCAAAGGTTTTCTTAATTCGGGAGAGGAACTAAAGTCTCTGTTTGTAGCTGCTTTCCACACCATTAAATTATGCTGTGGATCAATAGCAGACAAATGACTTTGGTGGCCAGTGGTTAGCTGATGAGATTCTTCTTTTATTACCGTTCCAATCCATGTGCCTCAGTGCAAAGAGAAGTGAGAATGATTTAATTTGCTCCTGGACAATCATTACTTAAATATGTAAACCCTGTTTGCCAAATGTACTTTAAACAATGTACCAAGTTGAACGGAAGAGAACTTCCATTTTCCTTTCTAGCGACACAGAGGGATTTATGGCTCTTGTTTGAAACCCATAAATGTAAGCACTGCTCAAGGATTTCAAAAATTACAATAGCATTGAAGAACCTGGTGCAGTAGCTAAAGAGAAGGCTTCGAGTAACAGATGGACTGACAGCCATTCTTTTTAAAACTATACATCATTGTAAATGATGCAGGAAAACAGCAAACGCTGCATTAAGTGAAGGCAAGAACAACCTAAACACTGTGTACTGACCTACAGTATGCTGACATTGTAACTTGGAGAAATGGTTTCTGAAATATGCCCCCTTACCCAGTGCCAATTCAATCACAGGCCTCTATGTACTTGTATAAACTGCTGATTGCTCACTAACGGTCCCTTTGAAAGATGCATTGGAATCAAATAGAATTTGGCATGGAGGAAATTATAGTTGTTACCATTATCATCTGCATTTATAGCCCTTCGATTCCAGGAACTCGAAGTGGCATACAAGGGTTACTCAGTTATACACAAACCAGGCTCTGAACGCCTAAACTTCAACAAGGCAGCCACTTCATGCACACTGAGAGCGCTTCCAAACAGACCCTATATCCCAGGATCTGATCCCTAGAAAACCTAGGATCAGATCCTGGGATATAGAGCCTGTCTGGAAGGGCCCTGAGGAAGGTAGAGTGCAGGGGACAGATCCTAAGGAATAAGAACTTTGCTGCACCATATAGTGTGGCTGCCTAATTGTATATTGAAGAAGAAATAGAGAAAAGATTGGGACTTCTTCCCACTTTCTGCTGCTAATTCTTATGGATGTGCAGAGTGAACCAAGTGGTATAGAACAGTGTTTCCCAACCAGTGTGCCGGGGCACACTAGTGTGCCGTGAACGATCATCAGGTGTGCCGTGGGAAATTGGAACCTTCAGGAAGGGGGGGGGGGAGAGTCTAGTGTGTTGAAGTATAAAAACCCTAAGAAACCTACCTCGATAAAAACACAAAATTACAACAAAAAAAACCTCCCCACCCGTTGTCTACTTGGTCTCTCCTTCTCCATGCATTGGGAAGGCCCGCCTACCTTTCCCCAAGTAGAGACCTCCTCTTGCCTCCTGGGGGTTCTGTGTGGGAAGTTTGGCCCAGTTCTATCATTGGTGGGGTTCAGAATGCTCTTTGATTGTAGGAGAACTATAAATCCCAGCAACTACAACTTCCAAATGTCAAGGTGTATTTCCCCTGAACTCCATCTGCATTCATATTTGGGCATATTGAGTATTCATGCCAAGTTTGGTCCGGATCCAACACTGTTTGAGTCCACAGTGCTCTCTGGATATAGGTGAACTACAACTCCAAAACTCAAGGTCAATACCCACCAAACTCTTGTAGCATTTTCTCTTGGATATGGGAGTTCTGTGTGGGAAGTTTGTGTCTTTCTGCCATTCCTGCCAGGATATCTATGTTGAGTTCATCGAAACAGGCCCAGGTTTCACACTGAATACATTTTAAAAACATATTAACTATATGTATTACTGTGTTAGAGTGTCATTTTGTGTCATTTTGGTTGGGGTGTGCCCCAGGATTTTGCAAATGTAAAAAGTGTGCCGCGGCTCAAAACAGGTTGGGAAACACTGGTATAGGAGATGTTAGAGGCCCACCTAGGTAGAGAGAAAGAAAAGAAAGAGTGTGACAGTGGCCGCCACAAAGCAAGCTGGCTAATAAAAAAGGGAGATATACTCCAGTTTGTCACAGTCCTCTTAATTTTAGCAAAAGAGTCTTTACTGCATAATTCAGAGCACAACCCCTTGGCACTAATGCACCTAAAATGTGCACGTGTTAATGTATATGTCTATCTACAAATCAATATATTTACAAATTTAAGGAGAAATATCTCTTAAAATGGAAACTGCCCTTGAGCATGTGTATATATTGGCTTCCTCTCACCACTGTACACCTGTATCATAATTCATTTTACACAGAGTTGGAATAATGTTTATGACTCAGAGTTTAAAGCCTCAGGAAACCACTTTTAGAGATGAACTACTAGTCACGCTTGTTGCAAGCAAGCTAACGCCATGTCATATACATTTTGTTCCTCTCTACACCACAAAAACACCACATTTTTCCTTCTGCTTCAGTTGATTATTTTCTCCCCTGCTTTTGTTGTTGTGGCCGTTATTGCTGCAGGTGCACCTCTCCTCTGCCATCTCCTCTTTATGTGTTCCTCCCCATGACTTAACTTGTGCCAAAGCTTAATCAAGATTTAACAAAGCTAATGTATTGAATCAAAACATTTACAATGTAACATCAGAAATTAAAGGTATCTAGGAACTTTATTACATGAAGCTACTATTCCCCAGCAATCATGCTACCCTTGATAGCGGATGCATATGGAGATGAGCACCTCCAGTACCACATCTCTCTTCATTAGGACAGTTCCACCTTTTGACATTTCATGGTCCTGTGATTGTGCTTTCACGTGCACTCATATGCGTGCACTTCCTTTAAAAAAATTTTTAGAGCAATTTTGCAATTCCAGCTATGAAACAGGCAAATATAACTATGAAATAGAAAATAAACAGAAAACAGACAGCTTGTGAATAGTGAATGGGGGGAAGGTGACGGGGAGATAAGAATATTACTGCCTCCTGATTTCTGAAAACTACTTGAATACCAGCACAAAAGTGAAGGGAACTCATTGCACCAAGTTACATGATAGGAATGTTGTAGGACTGTGAACAGTTGATGAGTTTACCCATCAATAGCCAGGGACAGTTTAATCAGTCAGACCAGCAATACGATGTGTATAGCATCATGGAATAGGAACCATCACAAAAGGTTGCAATCCAGCTTCAATACTGGTTTGCCTGCCTCATGTGATCATACCCAAAGTCCTTCTTAATAGACATGCCCCAGGTTTATTTATTTATTTACTTATTTGCTGTGCTTCTATACCGCCTCTCTCAGCCCGAAGGCGACTTGAGGCGGTGAACAAGCGGCAGCAAGTGCCCACATACAACACATCATAATAAGATAAAAACAATCATATAAAACCATATAAATTAACAATTATAACTATAAAATACAAATCTCAGCTCCACAATCTTAAAATTGGTTTCTATTTCATCGTTATATTAATCCTTTGATCTTGATTGATTAAAGTTCGTAAGAAAGTCTTGACTTTCTTACGAAATGTCAGGAGGGAGGGGGCCGATCTGATGTCACTAGGAAGGGAGTTCCAAAGCCAAGGAGCCACCACTGAGAAGGCCCTGTCTCTCATCCCCGCCAGACGCGCCTGCAAAGCAGGCAGGACCGAGAGCAGGGCCTCTCCGGATATCTTAAGCATCTTGATAGGAATCAGGGATTAGGTTCACAATGCTGAGTTCTTCCTCATTTTTTGTTTCAACCTTTCAAGCCCTGATCCAGATGGGGACCAAGGAAGACATCCAGCTTGTCCTGATTCTATGCCAAAACATTAATATACTTCTTGTGGGTTGCCACGTGTTCTTTTGGGACTTACATAATTAGCTGGAAGGATGATAACGTTGTCGAATGTCAAATGATTTTAGCTAACTGCTACAATACGGCTTCAGAGCCCAGCGCACATCACTACTCTAAAGGCCAAATCAAGACATGAACTGGGTTTGAAGGCAAAATGAACAGAAGTTTATTCTATCTGTCAAAAAAGGATGTCAATACAGAGTCTGTGCTCAAAAAATGGCATAAAGCTTGCATGGAGATACAGAGCATTGCATCCATTTTGACAGCCATTCAAAATATTCACACCTTCCCCTGATTGGCTGAAAAGCCAGCCCAGTTTGCATGTGGACTCCTGTTGGCTAGGGATTTCTCCTGATGTCACTGGCTGTAGAAGTCCTATTCCCTCCCATGGCAGGAGAAAGGAGCAGTTGTGGTTGATTAGTTTAAAGTCCAAGTCCAGTTAAAAGTCAATTTATCAATAACAGTATTCTGTGAAAATATTAGTCAGGCTGTATAAAGCCCAGGACTGGAAAATCCCAGCTGGCAGTTGAATCACTCTTTCCCTGAACCTCAGCTAGAAACATGATGTACCTTTCAGCCTAAGGAAGTCTCCCTGGGACCTGGTATGGTGCCAAATATGATTTTTGAATTTTGCTACAGTTCAGTAAAAAAGCAAATGGATTCAGAAGTCTTAAGTTTTATTCTTGGCACCTTTTGTGCATTCCACATCGCAACCTGGAGAGTTACTACCAATCAGTGTAGACAATGCTCAGATGGATGGATCAAAAACCTGCTTCATTATATGACACAGCTTGAAATGTTAGCTTGCCTTCCCTTAATAAAGAGCAAGTTTTGGCTGAGTAGCCTGAGACTAGCGTTGACTAAACAACCCTGCATGTAATGAAATACACTTTTCTCTCTCCTCCTTTATTTCCCTCGCTCTGCTTATTTGATACTTTGAACTGGAATGTGGCTATAATTTGTGCGTGCTGACATCTACTATAGAGGTTTCTTCTGTCTCTCTCGAACTCATACTTCTCTAAGTAACGTTTTTGTACATGTGCCAGGCTGTATTTTGTTGACCAAATCACTTTGTCACCAAAAATGTATGCATTCCTTTGATGAAATGCATTTAATTGACAGAATGGTTTAAAGCACAGAAGTTTCAGCTGAGCAAATGAAATTAGGTGGATTAGATGAAGAATTCCATCAGAATTTGCTTCTATAGGAAATGAGCTTCATTGATCATTTTTGTCAACGCTAAGGGAAGCCATTTTATCAAGCAGACACATTTATTTAATAAACAAGACTTCAGAGTGCTACAGTCATTCCAAACTGGTCTGTTCCAGCCCATAAAGAAACCTGTTAAAATGATATTAATATATCAGACTGCCCATACATGCAACTTATTACTAAAGTAGAAATGTCACCTTTTATTGCTTTGTAGCGAACATAATATCAGACTGGCCAGGGGAAGGTGTAGAGCGGAGTGGATTATGGTTCAGTACATATCAGGCAGATGGAAGAGAATATAGAAGATGTCAATTAAGTGGCCCACTGGAGAATAGAATTAATTAGTGCTACTTGTGGCTTTGGGGAGAAGCGCTCTTGGTAGAATAAGGGGAACTATACAATGTGAATGCTATTTTCAGCATACATTCTTTATGTTTTTATAGTTTTCCAGGTTTTCTTCATATTTATTCAAATTTTGTCTATTTGATGTGATTTTATTGTATCTGTTTGAAGTAGCCTCTTGTTGGGGTTCAATTGTAAGCCGCCCTGAGTCCCCCTTCGGGGTTTGAGAAGGACGGGATAAAATGCAGTAAAGAAATAATAAATAAATAATATAATATAATACACACTGTTATACACTACTACTTGTGCAATGGTCTCAAATGCATAAGTCCATTTATGCTGATCTCAGCTGGGTACAACTCATAAAACACCTTACTTTTATAGCATACCATGTTCCTATATATGTTGGTACTTGGGTGCTGGCCCATGTTTGACCATTCTGCGAACAAGTATGTGGTTTCTTACAGCAAGATAGATGGGTATGTGAAATTCATGGTACACATGAAACAGTCCTTGAAATGCACTCTGCTGTTCACTTATATGTTGTAGACAATGACCTTGAGAGCTAGAATAAACCTCAAACATCAAAGGTACATAGCTGCATTACTTAACATCTAGAAAGAGATTTATCAGAGGAAAGTAAATATAGTTTTCTCTGAAGTTTTGTTTTTCAGCTGAAAGGATAACCATCCTGAAGAACGTTACGGAAGTCAAATATAACAATGAACTGTTCTAGGTAACAAGAATATCTGAAATGTTCTTGTTCCGTTTGGCCTGTCTTTCAATAAGAGAACTGTGTAACCAGGATACATGATTCCAGGATTTTAAAAGCCTCACTAGTTCCAAGATTTGGAAAGTAAAAGGGAGCTTGAGCACTTCCTGCAGCTTGTTTTAGATCCTCTGGCTTGCCGTGTGGGGCACTTTCCAAGGGCCTGTGGTTACTGAGGCCTGAGATCCACTTGTATACTCATATCATAATTGCCCCATTTTTATTTGGTACACCGGAGTCATGTGAAGCAGATTGCAATGGCTTCAGTGGTATCCAGCACCACTACAGCTGTTGGCTACTGGTAGTGGAAAAATTAACACAGGACCAATGGGTTACCTTTTGTCTAAGCAGGAGAATCCTTAACTTAATTATACCACCTCATCAGATGGGCTGATTTGCCCGTCATACGCCGGTTGCTCTCAGCTTTCAACTCGTCTATTACATGACACATGGGTACTTCTGGTGGGGCTCCATGCTGAAAGGAGAGAGCAAGTGGCTTATGCCACTGCTGCAGCAATGCAAGAGACGTCATGTGTTGCCTTCGGAACAATGGGGGGAAGTCAGGCAGCAATGCTTCCCCCCATGGGATGTCAGGTAAGTTGTGCGATGCAGGGTGTGGAGTGACAGGCTCTCCATGCACCCCACTGGGACCCTATGTATTCACCATGTTACATGGTGAATCCTTACCCCTTTGTGATGAGGTCGTGAATCCTCACTGGGCAAAAGTTTTTCCAAGGCCCCTTGAATATATTTTTCCCAGTTGTTCCTCATCCTTGTCTTTGCTCTTCAATAAGCAACTGCCCAGTAGAAGAGGCTTTATGGGGGGGGATATAGAAATGGGTTTAACTGGGGTGATTCTTTAAGGTGAGATTGTGGACCTTTAAGGCCTCATTAAACTAGAGAGAAAAATAATTTAAAATCCAGTTTCTGTCTACTGCAGAATTCTGGGGTTTGTAGTTTAGGGAGGAGCCTTTAACAGCCTCACTAAACTACAAATCCCAGAATTCTGCAGGACTCAGAAACTAGATTTTAAGTGGATTTTTTTCTCTAGTGTGATGAAGTACTTAGATCGTGTTACACTCTACATCCCATCAGCCTCACCCAGCAAAGTTAATAGCTATGGAGATGAGAGTACTTGTCTGGCACGGTCAAAGGGATTCATGTGTTCCTCAGTCCTGATCAATAGCCTGAAGCTAATTGACCAAACAATGCCTTGTGCCATTTCTTTTGCTCTGTTCAATTCCACAGCAGGAGACGGTTGCAGGGCTCATTTAACATCATCTGCACAACTTCCTTCTGCCTTTCTGCAAATAAAATGCCTGCATAAAGCAAAAGTATTGATGACAAACATATGCTTCAGCAATGGCTAAAATATGCACTTAACCAACAAATAATATTTACACTTTTAGATTGCAAATAAAAGGAACTATAAAAGTCTGATATAAACAATCAATACACCAGAGGCAATTACAAAGAACATGGCAAATTAGAAAGCAGAGTGCTCCCAGAGTAGATAAATCAATTGAACAGAGCAGAAAGCAAGACATGACTCAAACCACACAAAGGATGATCACAAACAAGAAAGAAAAAGGCAGCGAGCTTTCAGCTGGAATTTTTGCCACAAGTTAGATTCAAATCATGAGATAATGGCACTCTGGTAGGCCTACAACACACTTCCAATTCTCCTTCACCCCTCTCAAGCCCCCAATTCTTTAGGGGCAGAGTCGATGCTAGGCTACTGAGCTAGACATAATTGTAGAAATAAAACAAACAAATTCATCCATCCAACCCACTTAGTTTTGACTGTTAAACTCTTGATTCTCAATTGATCGCAAAAAAAAACAATTAAAGAATTAAAAAGTACTCTTAAATCCAGATGGGATTGTAAGGAAGTAGGACTACCAAACACTTTCTTTCAAGTAAGAAAGTTGTCTCATACACACAATGCAATGATTTCCAAATTTGAATCTCCAGATGTGGTTGGATTTCAAGTCATAGAAGCCCCAGACAACATGAGAAGTAGTCAAGAATTTCAAGTCCTAGAAGCCCTAGACCAGGAGTGCTCACACTTTTTCAGCATGCGAGCTACTTATAAAACAACCAAGTCAAAAGGATCTACCTACCCACTGCAAAAATGTGAAACATATAACACAATATCTGCTTTGATCTGGGTTTTCTGAGTCCACACTGCCATATAATCTGATTCAAAGCAGATAACATAGGATTTTATTCAAGTGTGTGGAAAGGACCTCAGATAACCCAGGGCCGGCAGCACTTGGACAGCGTCGGGAGCCTGCGGGGCGGGACTGAGCCTTCCTCCCGCCCTGCCTGCGATCTACCAGGATGCCCTTTGCGATCTACCAGGATGCCCTATACACTATATTTCTGGGAGCAAGTCCTAGAAGCCCCAGACACCATGGGAGCTGTAGTCAAATATCATGGAGGAACTGAGTTTGAGGACCACTGCTGACTAAAGATTATATATATATATATATATATATATATATATATATATATATAGTGTTATATCTGGTTGTTTTACATTGTGTTGTGGTGTTATTTGAATTTTAATGTGCTATTTTAACTATGTTTTTGGGCTTGTCCCCATGTAAGATGCACCGGGTCCCTTCGGGGAGATGACGGTAGGGTACAAAAATAAAGGTTGTTGTTATTGTTGTTGTAGAAAATGGCTGTTGTGAAGAGATGAAGATGGAACACAAAAGGATGAAGATTGTACAATAAAATGTCTTGCTGCCGAATCTTAGCAAAATGGGAGGCATTTACAAAAACCTAATAGCTAAACAGCTGAACAATTCTGAGTCTGGAGAAGGCTGAAGGCCAAAGAAGATTATCAAGGGGATTTGGAAAGGGGACTAATTAGAAAGCATCAGATATGAATAAAAGGTCCCAGAAATAGGCTTGAGAGAGGAAAGAATAATAGAATAGAGAGAAAAGAAAGGGGGTGGAAAAGAAGGACGTGGAGAAATGTCAAAGAATTAAGTCAGTTCGTGTATTGATTAAAAACAATTAGCAAAATCCGTATTGGTAGAGTTCTAGTGATATTTAATAGTGTTGAATAAGTACAACAGTCCAATTGCAATTTGAAATCCACCACATTCATGGAAATGATGTGTAAATTATGCTAATTAAATTCAGCTCAATTCCCTCTGTAGGTCACCCCTGAGACATTAAGTATGGCCTAAATATGTAATGGATTTTACCATATAATGATGTTGTTTCAAATGTAGCGCCACATAACAATTATGTCTAATGTTCATTAGGTATAAAATACAACCATAATGTGCCAAGCTGATTGAGTTTTCATCATCAAAATTCATCATGAAGGATAAACTTTCATAAAGTGTAATGAAGACAATTAATTTTCAGCTCGTGTGCTTTCTTTGGTGGAGTATTCCCCTTGTATATTCCCCAAACTATTGCTCACTGGTATGCTTGATTTCAAAACCTATTGACCATGGTTACCTTATTTTTCACTGTAAAACAGAGAATACTTACATGGTTTTATTATTGTTCACAACATTGGATATTTCATGAGTTTGATTCGTATAGGACAAAGGGGCAAGCTCTATTTCAAATTAAAATAAATAACACGTTAGATGTCAGTGAAGTAAAAAATACATTTTCCAACCCAGTTAGTCATGTTCTAGTGCACACCTTCATAACCTAGCAGTCGAAAGGAGCCTTTCCCTCAGAGCAAGCAGCAAAAATTAGCCTTAATTTATGTGCCTCCCCTCAGTGCGGAGGTGAGTTGCAGTCCTTTTCTGGGTTATGTCTGTCATCTCCTTCTCCTATGGAGGGAAAAACTGCCTGTTTCCCCCATTTGTGAGGGAGAAACTTAGCTTTGCTATGAAGACCCCACAACAAGTTCATGGTGAAGCCATTTTCCCTCGCAATTGAGGGAAATGAATGGTAGGGAGTTGGTGTTTTTTCCCTTCATAGGAGAAGAACAGAGGCAACCCAGAGGCAAAGAAAAAGAAAAGGAACATAGCCTAGTTTCTCTCACACAAACCCACTGTGCCCAGATGGCAGTTTTGCCCCTGGATGAGAAGATGACAGATGCAAAAAGTAAGGAAGAGTGAAAGTGGCAAAAACTGAGGCTCTTCTTTACCATTTCCTTCTCTAAAATAGCAAATCTAGGACTTCATCACATGGGTGAAATTTCCCATCCTACAATAGTTGGACCCTGCCAGATCAGATGACGTAGATCTACTTCTGGTGGGGCTCTGTCCTTGAAGTGAGGTGAAACTGTCATAAGAGGCAGCAGCAAGAACATGGGAGATTTCTCATGTTCTCATAGAGAAGAACGGAGGGAAACTGGGTGTTGACTCCCCCCCCCAATGGAATGATATAAGGGGCAATGCGAGGTGATGGATTCCCCATGCCTCCTGTCAGATTCACCATGATCCATGGTGAATTCCTATTGCCTGGCTTACCGATCTAAATGTGATGAGGTCCCTAATGTTAAATTTTAAAATAACTTGGAGCCCAAAATTCCAACCTCCCTGAATAAAGGTCTGTTAACTCTTAAAATGTAATCATTTATCCCTCAGGAGCAATGTTGCCTCAAGATTGGACTACTGTAATGCACTCTATGTGGGGCTGCCCTTGAAGATGGTTCAGAAACTACAGGTCGGTAGCCAGATTGTTAACTGGAGCGAGTTACAGGGAGCGGTCAACCCCCCAATAAATTTCCGGTCTCAATTCAAGGTGCAGGTTATTACCTATAAAGCTCTAAATGGTAGGCATGGTTTCGAACCCAAAAATGGCAATTCTAAAATCAAATGGGGGGGGGGGATTTTTTTTTGATTAGTAAAAGAAAGACTTACAAAAAAATTTCCAAAAATTTGTAAAATGTAACTTAATTACTAACGAAATTCGTTAGTAGTTCGTATGCCAGCGCATGCGCATTCCAGATGGTTTTGGCCTACAACTCCCAGAAATCCTAACAGCTGGTAAATTGGCTGGGATTTCTGGGAGTTGTAGGCCAAAACTTGAATAAATCACACTGAATTCTAGATGGGACTCTCCAAATAGGAAGGAGGGAGGGAGGGAGGGGGTATTCTATTCTTGGAAGCAGCAAAAAAGGAGGAGGACCCCCTCGCTCCTCGCTGCCTCTCTCTCACCCCAATCCTGAGGGAGCGAGGGCCCAAGTTTGCCCAGGCTGAGAGGAAAAGGAAGAGGCCTGAGGCTGTGAGGAATGGTGGGAGTTGAAGTCCAAAACACCTACCTGGAGGGCTGAAGTTGGCCCCTGCGATGGGGCAAGGCAGAGCAACGGGGAAGAGAAGGGAGGGGGGAGAAGCATCTGAGAGAGCGCAGGGAGAGAGAGGAGGAGAAGCGCGCGCATGTGTGTGAGAGAGAAGTTGGCCCCTGCGATGGGGCAAGGCAGAGCAACGAGGAAGAGAAGGGAGGGGGGAGAAGCATCTGAGAGAGCGCAGGGAGAGAGAGGAGGAGAAGCGTGTGTGTGTGTGAGAGAGAGAGAAGTTGGCCCCTGCGATAGGGCAAGGCAGAGCAACGGGGAAGAGAAGGGGGGGAAGCGTGGAGGACTACACTTTCCAGAATGCATTGCCTAGCAGCAGCGTCACTTCCAGTTCCCCATAGAAATGCGGGAAAAAGAAGAAGCTGAATGAAGGCGGGAAGGAAATGAGGGGGAGAAGACAGGGAGAAGTGAGTACGTAGTACAATAATTAAGAATTTGTTACGATCATAACGCAAATTGTTGGCCTCAAGGACCGTAAAAGAAAGTGTACTTCCTGGTTAGCTGCCGTGATGCGTATAAACTAGAAAGTCCCATTACATACGAATCACTTACGATTTCTTTTGATTTTCATAACTTTTTTCTCATGCCTACTAAACGGTTCAGGACCTGCCTACCTTTGTGACCATATCTTCCCCTACGAGCCCACATGGTCTCTAAGATCTTTTGGGGAGGCTCTTCTCTTGCTCCCACCACCATCTCAGGCGCGGTTGGTGTGGACGAGAGAAAGGGAAATCTCAGTGGTGGCCCCTCATCTCTGGAATTCCCTCCCCAGGGAGATCAAGTTAGCACCCTCCCTATCCACATTTTGTAAGGAATTAAAGACGTGGATGTTCTGTTGTGCATTCGATTGATGATCCCTTTGACAGATGGTCCCTAAATTCAAGTTCCTGCATTTGATTACTGTATTTTTAAACTCAAATGGTCCTACTATAACTGCTCTATTCCTATACTGTGATATGTTCTATCCATCCTTTTGACCAGCCTATTTTCCAACTTGTTTGTACACTAGCCCCCCCCCCCCCATGAGACTAGAAGTATTTCTTCTTGTTGTTTATGATGTCTGTTTTATTATTGTTTATGATATTGGTTGTACACTGTTTTAATTTTTATTTGCCTTGTTTGAATTGTATGTTTTTTAGACTTGGCCACATGTAAGCCACCCCGAGTCCCTTCGGGGAGAAGGAGGCAGGGTAGAAAAATAAAGTTCTTCTTCTTCACTACTCCAACATGAGTCAGCAGACTCCCCAGGCTTCATTTTCAACTGAGACGAACACTTGCAGCATCCTTAACAGATCTCTTGATGGTGCTCTCCTTTGTTACAGGTTAATTTGGTAACTTTGCTGCATGCCAAATAAGCATATAGAGGTAAAACACTTGGAGGAGGGAGTGATGGATTCTGATGGTTACTCTGCTGTAGCACTGCATGTGACCTCACTCTCTAAAGCTTAGGCTCAGAGCCTCTGAGGGCCAAACCAAATCCTCTTGAGGGCTACATCTGGCCCCTGGCTCGCATGTTGTGCAGGCCTGCTCTAGTGAAAGGGACCAACAGACTCAGAGTCATTTTAAAGCATTTATTTTGTTACATGAAACAAAATGAAAGCTGCCTTGGCTCTCCCCTTCCTCCCCCGAAGTGGTTTAGCTTAGTCCTGGGGTATTTGCAAGTCATGAACTGCTGGGATTATAATAAAGGCTCAGAGATCTTCCAGAGAGTATTAGCACACACATTGCCACCCAATTTACTTGTATCTGCCAAGCACACAGTTAGGATGTTCTCTAGAGCCTGAAATGAAAACACTTAATCATGTGCAATGTGCAGGCAGAGAAAATATAGTGACATGTGCATAATATGGAAGATGTATCTGAGCATCATTATTTTTCTTTTAAGAGGAATGGTTGGAACACTTTAGAATTCGTATTGACTTTGGGATTACTCCATCCACTGCATTAGGAACCGTACAGGGAAATGAGGGACTGATTAATTGATGTGCAGATGTACTGGAGAGATCCATTGTGACAACTGATGACAAATGAAAAGCACAGTGAAGAACAACAGATGTAACCTAGAAGGGCAACGTGATGAATGAGCATTTTTATTCTTGATGTCTCGTAAGAAAACAGAGCAAGTGTGAGAGAGACTAGATACGGCTCTATAATATGTGTGTGCACAACTGTTAGCAAATGAGAAAGCTGATTAATTTAATTAGCTTTCATCAGTGTCTTTGGAGATTATTTAGTAACGAGGAAGAGAAAATCTTCCCAAATCTTTCAGTGTTAATTATCTACTGATATGCATACGGAGCCAGGTATTTTACCTCTGTGTAAATTACTAGGAGTGTTGTTTAAAAACATTGATATCTACAATCACTCACAGAGATTTCGCATGCCTTAAAATCGTTTCCAAAAAAATCTTTCACAGCTGCAGTACATAATACTAACATTAGATTCAAGGCTTGTGATCCTTCACACCTGTTCTAATCAAAATATTATCGATTAAATCATTATATTATTATGAAGCAAATTGCAAAGGTTCACTACCATCAGATTTTCAGTTTAATTACAAATTCCAGGTTTTCATAATATAAAGCCAATACATGATCTTAAAAAACTGCTGTGACTGCATATTGAAGATACAGTGCAAGCTTGCAAATTTAACAGGGGACCTTCCACTAATGTAGCACTATGATCCCAAATCAGGAGATATGGCTGCAACCTAAGGAATGTCGGAGTTTGTTGTTTACTCAGAGGCACCAGGGAAGCTTTCAGAGGGCCCATCTGCACAACACCTTAAAAAAGGATTTCCTGGGTTAAAAGGGGGGTGGCTACATGATGCTGGCATTAAATCCATGCTGATTCGCTGCAGCAGATGAAAAACACAGGGTAAAAGGGTCCCCTTTTATTCTGAATCCGGTTGGAAAATGTGCATATTCTCATCACTATATATCCCTGCACTCGCAAAAATATGATTTCCTTCCCTCCCTCCTGTGTAGACTGCTCCAGCCATGTCTGCTTTTAAAAAGCCCGAAAAAAGCTGATCAGCTGATTGGGTGATGAAACAGACACACAGCCGATTAAAAGGAAGCAAAAATGGAAAGCAATTAGAACTCTCCGAAACTCTTTATTTTAAACTTTATAATATTGAACAGAACTTGAATAAATAATGGGAGGAAGAGAGAAATCTGGCTGATTTTTTTAAAATTCGTCCGTTATGTACTGAACCTCATATGTGCTCATGTGAATCTGCTTGTACAACAACAACAAAACTTTATTACGGTCACTGACCAGCACAAAACGGGCACAAGTGCTGTTGCACTCTAGACCTGAAGGACCCCTCAGTAAACCACTTGAGACCGGCCGTGATTAAATGCTTTATTTAGAATAAGTAAAAAGAGTCAAAGAAGATAGAAATATAGTCCATTGATGCTCCCAGGCATCAGAGTATTGCAAAGCAATAGTCCAAAGGCAAAACAGGATAAAAAGTAAAAGAGTCTTGGTGCCCCAATGGGCTAAATCCAGGAATCAGTTCTTGGCACAAAGACTTGGCAAATAGAGTCCAAAGGCTGGAAGACCCATAGGCCAAGGCACAGTTCCGTGAAGGCTTGGCTTGAAGCTTAACGTTGGCGAGAGATGCCTTGAGCCAACGGGAAGCAGCTTAAGTAGGTTTTTTCCCCCCCTGAAGATGCAGGCTGCATTGCAACTTCTTCTCAGACCCTCTTGCTGGGCTTACCCCTCCCAGGCCTCTCGACTGAGGCTGGAATGTCAACTCGTTAGTGAAGACACCTGGGCTTTTGGGAGGCACCGCCGCTTTGCGGTACCAGGCCTCCTTATCGGCCTGGGAATTAGAAGGGATGTTTTTGTCCTTGAACGTTTGGTGAACTAAAGGCCTCTGCAGAAGCTTGCTTGCAGGCCTCTCTAATGCTTTGGATTTAATATGGCGTTGGTCTTCCTGAGGGCTAGAGTCAGGCTGGGGCATGACAAGCGCCCTGAAAGGAGAAGGACAACTCCCCAGTAAGCAGTTATTTAAAATTAGATTAAAAATCAGTATAAAATATATATTTTAAAAGACAGGATATTGTAACAGGTATGGAACCAAAGGGGGAGGGGAGAGATTGATGAGAGAGGTCAAAAACACTGGTGGGGGCACTAAAGGGGAAGGGAAGGGCACACTGTGAGTCTAGTAGCATTTCAGCTGTAACATGTTGGTCTAACTGCATTCCCAGCAGGGTGTTGCCTTACGGTGTCAATCATCCTCCATCTGATATTAAGAGCAGCAGCACAGAACTTAGCAACACTGTAAGTTATTGTAGTATTAGAGTTCGAAAGCAGCAGAGTGGAATAATACTTTTCACTGCACCCCGGGTATTTTAAAAGCCATAGTCTAATGAGATTAGATCTGAGATCTCTGTAGAATCTGCTTGTATTTACCTAAAGATGTTTGTGTGCACACATATATGGTCCAGCACATAACAGAGTCATTTTTAAAAAAGCAATCCTCTTTCACTGGGTGTCCCCCGTCTCCCTCCATTTTTTTCTGATACAGAGGAAGCCTGTGAGGACGATGGGAGAAGAAATCCCAGAAGTCACAGGTCTTTGAAGGGACATGTTCTCAGCAACCAGGTTTTTCTTCTTTGTTTAAAACCCACACTTTCATGCTGTCTGACCGAGGTTCTTCCCTAAGCTGCGATTCCCTATGCTATAACTACAATGTGAAAAGCCAATTGAGAGTGCAGCTATGCAGATCATATAATGCAGCATGAAGCCGGTACAAGGGAACAAAATGCATGCCCCCAATGCACATCAAGTGAGCTGCATCTTATTAGAAGTCTGAAATAAGTCAGATAATGTGCTGCAGCCAATTAGATTATATCCAACACAGGGCTCAGAACTGGGATGGAAAAATGCAGAGTGCTTGTCAAGACACTTCTAGCACTGATGCACTTTTTAAAAAACCACCAAAACACAGCTGACCAGAAGATAAACAAGTACTCCCCAGGAAGGAAACCCCATACCTCTCATGAGAACTCTTGCTTTCGGCCCTTTCGTTCTCATTTCCTGTACCCTGCCATGGGCCAGGGAACAGGCATGGCAATTCACATATGCACATCTCAGTGAACTGGGTAATTTAAAAAAAATCTTTGGGCCCAGGTCAACCCACAATCAGCACATACTGTGGCCATGTTCCAGCATTGAACCAGTATCTGGGGTATTTGTATAGGTGCTACACAGTGAAACCAGTTCATTTTAATCCACCTCCAAACTGTATTAGAATGTCAGTGTAGATGCACTCTAAATTGCTATACAATGCAATTCTGAGAGGAGAAAAACACAAAAGAAAGTGGTTTAGGATGGTTAGGAAATTAGTTATAAGGTCCACTGGTGGAAGGAATTATGGGAGGGCAGGAGCTCAACAGAAATCCATTTTAGCTACATTGGCTAGTGATGGAGATAGTACTCAGGTAAAGTGACCACCAATAAAGATGATTAGAAGAGGGCTTCAGAACAGAATATACTCAAAAGGAAAAGAAGGAGAAAATTACAGAATAAATTAATACACAATAAGGTGTTTTTAAAAAATGACATGGAATGCCCTAATGAAAATGTTCTAAATTAGAAATCAAGATGGTTAAGAGTTCCACTCTGGAATTAGTACAATTAGAATTCAGAGACATTGACACCCAATTCTATGGGTTAATCTAAGGTGGTTATTTTTTCCTGATTTTATTTTATAACTGAATATGAATTATGAGTGCTAGACCAAACAATACAAATCAGACACATTTAAATGTTAGAAAATAAATATGTTTTCACTGTCCATTTAGCTAATGAAGTGACAGTGCAAGTCGTGACTACACTTTTCTCTTTGTTGCTGTCTCTGGTGTGTGTGTGTGCCCATTTTTCCCAGAAAAATGCAAACCACTTGATGTAATGCTTACAATATAGAACAGGTTGGAATTTGAGAGAAAAGGCCATGTTCACACTTTTTCAAGTTGGCACAATTTGGCATTTGAAAGCAATTTGGAAGAACTAAGATGAGCCAGTTTCCCACCATTCATTTTGATCTGTTGTTCTTCTGTTTGATGGCTGTGCCCAATGTGCTACTCCACTTTTCTATTTAATATGGGCTATTACATTACTAATATTAATTTGGAATTGTCGCGTATTCATTTAACAGTAGCACTAAGTACTTTCGGTTCATATCCATCTCCCACAGCCCAGTTGTACTGCAGTTCATTAATGCACTTCCTAAAACGTGGCATTTAGGGTTTTATACAGTTTTCCCAGTGGCAACTGAGTGCTGCAAAATAGATCCGCACATTTTCTTTCCTTGATTTCAACACAACAGATAAAATCCTATTGCTGACACATCCTGGTGTAACCTGTTGCAATGAAGTGTACGTACTTTTTTAGTAATTTAGGAAGGAGATACTTAGTACCTTTCTGGTCTGTGAGACTTTGGAATGTCTCTCATTCACAGGGTCACCATAAGCTAAGCTGATTTGACGCAGCAATTAATAACAACATAGATGCTGTATTGTACGTAAATATGCAAAAGTTATGATTCTGATACCCCTATTTTCAAAAGGAACAAAGTACTCCTGAAATCTTCATAAAGTTTTTAAAGCATATATGAAGCCTGTTCTGTGTTCTGCCACCTTAGCACAAACAATACATTCAATATAGGATAAAGAAGAAGAACTGAAAAGATGCACTTGATTGGGGCATTTTTCTTAATCATACTGGGTTGTAGATGACGAAGGAGTTGATGGCAGGAAACCGGAATAATAGTGACTAGTTAAAGATGTGCATCTGGTGACTTGTTAAAAGATAATCATACTCATCCATCAGTGATAGCCTATGATGATGATGAAAAATGCCATATATAATTGGGTGAGTAGTTGCCATGTACAAAAGACCAACAAACTCTCATTTTGAACTGTGAGTTTAAACTAACAGATTGTTAAAAATCATATATAATTTTCCGGTGACAAAAGATCATTTAAAGTCTCATTCCGTTGGTGGTCATGTTATGTCTCCAGATACCCCAAGAGTAATTTTATCGAAAAGAAAGTATAAACAAACACATATAAGATCTATAAATAGGGGCTGTCTCTTGACGGTTAGTCTTTGACCACACCAAAAATAATAATTTAAGTCCCCATCCTCCCACCCCCAAAATAGGTGTTGGCTGTTGGGTGGCCCCATGCCCTCCCTGGAGCCCCCCTCAAAAAGAAGCCCTGAAAAGAAGGGGACATTTTGGGCCCTGTCTGGAAGAGCACTATATTCTTCCTGAGAGTTACTTTTTTCTGAGTACAAGTTACACATCAAGACGATCAGAAAATCATAGAGCTGGGAGAGACCACAAGAGCCATCCAATCCAAACACCACACAGGGAAAAAAAAACAATCAAAGCACTTCCAACAGATAGCCATCATTTTTAAAAAAAACATCCAGAGAAGATGATTCTGGTGCCACCTTTCATTTTATTTTTTTATTTTTTAACCCCAAATGTCTCTGGTACATTCATGGGTATCTCTCCAGAAATGGAAAAACAAAACCTTGCAAAGCAAAGCTCTATGTTCAGTGTAATCACTTTCCTGGACTCAAACCAGTTCCAAACATGGCAATTGGTCAAATCTGCAGTGAAACAAGTGCTTTCAGACAAACAAGTGAAACACTATGCCTGAGAGGCTGACAGGCAGATGAGCAAGCAAGTAAATGAGTGAATTAATGAGTGAATGAAGCACCAGGCAAGTAACTAAGTGAGTGAAGCATCCTCGCAGAAAGAAAGCAGGCAGGCAGGCAGGCAGGAAAACTGTTTTTTATGTAGTTCAGCAAGATAGGAAATACTAGCTAGACTGTTTACAGCAGGGCAGCTATCTTTTTCTATAAAACTGGCTTTTTTCCACTGGAGCTGGGGGAGGTGACAGCCAACAGGGAGCTCTGGTGAGGGCTGGTCCATGAGGTCACAAAGAGTCGGAAGCGACTGAACAAATAAACAACATCATAGTTTGCACCACCTTTTCGATGAAATAAATAAATAAAATTTTTGATTAGTATGCAATGAAATATGGTAGTCCTTCCCTCTTACACACATTATGATACTTCAACATTTACAAACTAAGTTAAGAATGCAAGCATCTGAACCTGAAAAACCCATGTCCAAGAGCTATAAGTGCTAGTAATATAGTACCTCCAGAAATAACTGAGGATTTCGTTTCAGTTAATTTTAATAAGAACAAGAATGTACCAAACTTTACAAATGTCTCTGTATCTGGAATTTTTTTTAAAAAAACACAGGAGAAGCTGAATCTAAAAGACTCATCCAGCTAGATATAAAGGACTTTGGATTGAAGTCTGGGTCAAGATTCATTTTATTACTTACTTTTCAGTGGTGGAGGCAACCACAAGCTCCCATTCACTGTCCCCATCACATCACATCAGATTATATTATATTCAATACTATATTCTAATTCCTCTAAAAACAGTGGCTTTCAACCTGTGGGTCCCCAGATGTTTTGGCCTTCAACTCCCAGTAAACTGGCTGGGATTCCTGGGAGTTCCTTAAAGGAATCATTATCAACAAGTTAAAATATTGGTTGAATCTTCAGAGAGCTGGGTCCACTATAGTCTACTGAACTATGAAACAAACAAAGTGACCTTCAGTCAGTTCACTAATCTTGATTTACCACCCAGAAGAATTGCGAGAATAAAAATTAGAAGAGGTTGGATAAATAATCTAGATAATTAAAGGCACTCAAGAAAGCTGAAAGTGGCCAATTCTCCAAGCAAAGGTAAATTCCTATTTGGTTTTTGTGTACTGTTTCATTATCCAGGTGGAGCCCAAAAGGGAGCCTAGACAGAGAAGAATAGTCCATTTTTTCAGGATCGGGTTTGAAGGAGGAAAATTATTTCCCTCTATTTTCCTGTTATTCACCCCACCCATGTAGCTGTCATTGCAACAACCATTCTTTATGAAATGGGAAGGGGGGTGGGTAACCAGCAAAAATGGTTATTCAACCCTCCCCCCAAAATGGACTATTCTTCTCTGCCTAGGCCCCCTTTTGCAGTGTACTCAGATAATCAAATAGTACCGGCTTTTGTAAAAAAAATAATCTTGATTTTAATATATAAGAGGTCAATTGCTGTTGAATATTTCAGGGAAGAGGAAGCCTCCAACATGTCATAAAAGTAAATTGAACATTAAGAGGATTGGGGGATTCTGCTAAACTACAGGCTCACAGAGCAAGATCCTGCAAAAAAGAGAGTTTTCCTATAGGTACTAATGCAGTTCTGCTGTAGAGCCACAATGTACAAGAAGTATTTTTTTCTGTTTGGATGACATTTCTCAACAGCTACCAAGAGAGAAAGCAGCTGCTACAAACAATTTTGTGCAGCCATTCAAATCCTTGAGGGACCTCTATCCACTCTATTCTCAGCCTCCCAGAAGAAAGCAATTTCCACATTTTCTTGTGACATTTTTTTCCAATCACTCAATTGTCAGAAACTGCTTTTGATATGAGAACATAACAAAAAATTGAGCTGTCTCTCCAGTCCTCTCTGTAGACAAGATCATACAGTGCTAAGACCTTAGGAGAGATGCAAAAGCAATTGACCAAAGTTCCACAGATATCTCTGCAGTTCTCTCTGACACATTTCTAGCAGTGTCTTCCATGCTTGCCACATCCCTGGCTATTATAGAACCTGTATGGACTATGGTTGGCAGATCATATGGTTTGGAGTTTGGGGGGGGGGGGGAGCAACAGTAGAGAAGTGCAATGACTTCAGGTGGCAATAAGATGATGGAGTACAGTCTGCAATCACACTCCACCACAACCAAAACCACCCTGATGCGCTATTGCCAGTGTTGAAATAAGAGGTCATGGTTAGTCTGGTTACCTTTTGAGAATGAAATTTGGAGAGAGGACACCATCCGAGTTTTTTTGCCTCAAGCAGCAAAATAGCTTTGACCAACCATGGATAGGGGTAACCATAACAGATGGTATTGTTTCATTTGTCTTCTTAGGTTTGCACCTACAAAAGGTTCCTAGACTATAAGCACTAGGCTCTAGTATTAATGCTAAAGTGATGGCCATGATTCTTCTTCACCAACTGTACCAAAAAGAAAAAGAAAACACAGAAAAAAGAGAAGGAGCATCTATCTGCAAGTGTCCTGGTGTGCCATCTGATTCTGGAGTGAGTTTTGTTCATACCTCATCACACTTACACAAATCAGCATCCTAGGATGCTTCCACCCTGTCTTCTGCATGGATTCCCACACCAGCCATCGCACAACATTGTGTGACTTCTGACAGAGGCCCCACCCCCAACTAGGTTGGAAGTGTTGTTGGATGTTTTCCCCTCAACATGGGAGGGGAGCCAGCATGAATCCACTACAGAAAGGTGACACTTCCCATGTGTGATGTGGGTAGCGTCACCGCGAAGGAACAGCAGGTAGGGTGACCACGTTTGCCCCACTGTCCCACTCTTTTCTTGCCGAAGTCAGGCAAAGCAAGATGTTTTGCCTGGCCTTTGCAATGAGGCCCTTAGATAATAGTTACACAGTAAAAGAGACTGGATCAAATACCACACAAAAATCAAGTCATTCCTAAAGAGGTGTTCATCAAGGTTAGACAAAAGTTTTGGTTTGGTTTAGTTTTTGAGGCATAACTAAAGTTTCTATGCTGGTTAAGAGATTAAACAATCTATAGTCCTCCCAAGAATCCCTTCCCCCAAGTTTGCATATATTGTAGTGATCCCTGCCTTTTTCCATTTGTAACAGCAACACATGTGAAGGCCAAGTCAGAAAATAATAAAGTGTATTATTAATGGTGTGACTTCTTCCTCCTCCTGCTTCTATGGCTTGGAGTCTCTGGGTTCAATAGATGAGGATATAGTCCTGCATTCTTATGAAATAGAAACTGAATGTTAGACATTCAGATTCTGCCATACAGTCTTCCTGACCAATTTGTGGCAGACAATTTTGACATACTATTGAGGTCAGAAACTTTCTGCTCTGCAATAGGCCATGACAAAAATATGACAAGGTACAGCTGAGGAAGGCCATCTTTTTATCATTATTGGTGTCAATCCCAGGGTGCTTCTGCAAATACATTCTCTTTAGACATTCTTCCTTGAGTGGCCTGTCCCCTTCTTTCTCCTGTTACAGTTGCCCAGTCATTCGTCTAGCACTCTTAGCCTGAATGGCACTTTCTCCAAGAGCAGGCAAGGAAAGCTTCTGCCTCACAAGGCCCTCAATTTTTTTTTCTGGGGCATTTAAGGACATTTTTTTTATATCCGCAAAAAAGGAGACATTTGGAGGCCGTAGAAGCCACAAAAACAGTCCTAAGGCAACATACAACCCACAGGCTGCACTTTACCTGCTTGAAAGGGATCCTTTCATTCAGCCTCCGATATCCCAGCCCAGACTGACAGATCAAGAATTATTCCTTTCTCTTTTGACACCCCAGTCCTCGATCACATGGATCTGTGATATCCATGAGGCCAGGATGTGGGTGGCCATACTCAACATCTGGCTCAGACTATTCCGGGCACCCCTTGGTCTTCCCCCCGCTAACCATGGAGGATGACTTCCAATCCACATGGAAGCAGGCGGTAACATCCAAAATCGCCTCATTGGGATTTTCTCCAGGTCTACTACTCACTATGGATTACAATCAAGCTAAAGCATTTATTAAACAACATATCAGAGACACAAAGCGCCAACTAGATCTGGCCACCGCTCCAACCTTCCTTATCAATGAAGACAGCAGATATCTTGCATATTTAACAAATTTAGAGGTTCCTATTCATCAAAGGGCTTTAACTCCCATCAGCTGTACTCGAGGGCCACTACCGGAAGATCCCTTTCCCAGAGAGACTCTGCCCCTGTGACTTGGGTCATATAGAAACAATAGAACATGTGTTCCTCCAGTGCCAATTCTACAGAAATATCCATGCCAGGCTTATCTTACCTCTGATATACAAGCACCCAGGCCGTTCAGGACAATTTTATATCTCCCTGCTACTTGTAGATACTAATTCAGCTACAACCTACAATGTTGCAAAGTTTTGTGCAGCAGCATACAAAATCCGTCAGGGGATGACTGGTCTCAAAAATTAACTGTGTATCCAGTAATCATCTTCCTTGATTCTATAATTTGCCGAAAGACCTGTTTTTACCCTGTTTCCCCTTCCACTCCCTCACCTCTATTGTGCTTCAGTATTGATATTTACATTTTAAATGTACTAAATGTACCAAGTTTGTATGAAACTGTGACTTTTATTTCCTGCACTGGTCTATGACCGAAATAGATGATTTGATATCATACAGAGGAATTCAGAACATAGAGTGGGTTCTGCTACATTGTCTCTAGGATACATCCTGGTAGCTCCATCTCTCTTCGGTTGAGATTTATAGGTGCATATTAACATCCACAGCTTGGCAGCTGAGACCCACAATTTGGCCACTGGAATGTGAAAATTGTGCAGCTATATCTAAGCCAAGAGGGTATAAATAAGCAAAGCATGCCTCTGCTTGTATACAAATAATTTATGTTCCAATTATGTCTATCTGAACTTTAAGCTGAAAGGGGGGTGTTCACATTAGTTTGTGTCATGGGTATGAATAGGTATGGCTGCTGCGTTTTTACCCCATGCATTAAATAGAGGGAGACAAGAAATATTTGAGGACACAATCGCCGCCTTTGTGCTAATAGCCCATAGCCAAAAAGCAGGCCTCCCAATTAGAAAGAAGACAGAAGTCATTTGAACGTCATGATCTCAGGGCCAGCCAGCCCGTGAAGGGAGCATTTCTTGATGTGCCCTTTGTGCAATGGTGTGGAGATATCTGTGTGAAAGAAGGAAGATATGTATTCTTCTTCCTTTTGTATTCTGGGCACTCTTTTCATCTCGTGGCATTTGCAGTAATTAGAATGTCGTTACCGTGTCAGCTCTTGGGCTCTGCCTTGCCAAATTGTCTTCCCGGATGCACCCTAATCTATGCAGTGATGTGGAGGAGAGTAGCACTTCATGTGCGTTGGATGAACTTTCTGTCCTTGCATTCCCTTCTGGAATGTGCATCCAGTTAACTTCAAGCTCAGTGATTCATTAAGGCTTTTCATTAGCTGTAAAAAAAAAGTAACAATAAATATGCTAAATATCAGCCCATGTTTCTAAATAAGATTTCAATAGAAAGGGAATGTTTTGGAAATATATCATTCATTTGAGAGGTTAAAAAAAGGTCTTTAGTTACCTAATCCTATAGGATTTTGGAAGTTTGGAAACAAACAGGGGTGGGCTTGTTTTTTATGAGGATGGGGAATCTACCAGAGAGCCGAGATCTCTAGATAAGGGTAGGAAAGAAGCCTGCCTAAACCATTGAGAGCTGCTGGGGTCGAACTGCAGTAGTGGATGACTCACCTCCATCAGTCAGCACGTGGATCATACTCACAACAGAGGGCCCAGAGCATCAAAAGTCCATTCTTTGAATAGCTGTCAAGTCTCTATAAATGTATGTACCCATTGCTTTATATCTGATTTGAAAGTGCTTACTCTCCGACATTCACTTTTGGCCAAAGTAAATAAACCTCTGATCCTTGCTTTTACCCCTGTTGTGTCTGATTTGATCTTTCAGAGCCTAGGTACATCAAGACCACAAACTCATTGTTTTGCAAAGCTAAAATCACATATCAAATTTGAACTGTGTTTTGTAGGGATAAAATTGTTTCAATATGACTTAATCATGCATAGAAGTGAGTAGTTATATTACATGCTTGGTTTGGAAATATAATTGGCTCCAGTGACTTTATTTGGATCTTGCTTTTGATGTTCTCAGATTTTCACTTGATTGTTATCATTATCCACTGATGAAATTTGCAATGCTACTTACATCTTTGTAGTGAAAAGTGGAATACCACATTCCAGATGGATGGACTTAATCAAGGAATTCACAGTCCTGAAACAGCAAGACCTGAATTTGATTGATAAGGTGACTTGGCGATCTTTCATTCATGGGGTCACTATAAGTCAAAATGAACTTGAGGGCACTTAACAACAACAAAGCTACATGTTCTGATGCAGGAACTTGAACATAGTTCTTAAGAAATTAGTTTTATGTTTATCTGTATTTGTTAAGTTTTTTTATGATTTATACATTTTAATTAACATACTTGTTATATTGATATGTACTATCATGATAAACCCTCTTGGCAGTGATTGCAGAAATGAAGTATACAAATAAAACTGACTTTACTAATTAAAACCAATCCAGAAGGCCATCCCCATTCTTTTTTTTTTAATCTTCATATATTGGTTGAAAACTGTATTGTGTACAAAGAAGCCATTTACGTGGCTTGGTGTCCTTACACTATCCATTAAACTAAGTGTGCCCACTTGAAAAGAAAAAGCAGTCCAATTGTTTGAAAGTGCAGATCATATTTGAGTTATATTCACAGCATAGTTAAAACAAATGGGCTTTTCTGTCTTAAATAACAATTAATTTTCCATGTCATTTAAGAGTTCACTCCCAGAACACAAAAGATGGATTTGAAACCTGCATCTTCTTTTTAGATTGTTGGGAAATTTTAACATTTCTAGTATATAAATGCCTTGTCTAAGCTTAATGTATCTATTTTAATATTAAAACTAATATCTCCAGGCAGAAGGAAACAGGCCAAAAGGAGGGGACACTTATGTAAAACATTTTAGATATACATATCCACCACAAAAAGCCCAAGGATGGGCATTTTCTGAAGGCCAAAGGGCCATACATTTTCATTTTTGGTCCTCTTGAGGGTCACAGGTCCTTACTGTCATGGTCATTGTTTTTATTGAGCCATGGTAAACTCCCCCCCCCCCCCGTCCAAAAGATGTATAGTTCAGTAAGAGACTACAAATAAATATATGATTTTTCCTTTTTATTAAAAAGCTTTTTTGAAGGTCAGAAGTTGCAAAATTCCAAATATTAAAGGATTGGGAATGGACCTAACAGTAGCTTTACTCCTCAAACTCTATTGTGTTTAACCCTTTGATAAGTTGTATCCATTTGATTCTTTCTGCATAACCTGTATCCTTTTTCTGCATAACCTGTATCCTGGTGCACTCCACCAGAAAAATCCATTGCACAGGCTCGAAGGACACATCCAACCTCCGAATCATCAACGCGCTTGTAGAAAGCATGGGGTGAGTCTTTCCTGAATCTTCGTTCGCGAAGAAAAGCCAAAAAGAAGAAGTGTATAAACCATTTCTTATATGTATCAAAATGAAACTGAAGGCAGCCACCTTCCTGTGACCCTATTTGCATAATCCCTTGGGAATGGGTATGTTGGCTAAATCCCTATAGCTATTTCTCGTGTCAGATAACCATCAGAACTATTGTGTGTATATAAAGATGAATGCTCTTATTTACCAGCCAATTAAGTTCAGGTTGTTTGTTCACTTAACCTGAGGCTGAGAGTCTGCCACTCCCGTGGAAGAAGGGGATTTGAAAATGTGCATACATTAACTTTTTATACTGACAGCCAAGACCTTGATTGTCTAAGATCAACACATTTGTCTTTGGAGCTCTGAACCTTTGTTTTGCACAGAACTGGACATTTGAGTTAAACAAAAACTCATCAGCATATTTGTACTCTTGCTTCTTCTTGGATTGTGCCCTCCCAGGGGGTGTCTCTACAGCTGACTGGCTCTTCACTGTCACACCCCAGCCTGGTCCCCAACCTGATTCCTTGGTCAAGCCAGACTGAAGCCATGTTATTTCAGCCAGGCCTGCCAGGCTAGAGAACAAGCCGCTACCAGGCAACCTTTGCAGAGACTCCCAGTTCATTTCTCGTTCAAGGACAAGAGGCTCTCGGCTCCATCTCGGGCCGATAAGCAGAGATGGGTTCACTCCCATTTGCCCAGGTGCTACTGCTAATTGGAACCGCATACCATTCCCATGCGAAAGGCCTGAGAAGGCCCAGCTGTAGAACTGTTATGAGAACTAGTTTTGACATCCCAGTGCATCGCAAATTTTTGTCTTCAAAGCCTGTGACTAGTTTTGACATCCCAGTGCATCGCAACTTCAAAGCCTGTGAGACCTATTTAAGCTAGGTCTCAGAGATGGTTGCCATCTTTAGCCAACATTCAGTTTTCCAAGCCAAGTCTCCACGGAACTCTGCCTGGGCCTTGGGCCTTCTAGCTTCTAGGACTCTGTTTGCCAAGCCTTGTGCCAAGACCCTTTCCTGGATTTAGCCCATTGGGGCAAGAAGATTCTCTTACTTTTGTTCCTGTTTGCCAAAGGACTATAGCCTTGTTTCCTTGCTCCTTTTGGACAATTTGCTGCTATCTGTTGCTGCTTGAGAGCATCAATAGACTATATTCCTAGCCTCTTTACTTTATCCATTTATTCTAAATAAAGCCTTTAAACGTTGCCGGTTTCAAGTGGTTTACTGAGGGGTCTTCAGGTCTACGGTGCAATATTCACACAGGCAAATCCCCAACCGCTATCCTTCCTACCCCGGGAATCCTTGTCTGTAGGCTGTGATGCAGAAGGAACCTCCATCCAATCCCAGTGCAGATCCTGGCCAGCCTCTTTTCCAGCCAATCAGAAGAGAGAGCATGAAGTCTGAATAGCTGTCAGAATGGTATAAGATGTCTTGCATTTCTCTGCATGTTTATGCTTGTATCTTTTGAAGCAAATTGCTTGTACTTGCATCCTTTTTGGCAGACTCATAATAAACCTATGTGACTTGTCTTCAACCCGAGGAGTTTGTTTCTCTGTCCTGGCCTACCTGGTTTAGCGTATGCTTGCCAGGCACAGACCCTCTAACTGCGGTCCTACCTAAAGTGCTAGGCATTATTTTTAGGGAAATTTTACAGAGCTGGAAGAAACTTAGAGGTACCCCTAAGAGGTTCAAACAGTGCATGGTTCTCACAATTCCCATCCATGGCACCAAACACTGGAGCCTCCAAATGTGAAGGTAGAATTGCTCTTTGCTGCTAAGTGCACATTATCTATGTCTATGCAGCATTTTCCTCCTGCTGGGTACCCAACAAGTATGAGTCAAAATAGACTCCCCTGAATGCAAATGTTCATGTCACCAGTATCTTGAGTGTATCTGAAAACCCCTTCAGCTTCCAAAGAGTCAAGTGACAGGCAGGATTGACAACTGTAAAAAGAAGGCTTGTTATTTCCTGAAGTTTAAGAATGCTTGTCTCAGGCATCCTTTCTTCCAGGTGTTTATTTCAACAATGCTGGATGGTGTCTCAATTGTCCTCTGGCCTCAGGCTACTGGAAGTGTCACCGCATGACACCAGAGCTGCCAATTCTCAGAAGGTCCACCAGATTGAGGGAGGCTGCTGCACATATGGATCTCATTTAGGATTGCCTTTGTTGAGCCTTTAAGATTGTGACGCCAAGTTTTAATAAGGCAATGATTGGGGGAGGGGTAGTAAACAAAGAGAATTTCCTGGCTCCTCTGGGTGGAAATTCAGCACATGCGTAAGAATTCAGGAAGGTAAGATGCCCTTTTAAACTTTAAAGGGTCTTTGAGTTGTTGCTCTCATCCCAGAAGCCATAAGAAAACACAGAAATGTACCATGTCAAGGTGCATCTACCCTGTAGAGCTTATGCCTTTTGACACCACCTTAACTGCCATGGCTCAAAGCTATTGAATTCTAGTTTTGCAAGGTCTTTAGCCTTCTCTTCCAAAGAATGCTAGTGCCTCAACAAACTACAAATCCCATATTTCCATAGCATTGAGCTACAGTAGCTGTTGTCAAACTGCATTAATTCTACACTGTAGATATGCCACCATTTTATTTATTTATTTATTGTTCGATCTTGTATGCCGCCACTCCCCGAGGGCTCAGAGCGGCTCACAGCACAATGTAAAAGCAAAGATTAACATTAATTATATCAAATTAAAATTCAGAGTTCACAATTCAAATGCCAACCGAAACAAATGAGTCTTATAAGCCCTGCGAAAGGCTGACAGGTCTCGCAGGGCACGAACTTCAGTTGGCATGGCATTACAAAGAGTTGGTGCCACAATTGAGAAAGCTATACGCCTCCCTATTTAAAGTGGGATTGAACTGGAGTAATGTAAGGTCTTCTTACAATGACATACCATGCAATCATTCAGTGAAGGAAGGAGGGGTGCCCGCACGAGTGAGGAGGAGGCAGGGGGAAGCCACGTCAGATGCCCTAGGGGCGGGACTTCCCCCCGGCTCCTTCTTGCTTGTGCGGGTGGGCGCCGCTCCTTCCTGTTCATTGCTCGCGCATGCCCACAAGCGGCCCCGCCCCTGCAAGCGGCCCTGCCCCCCTCAAGCAGCCCCGCCCCCCAGGGGCGGCACTTACAGAGTGTGGCCTAGGGCGCCACAAAACGCTAATCTGGGCCTGCTTGTCAAAGCGCAGAGAACCTACAAGTGATTTTGGCACCTGAGACTGAAAACTCCACAGATGTTTCCGCCAGCCAACCCTCTTTACCCTTCCTGGAAGTGAAATGCAATAATGGAAAATGAAATAATTTATAATGTTTTCAGCTTTAGGACATACCACAAATCTGCTCTCTGCCTCTGTTCAGTGGTAAGGCTGGACTCACCTCTAAAACATTGTTAGGAGCTTCTCCAGTTCCATCACTGTGAATCCAGCTTGATTGCCATGTCAGGGGCTTTGCAGAAAAAAAAATCTTCATCAGTCCACATGGTTCCCTAAAATGCTAATTCACTTGCAATGGTAGAACCTGAGTGTGTTTATGCATGATGTGCATTTAATGCCATTTAGAAGTTAAATAGATGGAACAAAAGGTGGAGGTAATTGTTAGATTCAGCTGGATAGGAGGGCAGCCCTGGAAAGGAAAGAGTCATTTTGTGCATTTATCTGTTTGCTTCCAGTGGTTCTGCTTGTTTCTTTGCTAATACTCATGACAAAGTTGATATTATAATGACATCCTACACTGCCTTGTGCTCTGCAGTTTAAACTAATCCCAGCAAAGTTGCCCCAGAACTTAAGAAGGATGGGAGTATTTAACCGTATTATGCAATTGCAGACACTGTCCATATGTTTCCAGGCTTTACTTGGCAGCAAGGAAGATGGTATGGCTGCAGGCATGTAGCCAGGGGGGGGGGGCTAAGGGGGCTTCAGCCCCCGAAATTCTCAGGGTGGTCCGCGAAGGCCTTACTGGTACATTATTTAAACTGTTATGCTTAATCATATCATGATCTGATAACCATGCACAATATAAACCACATTAATGGGGTTATTGGGATACGCCTAGCTCTTGCTTCATTCACTTCACACAGCAAAACATGTTTATTGGGCTATGCTCATTTCAACGTGTTTTCACAATATCAGGTTTCAGCCATCTCTTGCCCACCATTTTTTAAGGGGAAGACTGCTATTTTGAAAAAGTTGCTTTGTGCACAGTCAAATCTGCATTCTGCTTAAACATATCAGTTTTTTGCTGAAATCTGGAAAAACAAAACAAAAAGGGAGAATCACTTATTGGAATGTCTCTCTGGTATTGGAAAAGAGTATTGGTACACAAAGTGATGGTCTGGCATAGAGGTGACCTATCGGATTCCCATTTGGATAGCTAATTGTAAAAACTAAAGAGGTACACAAATACATCATCACGTTAAACGAAAAAATCACAGCACTAATAACAGAGTTGATAGAATTCAATATGGTGATCACACCTTTATTTTTGATGATACCGGATATATGTAGCAGAACAGATTGGCACTGCTACACCTGCTGTTCTTGTGTTTTCCTCGTCACTCATGCTTTTCTCCTACCCACTGAAGAAACAAATAGCACAAGACTCTGAATTATTTGCATAAGTGTAGACCAGTGGTTCTCAACCTGTGGGTCCCCAGATGTTTTGGCCTTCAGCTCCCAGAAATCCTAACAGCTGGTAAACTGGCTGGGATTTCTGGAAGTTGAAGGCCAAAACACCCGGGGACCCACAGGTTGAGAACCACTGGTGTAGATACAGCCAAAGATTACAGTTTTAGGTTGCAATTGGTGACTACTAAATACTCAGGAAAAGCATTTATTTCAAGCACAGTTTCTTGGTACTGAGCCCAACTTGAGGACTCTCTTGTCCTGCCAGTGCCATCCTTCCTCCATGCTGCCAGGTGTAGCCTTGGCACAACTCATTTCAGTTGGTAAGGATCATCATCCAACTGTCCCAACTGGGTCTCTCTAGTCATCCCTTTCTTGCTCCCTTTCATATCTAAGGTAGATCTAGAAAGTCAGGCTTTCACCCTCCCTGTCTTGTTTTTTATACTCATTAGTGTCTAACTATATCATTGAATACAAAGAATGTTTTCTCACCAAAATCCTGGGAAATGTAGTTCAGGGCAGAGCCTTTGGAATTTTCAGCTAGAGAGGTCCTTGGCTTCTCGAAATTACATTTCCCAGAATTCTGCAGGAGCAGATCAGAAAAATAGCCTCCATTCTATAATACTGGTGGGAAATTGTCCTAAAGTTAGGTTTGGCTGTGTTGTCGTATTTCCCAATTTCTATATATAGCTGTAAAAGCTTCAGCCAAGCTGATGGAAAGAAAATCCACTCATTTGAAATGTGATGCCAGAGAAGAATGCTATGGATATTGTGAACTGCAAAAAAAAAGATAAATAAATGGATCTTAAGACAAATGAAACCAGAACTCTCCCTTAGATGACTAGACTAAGGCTGTTATCCTTGTCATGATAAGACATAACTCACTAGAAAGTAGAAAGGCAGTAGGAAAAGAGAAAGACTACATCGATATAGAAGGAAGCCACAGCCACAGTCTGCAGGATGTGAGCAGAGCAGTTGATAGGATCACTAATGTCCCTTCTACACTGCCATATAAATCCAGATTTTCTGCTTTGAACTGGATTATAGGGCTGTGTAGACTCATATAATCCAGTTCAAAAGAGATAATCAGGATTTTATGGCAGTGTAGAAGGGGACTTAAAGATATCTGATTCTTGGGGTTTCCATAAGTTGACTTGACAGCAGATAACAACAAGAAGTGCCTGCACAGGCCAATCCTGCTGCTTCACTTTGGTAGCCATTGATTCTAAGAAATTCAAACAAAAAAACTGCAATGAAGAACAAAAAAAACTGCTGTTTAGCCTAGCTCTCAGGGAAATGGTGCAAAACTGAGGAAGGGGATTTGAAGATCCAATAAGTGAGAGGGAATAGCAAGAAATGGGGAGTCTAATGACCCTGTCAAATGTCCACCAAGGTCGCACCACATCATAGAGCAGTATTTCCCAACCGCTGTTGCGCAGCAGACTAGTGTGCAGTGAGCAATCACCTGGTGTGCCGCAGGAAAACCTCTCTTCCCCCCTTTCTTCCCCCTCCTGCCGAACTCCTGCTGCTGCTGCTTGGGGGAGGAGAAGGAGGAAGGACCGGGCGGCGGCGAAGAAGAAGGAGCTGGGGCGCTGCCTCCTTCGGCCATTTCCCCAGTCAGCCTCCAATCGAGGGAGGGCAGGGAACAGAAGTGGAAGTGAGGAGCGAAGTCCTAGGCAGGCCCACCGGCTTCTTCTTTCGAACCACAGGAAAGAAGGAAGGCAGGCAACCGTGGACCGAGTGAGTGCCTTCCCTTCTGGTGTGGAAGAGGGAGAGAGCCATTCAGGAAGGGAGCCACCTGGGGGTTCTGTGTGGAAAGTTTGGCCCAGTTCTATCATTAGTGGGGTTCAGAATGCTCTTTGATTGTAGGGGAACAATAAATCCCAGCAACTACAACTCCCAAATGGCAAGGTCTACATCCCCTGAAATCCATCTGCATTCATATTTGGGCATATTGCGTATTCATTTCAAGTGTGGTCCAGATCCATCATTATTTCAGTCCACAGTGCTCTCTGGGTGTAGGTGAACTACAACTTCCAAACTCAAGGTCAGTTCCCAAGCAAACCCTTTCAGTACTTTCTGTTGGTGATGAGAGTTCAATATGCCAGGTTTGGTTCAATTCCATTGTTGCAAGAGTTCAGGGTGCTCTTTGTTTGTGTGTTAACTATAAATCCCAAAAACTGTAACTCCCAAATGTCAAGGTCTCTTTGTCCCAAACTCCATCTGTGTTCACATTTGGGCATATTGAGTATTCATGCCAAGTTTGGTCCTGATCCAACAATGTTTGAGTCCACAGTGCTTTCTGGATATAGGTGAACTACAACTCCAAAACTCTTATAGCATTTTCTCTTGGTTATGGGAGTTCTGTGTGGGAAGTTTGTGTCTTTCTGCCATTCCTGCCTCAGAATTTTATAAATGTAAAAAATGTGCCGCGGCTCAAGAAAGGTTGAGAAGCACTGTCATAGAGGGTCATTGGTAATCTGGTGCCCCACTCCCCACATCACCTGGCTCCAGCAGAGGGCAATCAGATGCGGGGAAGCATGAGCACCCATGATGTGTGCAGCTTCCTCCCATGCATTGCAATGGCAACATAGGAGCCCTCCCATGTTGCCCTGCTGGTGGCATGTGCCAGTTCTGCCCTCCTTCATCCACACAGCCAGCGCAACAGCATGTGATGGGAGCCAGCTGGCTCGGTGTGTGAGCAGGGCTAAATTAGTGCATACCGCTGAATTTAACCCTGTGTGACGAGATGATAAGATCTTCCCTCTGTTGTTGGCTCTACTCTGAGTGCCACAGTATTGTGTTGTTAATTACAGTTGCATAGCAAATCGTCATCCAACTATTACTAATCTTTTTAAAGGAAATGGCAGAGCCCTGTGGTCAAAGGTTGATCTTATTCCAGAACACTGCAGTCTTAAAAACATAATGCTGTTTTCCGACATTTTGATGGGTGTGCATTATGTATAGGAATGGAGCATATTATGGTATGCATTTTGAATTATTTTTCTTTATTGTTCAGAAGTACCATTTTCTGTCTATATGTAATTATTTAATGGGAAGAGGTGTTCAGATTCAGAATGTTAGCTCTGGATTATTACTGTTATTTTAGACTGTTAAAAGTATATATTAGCAACACCACATGTCAAAATATAACAAGTTAAGTGTCTATAAATCACCACATTTATCTTTTCACAATGCACTTTATTTAAATGTTCCAAGATATATGCAATTTATCATTCCCTTCTTTGCCTTCTGTAGGTTTGGATTATTGGCAATAGAAATTACATCTAATTGGAGTGTGAGGTGTTCAGTGATAGCAACCCTGCTCTATTCTTACTGATAAAAATTAAAACCTGCCAAGTCTAAAGATGAGCTTCAAGCAGAGGTAAAAGAAGAAGAATTTAAATGGTCTGCAATGTAACAAATTCCTGCTGATGTGCGGCAGCCATGTGTAGAGGAAAGGACTATAGGTCTCAGATGTGACATAACAAGCAACCATCATTAGCTACATCCAAAATCTGGCTATCTGGGGCCACCAGGATCTGACTGCTTTTTCTTCCTTTTATGACATATTTTTATTGATTGAGGTTTTGATGACAAGGTTTTAGGTTTGCACCTGCAGTTTACCCTTGAGTAGCCAGGCAGTACTTCTCAGGAAGCATGCGGCCCTCATCTTATTTTCAAAAATCCTGCACATTGTGAGATTTTAGGTGAGGACTCTCCAACAGTGAAATGATTATTTCTTAGCAGCATCCTAAGTGAACAGGAAATGGGTGGAAGAAAATAGAAGAAGGAAAATAAGATAGTCGCAGCAGTGACAGAACGAAAGGAAGACGTAGAAAGAGAAAGAGAGAGAGCGGTTCTGCTTACTACCTTTCCACAGAAGAAAGATTGGCCATGCCTGTTTTCTCTGGGAAAAGTTTTCAATAAACATGCTCTGTTTGCCTGCCCAGCCCCGAAATAAGACACACGACAACAGTGGTTGGGATTAAATTGGGCAACATTTATTTGAATTGTTACCTATTTAACTGTCCTTAACCTTAACTCAAGGGGTGTCAGGAATATAGTGTATCCAATTCAGGTAGCCACCCTACCCGGTTTCGATGTTAATTTGCGGGCGAAACACCTGGATTCCTTGGCTGTCCGACCAGGGCAACCTGTTAAGGGAAATGAGAGCGAGGTCTGGTCCCCAAGATATCGAGACCAGCCTCCTCCCATTCCAGGCCATTTAACAGAACTTCACTGATCAACTTGAACTTTGGTTGAGTATTAACATGATTGCCTTCACCCCTAACGGGGGGTGCGTTAGGTGCACACCAAGATATGGGAATTTCCCTATCTATTTTCCGCTAAGCCTAAATATATCCACCCCTAGATATGGTTCTTTCTGAAGCTATATACAATAGTTTGTCTACACTTCATAGAAAACATAGACATACTTCAAATCTACTGCTGTTGACACATGTAACTTCTGGGGTTTCTGGTTTTAACCTAACTTTGTCCTACTTTATGCAAAGTCAAAGTTTGCAGAAACTTAGGCTGGATCTAAACTGCTGTATAATCAAGTTTCTAAATACAAGTTATTTGCTTTGAATGGGATTATATGAGTCTACATTGCCATATAATCCAGTTCAAAGCAGATAATATAGATTCATAAACTGGATTATATGGCAGTGTAGATGGGCCTCAGGAGTATCCTGGGGCTTCATTGCAATCTGGACAGCTGGAGTGGGTTCTTTTAGACAGATCCACTGTCTAGAGCAGGGGTGCTCATCAGGTAGATCGTGATCTACTGGTAGATCGCTTAGGGCGTCCTGGTAGATTGCAGGCAGGGCGGGAGGAAGGCTCAGTCCCTCCCCGCAGGCTCCCGACCCCACCCAGGTGCAGAAGGAGGTTGGACTGGATGGCCCTTGGAGGTCTCCTCCTATTCTAGGAAGCCATTGTTGTTGTTATTATTATCAGAGGCTGAATGGCCATCTGTGAGGAATGCTTTGATGGTGTTTTTCCCTTTTGGTAGAAGGAGGTTGGACTGGATGGCCCTTGGAGGTCTCCTTCTACTCTAGGAACCTGTTGTTGTTGTTACTAGTAGTAGTAGTAGTAGTAGTAGTAGCAGAGGCTGAATGAATATTATCATCATTATTATTATGAATAAATTCAGGGGCTTATTATACTCACATTTAGATGAATTCAATCTTAAAATATATTATATGGCTCTCACTGAAATAAATTTCCAAATATTTTGCTTTTATGGCTCTCTGAGTAGTGGGTAGGTATCTACCCACTATTCAAGAGTAGGTTGTTTTATAAGTAGCTCGCATGCTGAAAAAGTGTGAGCACCCCTGGTCTAGATGAACATCAACACCATCACCCTTTCCCTGCACTTATCAGATGATGCTTTGCCATTGCGGTCACATGTGCTTATGCAACCATGTTTCTTTAAAAGCAAACTGATTTTCAAGAGAAATGTACTATACTTTTCTGCCTTCAACTGGAAACATCTCTGTGATTCATTGAAATGCACGGATCGAAGAATGCTAAGATACCTTTAAAAGCTTGTCTTTGCAAAACACATCTGCCAACATAACTAATGGGAAGCATAAACATCAAAGAGTCCTGTGGCACTTTTAAAAACTAATGAATGCATTGCATTAAATGTAGTACAGCATGAGCTGTTGTGAACTATAGTTCATTTCGGACACTGTGTTATCCAGAATTTGAGGCCTGTATGTTTCTTCATGAAAATACCAAGGTTTAGAATAGGATCATAGACAGTACTGACGTATATGAAAGAAGGCAATACAGAAAAATTTCTTTGAATCTCAGTGTTCACAGTTTCACCTGCAACCAGGTGTACCATATCTGTACACCTGGAATTCAGGCTAATATCCTGTGAAGTCAACTACAATCCACAAAAGTTCATGCTATAGCAAATTTATCTTTATTTTGCTGTGCGAGTTTGTGTAGTTTTTACTAAAACATTCACATGGACACACCCTCCTGCCCCCCCCCCCCCCCTGGAGACTGTCTCCATGAGAAACAAGGATAAGATTATATACATCCTGCATGTGTAAGCCCCAACATTGTAGGAAATAGCCACTTCCATTTCTCATTTTTATTGTTTTGAGACTTCAGCTTGACAGCAGTATAAACCAAATAAACAAGAAACCTCCAAGTCACTCATTATCGGTAGTCTTGCTCAATTCTTGCTAATTGAGTGTCATGGCTTCCTGAACTGAACCTATCCACCTATAATCCAATTTCCTCTTTCCTACTGCCTTCTATCTGGCTAAACATTATTACCTTTTTTATGGGGTCCAAATTAAGATAGTCTTCTCTTAGTCATCTTGACTTCTAGGGAGTGATCAGGCTTGATTTGTTCCGATGTCTATTCATTTATCTTTTTGCAGTCCATGTTATTTACAGAACTCTCCTTTAGCACTACATTTCAAATGAGTCCATTGAGTTCTCAAGAGCTGTCTTCACTATTCAGCTTTCATAATCATAAATATAAACCAGAAATATGGTATGAACAAGCCTAACTTTGGTATTCAATGTTATATCTTGACATTTTACTGTAATAATGCACAAACAAAACTTTCCCAAAACTATCCTGTCGCAGAACTGCATGTGGTATGCAAATCTCAGACATTGTCATCCCATCCAAACTCTCATTCCTAAAAGGCGGTGTGAATGCTTAGAATAAGGGTACTGACATACCCTAAAAGTGATGAATAGTAAATCTTTCTTTTCTTCAGTCTTACTTTTTGAATCGCACCAATAAAATCATACAATCCTCAAATGAGAGCTCTTCATTTGTCACATACTATCTAATTACTGTACTTGAGTAATACATAATTCATTCAAGTTCATTAAGAGCCCCAAGCTCTCAAGGAGTGCCGATGTATTGTATTAAGTGCAGCTCCTTCTGGATTATTGTTAGCTGTACTCAAGAGATGAAGAAAGAGAAGGAGGGGGCTGGGCCGCTGGGGGTCAGAGGATGCGCAGACCATCTGCTTGACTTTAGAGTTTCACAAGGCTGAATTTTGCCCTCAGGGTAAGGAGGAGACTGTATCCACATCCAATCATCCTTGAAAAGAGGGAACTAAGATGAAAGTGAAGGATGGAAACATGTCACCAAATTAGTGTCTCTCAACATAGCTCTGGGGAGATTAGTGGCACTGATGTAACTGTCATCAGAATCCACAGCAGGCATTAAACACGAAGAAATTTGTCATGCTTCATTTACCAGCCTTTGACAGTTCTGTTCTGTTCCATTCTCTTCTGTCCTTGAATGATTGCGTCTTGTTTTGGGGTTTGATAATAGTATATAATAAACATGATGTAGAATTTTGAAGGAGAGGAATGTCTAGAGAGTAGGGTGGGTGGGACAACTCAGCACCACTTTTCAAATGAGTTCATCATCTTCCAATCAGCTTTCCTCACTGTTCAGCTTTCATAATCATAAGCAGAAAACAGAAATATTATGGCATAGACAATCTTAACTTTGGTATTCAATGATATATGGTATCTTGACAGGATAGTGGAGCACTCAAGCTATGCCAAGGCAGGGGTCACAGACTGAGTGGGAACATTGAAAGGATTACCAAACAGAGATGACTCCTTGAGTGTGGACCTGGACCCACACTATATGAGGTGCTGAGAGAGAGAGAGAGAGAGAGAGAGAGAGAGAGAGAGAGAGAGAGAGAGAGACCCCTTTTGCTGGCTTCTTGTGGAGGAGAGGCCAGTGAGGGCTGTCAGGTCTATGTTCATCTGTGTTCAGTTTTTTTCCAATCTTTAGAAGGGATTTTTTCACATTGGAAAGAACATTGGTAAGTCTTGAAAACAGGTTATTTAACAGATTGCACTATATGCCGGGATGCTTCCCGAACTTGTTGTACTTTTAGAAGTTGTATATTTTATGTCATGGCCTATGGCTAGTACAATAAACAATTCAAATCATGTAGGAAAACAGGTTATTAAAAAATATTGAATTTTACTCAGTCTATATGAAAGTCAGAATTCATACTATATGTGAGACACACACACGCACATAAGATGTTTTACCCTGTAGCTACCACACATTTTCCCTCTCCGTTGGCGCCCCCTTGTTGTGGGGGAGAGGCTTGTGTACCCTAATGAAGTTGTGAGTTATGCTGGTGGTAGCATAATAGCCAGGTCACAACCGAAGGGTCTGACAAAGAGCATCAAAGGGCAGGATGGGCTCTCTAGCCTTTTGGCAACCATCCTAGGAGAAGGAAAACTCTGATTTCAAACCCGGGCAGATGGTGCTCATTTAACCCTGTAAGCTAAACCATCTAAGACAGGGGTGCTCACACTTTTTCAGCATGGGAGCTACTGATTAAAAAAACCAAGTCCCAAAGATCACCTACCCAGAAATGTAAAACGTATAACTATTTTCTTATTTATTTATTTATTTATATTTATCATTCATTTTTATGTACCGCTCCTTCCATCAGGCTCGGGGCAGTTTACATAAAATGAAGTTATAAAACATCAACATTTCAATTTAATAACAACAATATAAAACAGCATAAAAATGCATCCAACCACCCCATTTCTCCCACACTGCCATATCACCACACATATTATCAGCCAGAACGTAAGAAGAGAGGCTTTTGAACTGCAAGGCCATTTAATACTCAGCAAGGTAAACAAAGGGGCATGCAAAAATACATCCAACCACCCCATTTCTCCCACATTTCCATATTCCCCAACATATATTTCTCAAGGAACAAAGCAAGAAGAGAGGCTTTGGAGCTAAAAGGCAATTTTTAAACATTAAAAATAAACAAAGAGACATGCCACAGAACAATCAAGCACCCACCCCAAAGTAAAAAGACCGACCTTTGAGATGCGGTAAGGAAATGACCCCAAGACGTCCTTCTTCTCCTCCGTCGTTGCTCCTATTTCCACGCCGCCAGCATGCATGCCGCCTCCAAGAGCTCACGAGAAGTCCGAGAGGCAGAATGGGCGCTTCTGCGCATGCGTGCGGGGCCAGCCATGCATCGCGTCATCCAGGCCCGCCCCCTTTGGTCTCCTACGACTCTGAGTGGCTGAAGAAGGACGGAGGGAGGAGGAGGAATCCAAAAGAGGGGGCCCATTCTGCCTCTTGGACTCTGGAGCTTTTGGAGGCAGCGCGTGAGCAGGGAGTGGGGAGGAGCAACGACGGAGGACTTCTTTGCAGCGTGCAGGGGCGCGTGAAGAGGACCAACAGCAAAAAACCTGGTCAGGGACCTGAAGATCACCAGGATGAGACCCGAAGATCACCCTGGTGATCGAGATCACCATTCTGAGCACCCCTGATCTAAGAGAAGGAAACTCAAACCAAACCTACAACCTGAGGACTTTGCTGCCACTGTCCTAAGCTTGCTAGACCCCGGCAGATGAACCTTTGGTTTAAAGGGTGAGGCCAGTTCTGTGCATACTGCAGTTCATTGCGCAGGCTCAAAGGAGACACCCAACCTCTGAATCATCAACGCGCTTGTAGAAAGCGTGGGATGAGTCCTTCCTGAATCTTTGTTCGCGAAGAAAAGCCAAGAGACCACACATTTTCACCGATGGCTAATCTGGCTGATGAGCATCATGGGAGAAAAAACCTGGAAAATCACATATGTTCTCCCTGTTATAAAAACAATGTGTTGCGAATCATTGAGGAGGCATAGTTTCAGTGCAGTGCCTGGTAGCATAGAAAATGGTTTATCAAATACTTCAGCAAAACTGCTGGTGGGTTATGCCTCAGAATTGTAGGCAGGTCCCAAAGGGAATGCTGTAATAACTTCAGGGCGAATGCTACCACTGGGAAAAATTAGGCAGCAGATTTGGGTGTTATGAAAGGGCAATAAGCTGTCAATTATTTCCTCTGTAAAACAACGTCAATAAATGAGTTACTGTTACCACAAGTCATGGCACAGCAAGTCAAAACATACTTGAAAAATACAAATAAGATTATCAAATCTAGAAAACCTACCTATGCATCAAATAAAAATGATGCAAATACTCATGATAATCTTAAACTCTAGTGTAGATATATGTCTTAGAAATGTATCAACTAAAATTGTTTTTTTCTAATTTAAAAGAGAGCAGAGTAGCCATAGCCTATTAATAACTAATATAAGGAAATTGCATCCACCGCCAAGTAGTTTATAACAATATCAGTAATCTTATCCAATGTCCTTCCTCTTATTGCTTCATAAAAGGGACAAAGCAGTACATATTATTTAATGCCCTCTACGTGTCCTCTTTAAAGGACTTTGTCTGAATCTGTCTTTCAGAAACTCATAAGAATCACTTGGAAATGTAAGCTAAGAAATGATTTGTTTAATTAAGCAAGTTCTTGTGAGGCTGGATCAGCAGATTTCTCTTAAATCAGTGGTTCTCAACCTGTGGGTCCCCAGGTGTTTTGGCCTACAACTCCCAGAAATCTCAGCCAGTTTACCAGCTGTTAGGCATTCTGGGAGTTGAAGGCCAACACATCTGGGGACCCACAGGTTGAGAACCACAGTGCTAGAGCATGGAAAGAGTGCAGTAATGCATGAGTGTAGTGGTGTGCTCTACCTCTTTGATATAAGAACTTGGTCCATGTACTCTACAATGGTAGATTCACCATTGCAACTGCTCAGCATCACATTCTGTATCAACAGGCAAGTGGATAGGCCACCAAACTCTGTAGTTTGTCCTCTGAAAGCAAAACATCTCTTAGAACAGTGTGACCCAGCCTTTTGTCCTCTATGTGTTTTGGACTTAAGCTCCCACAATTCCTAACAGTTTGTTAGATGGCTGGAATTTCTGGGAGTTGAACTCCAAAAACACTGCAATTCTTTCCCCCCTACTTTTTAACATCTATGTCCAACTGCTGGCCAGTCTGATAAGGAGCTTCGGCCTGGAGTCTTATCAGTATGCTGATGACACCAAGCTACTTCTGCGCCTGGTGCCTGGGGTCTCCGCAATACCAGACAACTTTATCTTATGGCTGGAAGCGGTGACGAAATGGTTGTGTGCCAGCAGGCTAAAAGTAAATCCAGCAAATACCGAGGTTTTGTGGCCCCCTGCATATCCTTGACGGCAAACCCCTATTTCCATCTACCTCCGTCAAGAGTCTGAGCGTTGTGTTAGACTCACGACTGACAATGGAGACCCAAGTTGCAACGGTTAGCCAGGTGAAGCAATTAGCACCATACCTCACAAGGGAGGTCTTAGCAACAGTCATTCATGCCATGGTGACATCTAGATTGGACTATTGCAATGCCCTATACACTGGCCTTCCTATGTCTGTGACTCGGAAGATCCGCATTGTCCAGAATGCGGCAGCTAGGCTACTGACACAAATTCTCATGAAATGCCATATAACGCCAACTCTTCAACAGTTACATTGGTTGCCAACGGAATATCGTATCCTCTATAAGACACTGGCCCTGACTTTTAAAGCCCTGTATGGCCTTGGACTGATATAGCTCAGAGACCGTCTCTCCCCCTAAGGCCATCAGTGGTTGCTTAGACCCTCCCAACATAACCTGCTTTACATCCCAGGCCCCAGAGAAGCACGTCTTACTGTCACGAGGTTTAGGGGTTTTTCTATCTCTGCCCCGGCATCATGGAACTCATTGCCTCCGTATATGAGAGCTATGTGCGACTTGCGCTCCTTCACTCAGGCTCTCAAGACCTGGCTGCTCAGTAGAGCATTTGATGTGTAATTTTAACTTTTATATTCATGATCCTGTATGTTTTATCTTGCTTTTATTGCTTCTGTGTAAATCGCCTAGAGCATCCCAATGGAGGGCGATTAATAAGAAATAAAGTGATGATGAGGATGATGAGAACCAAAGGTTGTGAACCACAGTCCTAGAAGGATCCATTCTAAAACAATTCCCCCAGCAACCACAGCAGTTGGGACCATGGAAACAAAGACTGTAGTAGTAGTAGTAGTAGTTGTTGTTGTTGTTGTTGTTGTTGCCGCTGTTAATGTCCTTCCTCACTACAGGATCGAGGCTGCTGCAAATTGGTGAAGGGAACCAAATTTCAATGGGGAGTTAAGTCCTCAGTAGGCTTCAATACCAATCTATTATATAAATGGGTTCACGTCATGTGATGTATACCTCAAACAAAGAAACCATACAACGCAGAAACACAAAACTTGCCAACAGAAATAGGCCTCAAGCAAGGTACGTTTGTAGCAAAGAAACTTCCCCCCACAAACCTAAAAGGCCCCCAAAACAACGAGTAAAAAATAAAACTACATTTACCAGCATCCTCCGGGGCAGCCAAAGACTCACCCAGCCTCTACATTCTGAACAACATGATTGGCTGCCAATAAGGGCGGATTTGCATAACTGCTGCACTAGCCAGCCAACATGAAAATTCCGAACCATAAAAAACTGCCAAAACAGAATAAGGAAAAGGCCTGAGCCAATCCCCAACACAAACACCCAAATCACTTGCAACCGAAAATTTACACCCCAAAAATCCCAGACCACGCCCAAAATTGACAGTAAGGCTTCATTAACTTGATTTCCCTAACTAGCCCTCACTTACTGGGAAGCTGCTTACGCTCTAAATTGACAGTAAGACTTCATTAACTTGATTCTCCCGACTAGGCCTCAGCTCATTGGACATTGTGTATGGCCTGAATTGACAGTAAGGCTTCATTAACTTGCTGTTCCTAACTAGGCCTCAGCTCATGGGACATTGTGTATGGCATGAATTTACAGTAACCTACCTTGGCACACAGAGCCCCGACCATGCATGATGGGACTTGAAGTACCACCATGGAAAATGGGATTTGTAGTACTTCAAAACCCATCATTCCCCACAGACCACTGTGGCCCAGAACCAAGACCAATAAAGACCCAACTTGACCCACACTCCATCCAACTGCAGTTTAGAGGAGGGCACACCGTGGATGATTGGACTTTCTCGCATCTCCTAAAAAGGGCACAGCAACGCGTGCCGGGTACAGCTAGTATAGATATAAATAAGTATGCACAGAATCTATTGGGAAATTAGGGTCCTTTTGTACATAAGGCCAACCCCATAGTTATAGTACTAGAATGATAATAAAACATAAGAAAATGGTTATATAGAATATCCTAGCAATACACAGAAATTCAACCTTTCAGAACTTTTAGTTTTTCAGGCATAGAAAATCTATCAAAACTTCTTGCTGACAGCAATGAAATGTCATTAGAAGCTAGCTTTTCAACTGTCATAACCTGTAAGGGGGAGAGAAGGAGGTCTCCTTATATAACCTTATGAGAAGTGTGGAGAAAAATAGTGTTGAGAAGGAACTGATTGTGATCTAAGACTCCATATCCAGATCACATTGTAATTAAAACTTGTGAGGGTCATGTCATCAGCAATAAGGCCATCTCTAGCCTGAAGCTCTTTTGATCTCTTTAATGGCAAGCTAGAAGAAGATTATCAGAACTAATTTATTTCAGGAATGTGAATGGCACTGATTTCATGCAGAAAGAATTAAGAGGGAGATGAGTAAATGTCAAATGGATGCCACCTCCTGAAATTTGCCTTTTGAAAAATGGCAACTGTTTCTCACAACAGTTAATTATTACGCACATGGACCCACACACAAATTGGGGGGGGGTCTCAGAAAATAAAGGCATAGATAGTGTTTTATATTTCAGTAATTGGAAGTGGAGGAGAAGTTATGGGGAGAGATATTTCTAAACCAAAGACAGAATTCCCAGAATAATTTGAAGGTCTCTTAGATGCAGTCAGCATGGAATTGCAAAATGCAGTGTACTTTAACAGTGTTTTCTTGGTCCCTTTTTAGTTTCTTATAATAATGAAAAGAGCACAGTTCCTATGTTTACCCTTGTTTAAAAAAAATCAGCAAAGAAAGTTGTGTTTTTGACTGGTCTACTGGCCCCATTTAACTGTTAAAAGACCCTTTCACAATTTGATACCCTTCTGCATTACAAGTTGCATCGGCACCAGGTCTGCTGGCAATGTTGGTTGGGAACAATGGGACTTGTAGTCAAACACACAGAATGAGGCACCAGTTAAGGGGAAATGATCTAGAAAAGCTTTTCTATATGCTGAAATGGTGAGTTTTAAAGAAATATAGGTTATCCTGAGAAAGAATGACATGATCTTCTTAGGTCACTCCTACATATGTTTGGAGGTGGAGATGGAGATGATAGAGATGATGTGGAGTTATGGGAAATATAGATATTTATACATATATTGTATGTACATTAGAAGCACTGAAATGTAAGAAAAATCAGGTTATCTCTGTATTAGAAAGCCAAGCTGACAGGACAAAGGGAAGCTGAAGGATCTGTGTCCAAGGCACAGGCAAGAGGGGGATGAACATTCTAGAGAGGGAAGATAAGAAAGTCCTGGTACAAACAGATAGAAGTAAAAAAAAAAGTAAAGAATCTCTCTCCCTCCTGACAGGTCAAAAGTATGCCTCTTGATGGATCTGTGTAAGCTGCTTTAGAAAAAAAGAAGAAGATATAATTTGATATTTCTATTATGCTTAAAGTGACGTAGTGATGATGTTACGTATGTAGAAGCATGTTTCCTTGTTTGCCTGCATTTGAAGATGTATAAAAGGGAAAGTCAAAGCCTTTATCATTGCTCTGGTTGGCTTTTGGACGTGATTCCACTCCAGGGTCTCAGCTGAAAGGATCACTCTTGATATTATCTCTCCTATCAGCCATAACAGAGATAAAGATTGAGATGATCGAGATGATAGGTAGATGGCAAATAGATAGAAACTGGGTTGTTGTAGGTTTTTCGGGCTATATGGCCATGTTCTAGAATCATTCTCTCCTGATGTTTCACCTGCATCCATGGCACCCCCTCGGAGGTTGTGAGGTAGATAGAAATGTGAGAAGTAGGCAAAGATTGCTTTCAAAAATATTTGCTTAATTCTACATCATTCAAAAACATTGTGTGGTATCAATGATGGGAAACTAATGACAACTTGCTGGAAAAGATCTGTAAGCCAGAGTCTTAGGAAGCTTGGCAGACAATGAATAAGAAAATACAGAGATTTTATAATGCAACATTTTTTTCCAGCTGTTCATATTACACGAAGAGAAATATCTATGTAATGCAGGATCAGGTAACAATTTTCTTCTTGAGGATCACAGTCCTGTATAGGGTATCTTTTGCAGGTCACATACTGATGGCATATAGAATTAGAGCTGGTCATGAACAGTCTCAACATCTTCCTCAGCCATTTTGTTGATTCCTTTATGTAGTAATGTAACAACAGTGTCTTGCTGAATATGAACACAACAAAGTTCTTCAATTGCATTTTGATTTTAAAAATAATTTCTTGTGCCTTCAAATGCATATTTATTTATTTATTTATTATTTCGACTTGTATACCGTCCTTTCCATTTGGCTCAGGACGGTTTACAGCATATCGAACAAGAAACAATGCACATAAAAACAGTAGAATAAATCAGGATAATATGGATAATTTCTACCAGAGACTTTTTTTCAATAAAGTTTCTCTTCATGAATATGTACATCTGTTTTCTGTCTAGAGTCTCCCACACTTGAGGACCCTGGGCTGGCTATGAATACTTCAGTACAAATAGGATATGGTATGGATAGGGGAATAACCAATGCTATCCCCACTAGCAAGGGAGTGTTTCAAGGCTGTATTTCTTGCACTCATGTGATTCAGTTTAAACCACCTACTCATACTTTTCCCCTCTCAGGATTTTCATGCTACGACACTGGCCACAACTAGCATCCCCTTATTCTTGTATTCAGATGCTGCTGCCCTTCTTTATCTTGCTACAGTTTGCCTAAAACAAATGTTGACCGTTTTTATAGGTTATTGCGAAGAAAATACATTAACTGTTCATTTTAGCAAAGCCTAGATTATTTTTTCTGCAAAGAGTTTGACTCTGTGTAAATAGGTAATCAATGGACAGAACAAGGACCATGTTAGACAGTTTAGGTATTAGGTAGTGCCTTCCAATCTTCTGGTGCTTGGGTGACTCAATTGGCATTTGCTGTTCAATCAGCCTCTACTAGTCTGTGCTCAGGCCATACTGAATTTGTTTAACATTAAAGGGCAACAGTTTGTTCCTGTTGCTCTAAGTAGATTCTAGACAGAGATGTTGCCACATTTCCAATGTAGTTTTCCAGTTTGGATTGTAGGCTTCTTTCTGGTCCTGGAATAAATACTTCTATCATTTTTACAGCAAATATTCTGTGTACCAGGCTGTGTGCCATCTGTTGTATTATGGCTTGAAGCTAGCCTCTCATCAGTGAATTAAACCATTTAGTGTTGGGTACTAAAATACTGGCTAAACATTTTTTGTGCAAGATCTGAATCAGATATCTGAATCTCATATTCACATAAAAGATAATTACATCAGCCAGCGGTCAACACTTATCAAAGAATAGTCCTTTCTGATAACTTTCTCTCCACTCAAAACTTTTCCAATACAAGTTTATACTTGTTAGACAGATAAAAGAAATTGATATTCAATATTCTCTATTTGCTATTCATACTACTATCTCTCTAATGTATCTTGCCCTGTCATTTAATATTAAAAGGTGTGCAAACTATCCTATCTGTCCTCAAACATTGTATAAACTCAGTTTAACTTCATCCCTTCTGCTGCAACTGTATGATTCTGAAGTCGAACTTGAATTTGGAAAGTTCTGCCTTAAGGCCAGAGACTGCCCAGACCCACCAAAGAGGGCCCATTCACCCTGGCGAGATAGAAAGCAATTAAAAGAAATTTTCCTCATTTTTAAATAAATCTCACCAAGTTGAAGAAAATGATACCGAGATGTTTATTTCATTCCAGCTGAAATGGATGTCAACTGCAATCATTTGCCCAGGAGCTGGCTAACCCACAAAGCAAAACAACACTGTTTTTATTGAAAATACAGAGCTGTCAAGTTCGAATTTCCTGCTCCCACCCCCCCCCCCCCCCTTGCCAGCTTCTTGCTGATTGGATGAAATCACCAGCTGGCTGAGAGGCGCGGCCGGCTTAGCTACACCTTGCCCAATCAGAGTGCCAGTGCCGCTTCGGCCTTTCAGCCAATGGGAAGAGAGGAGGTGGGCAAGGCAGGAAAAAATGAACAGGGAGGAAAAGATGATGAGATTAAAATGACTAATGGTAGTCCAATGACCAGTAATAGCTTTTCTAGCCCTCGAGCTGGCCAGGCTATTCTTTGGGTTATTTGAAAACACATCTTCGTCTGGCTTGGAAGCCAGATCCTTTGTTGTCCTTCTGTCCTGGGTATGGGATTTATTGATGTAATCTGGAGTTGGTTTCGGCCAGAGGTGTTGACATAAAGGAAAGGAAGCGGTGGTGATCCCTAGTTCCTTACAGACAGGGAAACACCTTTTGTGTTGTTTGATTCAGATGTCAAGGGGTCTTATATCTCCAGATGGACTAGCCATTTGCCCTCTGAAGTCTGAGAGATAAGATCAATTAGTTATTGTCCATGCAATAGAGTTTTTGGTTGATAACTTTGTTTGGGGATTAACCAGCCCAGGAAATCGAAAAATGCTGAAGTCACGTGGTGCTGGTTTCATGAAAAAGTGGAACCAGCCTTGAAGGGCCTTTACTTCCTTTCTTTTCTTCACTTTATTTTAAGTTTATAAAGACTTAAAATAGTGTATAACTACTAAAATAATGTATAAATATTAAAATAAATAGAGCATCCCTACATTGCGGTTTTTCACTTATTGCAGGAGGTCCTAGAACAGACCTGGGCAATTGCCGGCCCTCCAGGTGTTTTGGACTTCAACTCCCAGAAATCCTAGCCAGTTTACCAGCTGTTACGATTTCTGGGAGTTGAAGTCCAAAACACCTGGAGGGCCAGCAATTGCCCAGGTCTGTCCTAGAACCTAACCCTAGCAATAAGTGAGGGAACACTGTACTGCTCTTTCCCAACAATCTCAGAGCTTGGGGAAAGTATTGCTTTAGACCAGGAGATCCAGAAACTTTAGCAAAGATTGTCCCTAAGTCGCCTGAATGAGGGTCCCCTAGTAATAATGCTACAAAATAGCCATTTTTCCATGTTCTATCCACAGGGCACTGTTGAGAACAATCTTGGGGGGGGGGTTAATGTACTGTAGGTTAACATATTGGTTGTAAAGAGTGTACTGTATATGTAATTTTCTGTGGGTTGAGAAATCATTATTTTGTTTTTGCTACTTTTCTTTTTCTATAACCATAATGCATTTTATATAGTTAAATATAATAAAGAAAATAAATAAATAATGTTAATAAAAACATTAAAACATTTTCAAATGCAGCTTAGATCCAAAGTTTTCACAAATGGTAGGATTTTCCTTTATCCCACTTAATCTGTGTTTCAAAAATACACTGGAAACTCCGGCCCAATGTTTAGAAAACAATCTACTACATCAACATTTCATAATAAACTAGTCAGAAAAAAATATAGATTTCAGACTCCTCCATGTGGGTCTTAGCTCCCTCTTTGCAAACAGCAGTTCAAGCCTGGTGTATACAGGGTTTTTTAAAAAGGAAATACTCCTATGCAGAGAATATGTTGCCCTTTGTTTATCATTTTGCCTCATCATTGGACTTTGTATTTCCCTTTGGAGATGAGTTCTGAAACCAGTCACTTGGAAGAGGTCCTCTTTCTTTTGATAGGTCTACACCACAGTAAGTCATTTGTGACCTCAGATTCCTGTAGAAAATCAATTGAATTAGGCCCATTTTGATGAGAAGGGAGTATAATGGAAGCAGCTCCTAGAGATATGTGACACTGAAACGGCATCTCCGCGTGCCCCCCAAGGCACAATGAATGAAGGGATGAATTGATTTTGACTACACAACCTAGAAAGCCCAGGCATTGGTATGAATCTTACAAAGTAAGATGAATGGTGTTCTGTCCTGTATAGAAATATATTCTTTAAACTTTGTACTGCTTACTTTGAGTATCACAGAGACATTCCATACAATTAATAATCTCTTTGGCAATTCTAGCAGCACTTAATCCACTAAAGAAAGCTGGACTTTTTTTTTCTTGGCAGTCTCTGGAAATGAGGTAGGTCACTTTTAATCATGTGTTAACACTCTTTTTTGTTATTTTTGAGGCCTTTTCATGAAACAAAAAAACTTGTTCTCTTTTCAAACCAAACACTATTACTAAAATACATGGATTTATTACTGAAGACAATGAGCTTTTATTCGGCTTTTCCTAAAATAGCTATGGAATTAATATTCAAACCAGGAAACAGATGAAACCTTTGAAAGTAGATCTTCGTTTTCAGTTCTGGCCTTCTGATCTATTATACCATTTGGCACCATAATTCTGCAACAAAGCACACAGATGTATTATTGATTAAGGTCTGGATGCACTTGCTTGTCCCTAATAGAATAGCTCCATTGAATCAGTCAGACTTATAGATGTGTTGACTTTTACTCTAGCAAATGATTCAATGGGTCTGTATGGTAGTTGGGACCACCAATGGCATTTAGGCTATAGATTGTAACTGGGAAGATTGGTGGCTCCAATGTCACATGAGAAGTGAAGCTGTTGCAGGTTGTAGACAAGTGTTTAAAGAAGCTGTCCGAGGTACTGAACCCAGGTTTAGTGCATTTAATGTTCAGGCTGAGCCGATTAACTCAACTGGAACTACCAGCTCATTATCACTACCTTGAATGAAAACTTGCATTCAGGATCGGGGTGATGAGCTGGTAGCTTCAATGTTAGTTAATCCACCCTATATTATTAGTCTGAACATTAAAGGAGCTATCCAGCGTAGCTCAGGATGTAAATCTGGAGGGTTGAGCGGAATTAACTTTTTAAAAATTCATGGTGGGTATGGCCCAAATCACATCAAAGGACCATCATGGGTTGCTGTGATTTTCTGGACTGTATGGCCATGTTCCAGAACATGCGTCTGTAGCATGGCCATACAGCTTGGAAAACTCACAGCAACCAATGATTCTGGCCATGAAAGCCTTCAACAACAAATGGGATCATTATGTACCAAGCTATTGTGCCCCCGATATCTTGATTTTTCTGTCATAATTTGCAAAAAAAACTTGGTATTTTTGGTAAGGCCCTATGCAAGTTTACTTTTAGGTTTTAAGTTGCAGTTCGCCATTTAGGTCTGTATTTTTATATTCATAAGAACATAAGAACATAAGAAGAGCCATGCTGAATCGGGCCTCAGCCCATCTAGTCCAGCATTCTGTGTCACACAGTGGCCCACTAGTTGTACACAGGGATCTCTAGCAGAAAGGAGGGCAAAACGCTCACCTGCTCCCGACCCCCCACAACCAGTACCTGGGAAATCCTGCCTGCCTCCATCAACACAGAGGTGGCACTTGGATGTCCATTTCAGTAGCTACTGATTCCCTTGGTATCCATGAATCTGTCTAATCCTGCCTTGAAGCTGTCCAGGCTGACCGCTGTCACAACCTCCTCTGGAAGTGAGTTCCATAACCCAATGACCCTCTGGGTGAAGAAATATTTCCCTTTATTAGTCCTAACTTTCCTACCTTGGAGCTTTAGGGAGTGCCCCCTAGTCCTAGTGTTGTGTGACAGAGAAAATATTTTTTCTCTATTCACCCTTTCTATCCCATGCATGATTTTATACACTTCGATCAAGTCACCTCTTAAACGCCGTCTTTCAAGGCTGAAAAGACCAAGGCGTTGCAACCTGATTTCATATTTGTTTATTATTTACATTTACTATAAATATTAATAGAATTATTTATTATTACAATACTTCATGACTTCTTTGACATTATGTTTATGTGTTTGTGGTGGTGGGTTGGTGATGGTTTGGAACTGAGTCTCTTCCCTTCTGTTTTGGGGGTAGTGTTTTATTTATTTATTTATTTATTATTCACTTTTATATACCGCTCCTCCCTGCAGGCTCGGGGCGGTTTACATAAAACTATAAAACATACATAAAACCATTTAATTGCATAAAACACAAGGACATGGATAGAAATTATCAGGAGGCACTTAGATTGAAGGCTTGCTTAAAAAGGAGCGTCTTGCAGGCCTTCCGGAAAGGGGCCAACTCTGTAATAGCGCGAGCTCCATCTGGTAACTCTTTCCATAGAGTTGGCGCTACCACAGAGAAAGCTCTTTGTCTTGTTGAAAGGTGGCAGGAACGGGCTGATGGAATCACCAGAAGGTTTTGTTCTTCTGATCGCAGTGATCTCGGGGGAACGTATGGGGTGAGGCGGTCCCTCAGGTACACTGGCCCCAGACCATACAAGGCCTTGAAGGTCAAAACCAGCACCTTGAAGACAATCCGGTACTCTACTGGTAGCCAGTGCAATTGCTGTAAAATTGGTGTAATGTGCTCTCTTGCCGATGCTCCCACCAGCAATCGAGCAGCAGCATTTTGCACCAGCTTAAGTTTCCAGATTGTCGACAAGGGAAGACCAATGTAGCACAAGAGACAGGAAATTGACAAGCACTTGTTGTTGTATTTGACAATACCGCATAACAACATTTTAATGGCTCTGCCTTTTTATGACATCTAAAAACTATTGCCCGAGGTGACTGCCTTCATGTTGTCTCATAGCAGAGCCTGACTTCACTTTATGTAGCATAGCATTCCCCAGTAGGATTGACAGTTTAATCTGTCTCATGGCTCTCCAAGGACCAAAAGTAAGTGGTCATCTCAACACAAAGAAAACAATGTTCTCTTTGATGCCAATAGGTCAGTTCTCTGTATCCAGGGACTATGCAGGAGCATTCCATAAAATATGCATTAGATATCTCCAGCTACAGTATGAAATGGTATAAGGTCTGGGAATGAAATGAATTTGTCAAGACTAACCCACTTTTAATGTTCAAGAAAGTTAAATAAATGCTAGCCACAGTAACATATAGGAATAAATCATATGTTAGACCCAAATAGTGTAAAAGTATTTAAAGAGCTCTGCCTATCCTTTAGAAATGAAAATAATATTTTAAATTACACCCAAAATGTTGAAAAACGTGTTTCTCAAGTGTGGGTAACCCTAGTGAAAAGAATCCTGTACTGATGAAAAAAAATTTTTTCAGTTTAGTATTAGTTCTATACAAATTTCACATATTGGGGAAGTTGTTTAAGAAACATTTTTTATGCATAGAAAATAATATTCATTTGCATTAAATTGTGTTCCCTGCATAGAAAATGTTGTTTTGTGTGCAATACATTCTTCTTTCAATGCAAAAGAAGTAAAAAATCTGTGCCATCCAAAAATGTTTTGTGTGTAGAAACCATCATTTTCTGCTATTTTCTGTTTCCTCTCCTCAAAAAACCAACTAAACAAACATTAGTGGACTAGTGTAAAATAAATCCTGTGTTGCAATGAGTCTTCAAAACCTGCACAGTTTAGTTTTAAAAGAGAAAGGAAAATCACAGAGGGAACAAAATTGCTATAATTACTAATTGCTTCCTTGAAGAACAAGAACATCCTTACTCTTCTCATCCAAATCTTAATGTGAAAAATTAAGGAAGTATTGTTCAGTTTAAATAAAGTCAAAGAGATAGGGAACCGTCCTAACCTAACCATTAAAAACTGAAGAGTATGGAGCAAACTGAATGTCACATTGTTACATTAAATACCATAGTATTGCATAACTGGTAAGGATACATACCTCAGGGGCAAATGTTACCAAAAGATGCCCGTGAGTTAAGGATGCAATTCTTCTCTGATATCCTTCTCAAAGACAGCAATGAGTAAATGTATTAATATTTTCTCACTGCATTAAAGTCTTTGAAAACTGTATAATTTTAAGATTGTTCTATACACCCCAAAATGCATTTTAAAGGCCCCCAAGTGGGGCAGTGATGACATATCCAGCCCTCTATAAGTCATGAAACAAGCTAAGGAAGAGTTGTAGAGATGCTTGTTGGGGCCTGTTGGGATCCTATTGCAACTCTATGTGAGTGTACCCTGCACTCAGGAGAGGACTGGACACATCTTTGACAGTTTGTCAGAAGTTGCTGTGTTGTGTGTGGGAGGGGGTGCTGCAAAGCTTCAGAGGAAAGAATTTGGTGGTACTTTAGGTCATTGTGACAACACAATGGCTGTAAGCATGAATTTGAATAATCATGATACTATGCATCAAGTGTACAACATAGTAATTACTGAACATAATGCCAGCCTTTATTTTCTGTGCAGAAATCTGTGCAGAACTTTGCTTTGTCTGGATAGTACGAGTATACTATATCCAGAAAATGGTTTCCGCTGTTGTTCTTGTTGTTATGCATTCTGTACAAAACAACTACATTCATATTTGGTGTAAAAGAAGCATTAAGCTGTGAGGACTCTTGTCAGTCCAGAACTCTACCTGTTAACATTTCTCAACGCTCAAGAAAAACATTTTCCACCCATATTTCAAGTATTTTTGAGTATTTTCCCAATTGATACTTTGTTTTTCAGAGATAGTGATTTTCTGCTAATGCCAAATCATTATGAACATGCAAACCTCATGATATGGGAGCCCATAAGATTTTAACTTTGTCAGGCTGAATTGTTAACTCTGGTCAACAATGGGTGGGTGTAAATAACTTTGTTGCTTTGGCCAAACTTTATGCCAGGAGTGGCTGGTCAAATTGTATATGAATCAGTTAGGGGGGGGGGGGTTGTCAAATGATTTAAGGTTTAGCAACTCTACTTGAATCAACTGTATTGGAAGGAAGTAGTAGACAGAACGGGAAAAGGAGAAGGAAGGACAAAGGAAGGAATTGGAGGAGGAGGAAGAGGCCCCTTAGCCCAAAACACAATGTTCTTTTCAGCTATCCTGACACTCCCTTACATCTAAGCAACTTGACTTGATTTAATTGTACAGATTTTAACTAACACACACACACACACACACACACTTTTAAAAGAATATTTCCATTTGCAACTAGAACAGTTTGTAGTGCTTGGGGAATCAGCCTGATGACACAATTGAGTGTGATTTTTGTAGCTCTTAATCTTTTTTATAGTTATGAACAAAGTATCAATAGGCGTTTATAGCACACAGTAATTCAGGTCTAATCGCTATGCTTAAGGTGTAATGACAGTTTACCCGATTTACAGTCTATTTGTAAAAATTGTTCTTAATGTGCAACATTTCCATTGTTTCATAAAGATATAGACAACCATCTGGAGTGCACAAAATCAGAAAGAAAGCAAGGCATCATCATTATTGGAAAGCTGTCTACAGTGGGGAAACATATATACGTGTAAATTAAATAGAGAGGGATGTTCATTTGCATATTCTGTGGTTCAAACTAAAAAATACTGGGCAGTATTATTATCCTGCTTTTGTTCCAGAAGGGACTCAAAGCATTTCACACGCTAAAGTAAAGAAATGCCACTAAAAATATTCCAAAATACATTTTTAAAGGCATTAGATACAAAGCACTAAAAACCTTAATATAAAACAATTAAAAACAGGATTCAGTCAATGGGGTTCCCCAGGGGACCATTCTTTCCCCTCTATTATTTAACATCTATATGCGACCACTTGCCCAGCTGGTGCGCAGCTTTGGGCTTGAGTGTCATCAGTATGCTGATGACACTCAGTTCATTCTGAGGATGGAGGGCAGGCCTGGATCTGTCACCGATAATTTCCATCTCTGCCTCAAAGCCGTTACTGGATGGCTGTGAGCCAGTAGGTTGAAGGTGAATCCAGCGAAGACGGAGATCCTTTGACTAGGTCGCCCGGGCGGTGGGGAACTCCAGCTTCCAACCCTGGACGGCGTGGCTTTATGCCCGTCGCCTTCAGTAAAAAGCCTTGGAGTCCATCTGGACACTCGGCTCTCCATGGAGACTCACATCTCCATGGTTAGCCGAGTTGCATTTTTCCACCTTTGCCAGGCTCGGAAGGTGGCCCCCTACCTATCCCGCCGCGATCTGGCCTCGGTGATCCAAACGACGGTCATCTCAAGATTAGACTACTATAATGCTCTTTACATTGGCCTACCTCTGTTGGTGACCCGGAAACTTAAGCTAGTGCAGAATGCTGCAGACCGTGTGCTCACAGACACGCCTGTGGGCTACCGTATTACACCTGTGTTGCAGGAACTGCACTGGCTGTCTATTGAATTCCGGATCACTTTCAAAGTGTTAGTCTTGACTTTCAAGGCTTTGTATGGTCTGGGGCCAGTGTACATGAGGGACCGCCTTACCCCATACTGTCCCACGAGATCACTGAGATCTGAAGACCAGGATCTTCTCCTTGTCCAGAGTGCCAAGGCCTACCGTCTTACATCGACGAGGAGAAGGGCATTTTCCATTATTGCCCCCATGCTTTGGAACTCCCTGCCGCCGGAGATCAGGTCACTTTGTGATCTTCTGGCTTTTTGGAAAGCTTGTAAGACCTGGCTATTTCGGCAGGCTTTTGTAACTGAGTCAGCTTAACTACACGTCAGCTAAGTTAATACTGTTGTTTTGATGTAATGTTTTAATATTTTATTGCTCTTCTGTTTTACTGTTTAATGCACTATTGTTGCTTTGTTTATCCTGAATTTGTGAGCTGCCCCGAGCCATCCGGGAGTGGCAGCTAAAAAGTCGAATAAATAAATAAAATAAATAGTTACCTTTCCTGTAATATGGTTCATGATGTGTTCTGGGACAGTTGTTTCAGGCATAAAGGAAGCATACCTCTTTGTCAGAATTGGAAGATGCATTTTGAACATGTCATGATTGGAACAGGTTATAAGTGACAAGAATTCATAGATTCATAGAGTTGGAAGAGACTTTGTGTGTCATCCAGTACAACCCTCTACCAAGAAGCAGGAAAATTGCATTCAAAGCACCCCTGACAGATGGCCATCCAGTCTTTGTTTAAAAGTCTCCAAAGAAGGAGCCTCCACCACACTCCCAGGCAGAGAGTTCCACTGCTGAACAGCTCTCACAGTCAGGAAGTTCTTCCTAATATTCACCTAATCTATGTGAAAGTGATTGAAGTAACTGCACTTTTTTATACTATCATTTATATATATGAAATGTTCAACTCCATATGACCATCAACTGCATGATCAAAATAACTGCAAAGTACTAATTTCAGAACACAACTGCTCATTGAGAATTATGTGCATGGAACTAAATTATAGTTTCAACAACCTGTTACATTCTCAGATCATTCAGTGTCTGTATTGTCCTTCTGTGAAGAATTAGGGAAATTTTCGAGTTTGTGTTCTAGTTTTATCTTAGTATTTGGTGCCGTTGTTGTTGTTGTTGTTGTTGTTGTATGCCTTAAGTAATTTCCAACTTATGCCAGCTCTAAGGTAGACTATGCATGGGATTTTCTTGACAAGATTCAATCGCAAGTATGGGGGAGTTACTTTTGTTTTTCTCTTAGGCTTAAAGACTGCACCTTGCCCAGGGACACCAAATGGATTTGGCTGAGCATGGATTTGGCTTCTGGTCTTCAGAGTTCTTTAGTTTTTAGTTTAACATGGTAAAGGATGGGAGATCAAGAAATAAAATGGAGAAATCTCATCGAAAATGTGATACTTACCTTTGTCATATTACCCATTCAACATATTGGCACTGAGAGCAGTCTCTCCTACTTCTTTAGGTAAACAGCATCAGACTGCAATCACAATGACTAGCTACCTCAGGCTGGCAACTTCAACAAGAAGACAAAACATCCAATGCCTCTTCTTCACACAGATAGTATCAGCATGAAGTCATGAGTAGTATGAATCATATATTATTATCTTAGCAAGTGTCTCAGCCAGTCAGTTGCTTTTGTCTACTCCATCATCTAAACGGTGTTCTTTTGAGGATCCCCACACACACACACACACACACACACACACACACACACACACACACACACACACAAAGAAACATGGTTTTAGGTGTAAAATAATAAACAAAATAAAACACATTTTCCCAGGAGGAGTATTAATACAAAGCCAAGGGTACCCCAAGAAAATCCTATGAAATTCATGGATCCACTGTAAGTTGACAAGCAAATTTAAGATACACGCGGAGATTTATATAGCTTTATACACAGAAAGCATAATATGCATATTCTCCCTTTCATTTATATGTCTTTCACCATCATCCATCACTTCCAAAAATAATGCAGCATTTTCACAGTACTACATGCAAATACCTCAATTCATTTCGAAAATAGGTAATGCTTCCTCCCTGACCAGATTCTACTGAGACAAGACAAACAAGCCACAAAGTCATGGACTTATGGAGTTGGAAGAGCTCCATTAGTTATCTAGAGACCACCCCCTTCTCAATACAGTATCTATAGCTAAAACTATCCCAGCTCTCCAACCTTTTTTTAAAAAAAGTTGTCTAAAAAAGGAGATCTCATCTAGGCCTTTGATTCCATTGCTGAAACATTCTTACTGTAAATAAGTTATTTCCAATTTTCAATCAAAATCCACCCTCCTATAACTTCAGATCATTAGATCTGGACCTCTCCTCTGGGGCTACAGATAACTTTGTGGTAATTCTTGTGATAATTCTCTTCTTTGAGATATTTGAAGAAGCAGTCATGTCACCTCTCAAACTGAATATGCCCAACTCCTTCAGAATATTCCTGATTTCTGAATGCTACTCCTTCAGAAGATCTGGTGCCAGTAGAGAAGGTGCTATTTGGGAGAATTCCTGCTTATATCGGATAGTCTCTATCCTTCAGGTAGTAAGGAGCAGGACAATGTCAGAATGGCCAGGTTTTTTTCTCTTCACACAAGCAGAATGGCCAGGTTTTTTTCCCTTCACACAAGCAGTGTCATCTTGAGGTCACAACGGACAGTCAGATAAGCAGACAACATATGAGTTCATAGTAATGACTTTATTTCCTTTAGGGAGGCAGCATCAGCATAAAACCAAACTGGCTAGTCCATTTTCAGGCAGGTAGTCCCTGGTGGTGCAGCGGGTTAAACCACTGAGCTGCTGAACTTGCTGACCAAAAGGTTGGCAGTTCGAATCCAGGGAGCGGGGTGAACTTTCACAGTTAGGTCCAGCTTCCATCAACCTAGCAGTTCAAAAACATGCAAATGTGATAGGGTAGGATAGAAATAAAGTTTTACTTACTTACTATTGCTTAAGACAGTGTTTTTCAACCTTTTTTGAGCCGCGGCACATTTTTTGAATTTACAAAATCCTGGGGCACACCACCAACCAAAATGACACAAAATGACACTCTAACACAGTAATACATATAGTTAATATGTTTTTAAATGTATTTATACACTCAGTGTGAAACCTGGGCCTGTTTCGATGAACACAACATTCCTGGCAGGAATGGCAGAAAGACACACACAAAGGTCTTGCTCAACAGCTGGGCGTTATTGTTCACCCGCAGTCAAAGAGCATTCTGAACTCCACCAATGATGGAATGGAATCAAACTTCCCACACAGAACTCCCATAACCAAGTGAAAATACTATAAGAGTTTGGTGGGTATTGACCTTGAGTTTGGGAGTTGTAGTTCACCTATATCCAGAGAGCACTATGGACTCCAACAATGTTGGATCAGGACCAAACTTGGCATGAATACTCAATATGCCCAAATGTGAACACAGATGGAGTTTGGGGAAAATAGACCTTGACATTTGGGAGTTACAGTTTCTGGGGTTTATAGTCAACACACAATCAAAGAGCATCATGAACTCTTGCAACAATGGAATTGAACCAAACTTGGCATATTGAACTCTCATTACCAACAGAAAGTACTGAAAGGGTTTGCTTGGGAATTGACCTTGAGTTTGGAAGTTGTAGTTCACCTACACCCAGAGAGCACTGTGGTCTCAAACAATGTTATGTTATGTTGTCCAGTGCTCTCTGGATATAGGTGTTTGTTTTCTATCCAGAATCACTATATTGGAAGGAGGCTCACCACTTTAAGATCCCTAAAACAGGCATGGGACAACTTCAGCCCTCTGGGTGCTTTGGACTTCAACTCCCACCATTCCTAACAGCCGAGGCCCTTTCCTGCTTAAGTGGCTGAGGGAGAAAAAGGGAAAGGGCCTGAGGCTGCTAGGAATGGTGGGAGTCGGAGTCCAAAACACCTGGAAGGTCCAAGTTTGCCCATGCCAGCTTTCGACAAAGACCTCTTCCTCCCCCTTCCCCCTCTGCCGAACACTTACTTTTTCTTCTCCACTCCGGCTCCATTCTTCAGGAGGGGAGGGAGGGAGGGAGAAAGACGTGACCCATGTGGGTGCTACTGCACAGACCTGCCCCACATCTTTCTCCCTCCCCCTCCCCTACTGAACACACTCACGCTGCCCCCTCGGATCAAAATGGCAGCAGCGTGAGCAAAGCGAGGCAAAGCAAGCAAAGTGAGGCTGGGAAGAAGGGAGCCCGAGTGGAGAAGAAAAAGTGTTCAGCAGGAGGGGGGAAAGAGTATTGGAGGTTCCAATTTCCCACGGCACACCTGATGATTGCTCACGGCACACTGGTTGGGAAACACTGGCTTAAGAAACCAGAAATGTGCATATCACAGTTAATATCAAGACAGATCAGCCATAGCCGTCCATGTTTCAAATCATACTCTTACCTCTCAGCAGGCATGTAGCCAGGCGGGGGGGCTAAGGGGGCTTCAGCCCCCCCCAAAATTCTCAGGGTGGTCCGCGAGAAGGCCTTACTGGTTCATTATTTAAACTGTTATGTTTATTCATATCATGATCTGATCACAATGCTCATTATATCCCACCTTCATGGGGTTATTGGGATAACAATACAAAAGGTTTGCTAGGGTAAACCCTCTTCCACCCAGTCTCAGCCCCCCCCGATCAAACTCAGCCCCCCGAACCAAAATCCTGGCTACGGCCCTGCCTCTCAGCAATCCTGGAGTTTTTACACACTAAAAGTGTATTTTAGAAAAATGATTTTCATGTAAATACATGATTGTCTCATCTGCACTGTTAGCACTAGAATCTGTGTTGATAACACTAGTTTTTAGGAGGTAGAACTCTCTACATCAGTGGTTCCCAACTCCCAACAGTGGTTCCCAACTTGCAGTGGGCTGCAAGAACAAAAAGCTGGTCCGCGGATCTCCTTCCTTTTTATTTATTTATTTTATGTATTTTATTTCTGCTCCTTTCCGCAGAGCTGACCAGCCCCGTCCCTTTTGGTACTAATGCTGGTGAAAGTGGGCCCTGGTAAAAAAAAGATTGGGAACCACTGCTCTGAATCAAAGGATCTTGACATTTACTGCCTTACTGCTCTTCTCAATTGAATCGTGAATATACAGTAAGCATCAGAGTGATGATTAAAGTGCTCCCCCATCCAACATACACACATCAACAAGATCTGAAATAGTGGCTCTGGGTCTTGGTGCCCAAACTTTTAATTACCCACAATGCTCTTGCTATTACATGACTTTGGGTCATTGTGGACAATGCAAATGGTGGGCTCACAGCCACCCACTTTGGATGGCACAACATCTGCCACTGACAGCAGATACTTCCATTGCACCTTCTGCCTGAAGAAGGCTTCAATGAAAAACTGGTTCCTCATTTGATTTTTGTTACACTACAAGTCTGGTCATGTGGAAACAACTGAGCACGTGCTTCTTCAATGCATGTTCTACAGAGATCTTAGATCTAATCTCATTAGACCATGGCTTTCAAAATACCCGGGGCGCAGTGGAAAATATTATTCCACCCTGCTGCTTTTGGACTCTAACACTACAATAACTTACAGTGTTGCTAAGTTCTGTGCTGCGGCACTTAAAATCAGATGGAGGATGATTGACACCGTAAAGCAACACCCTGCTGGGAATGCAGTTAGGGCAACATGTTACAGCTGAAATGCTACTAGACTCGCAGTGTGCCCAGGCCCGGATCAGGCCCTTTTGCCGCCCTAGGCCAAAAGGGGCAGAGCCTTTGGAGCGAGCAAGGGGGGGGGGGCGCACGCACGCGCACTTTATTTTTTATTATTTTTTTGAATTTTTTAAAAAAAATTTAGGGGGTTGGATCTGCTGCCCCCCCATGGGTGCCGCCCTAGGCCTTGGCCTAGGGTGGCCTTATGGGTAATCTGGGCCTGAGTGTGCCCCTCTCTTCCCCTCTAGTGCCCCCCACCAGTGTTTTCGACCTCTCTCATCAATCTCTCCCCTCCCCCTTCGGTTCCAAACCTGTTACAATATCCTGTCTTTTAAAATATATTTTTATACTGATTTCTAATTTAATTTTAAATAACTGCTTACTGGGGAATTGTCCTTCCTCTCTTAGGGCGCTTGTGCCCGCTTTGTGCTGGTGAGTGACCATAATAAGGTTTTGTTGTTGTTGTTGTTACACTACAAGCTAACTTTTAATACAAACTCCATCATCTCACTAATATTTGAAAGAATCTGCTTTGCATCTGTCACACCCCTTCATGGACTTGTTTTGTTTTCAAGTTGAGCTGAAATGAGATGCAACTCCTGCTGCACACTGTGCCTGTCAATCTATTGCTATAACACCTGCTTTCAAAGCTGTGGAATTAATGCTGTTTCGAAAATAAAAAGAATACCTCCCATAGTGGCTTTGGTAGAAACACAGATAGGGTTGCGGAGATGAAAAAACGCATACAATTAGAACAAGAAAAGTGTCTAGGTGAAAACCTGTGGGGAAATTCTAAATGATGCCCTGAAATAGTCAAAGAAACTGCGTGCTCTATTAGGTTCACTGGATCCACCCTTGCTTATCTTTGATGTTGGTTGCATTCAATACCTCTCCATGTTTCCTGACAGTGTTCTGTGATTTGTTATCAGCTGAAATATATTTTTAAAAAGTATAAATGAGGGGGAGAAATACTTGCCACTATGATCTGACAGAATCTAGCACATTTTGTATTATTATTCATCCGATTCCCTCCAGCTGGAACCAGCATCCTCTCCAGTGGCAATCGGCTCCAATTATATTTTTTTATCTTGGTGGCAGAGTTTAGGCTAACTTGAAAAGAGAAATAGACTTTTATAATCACTTGACTCTGTCACCCAGGTAATTTCGAAGCGTCAGTTGCTGTTTCCTTTTTTCATTCTTCTTGTTGTTCTCAAGCCCTTTCAACAGTATCTCCTAAGATCCCTGGAGCTAATCTGGTGGATATGAGAAAGAAAGAAAAAAACATTATTCTGCCTCTTTCTGATGTGGATGTCTTGTTACATAATGTACGATTAACAGGAAAATCTCTATTTCAAGACCTTTCCTGTGATGACTTTTTTAAAAAGTAACACAAACTTCACTCATTTTCTGTGTAAATTCTTTAATCTTCCCCTGGAACCCGGGTGGATTCTTAAATGGAATTAGATCGTGAGACAGAATGGCTTCCAGGAGACTACTTCTTTGCTTCCTTCGTACACGGTGCTATAAAAAGAAACGTGCTCTTTGGAACACAACTTTCTCAGAGGCGTGCTTTGAGTGCGTCAGCGGGGGCAAATCATGTCATAAACGCAGCAGTACTGTTTCCCTTCAATATTTCTGGAGAATGAAAAGAAGAAATCATTCCTTCCGCTTTACTGCCAAATTGCAGCAATTTTCATTACTATCAAAATGTGAGAGATCCATCAGAGGGTGAGGGTGAAGAAAGAGGACAAGCATTGCTATTAATGATGTGGGTAAAGAAAATCACACTTGCCATTTGCCTCTGAGGAAGGAGGGGGTTGTTCTCTTGTACTGGTTGGGATTCTCACCCATCTCTCTCTTTTTTTTACAGCAATTGTCTCTAGGCAAAGGTTTCTCCCTGACATTAAGTCTAGTTGTGTCTGACTCTGGGGATTGGTGCTCATCTCCATTTCTAAGCCAAAGAGCTGGCATTTTCCGTACATGCCTCCTAGCTCATGTGCCCAGCATGACTCCATGCAGAGCTGTTACCTTCCCAGCACAGTGGTATCTATTGATCTACTGACATTTGCATGTTTTCAAACTGCTAGGTTGGCAGAAGCTGGAGTTAACAGCAGGAGCTTACTCCGCTTCCCAGATTTGAAGCGCTGACCTTTTGGTCAGCAAATCCAGCAGCTCAGTTGTTTAACCTACTATGCCACCAGAAGTGCCAGTTGAGCAGTGTCTCTATTTCTTTGCTATTGATTGGTGGATTTAGGCAGAAGCTGTAAAAAAATGTTTGCTCCTAGGAAGTGTCATCAAGTTGGCTTTGACTTAGGCTGACCTTTACCATAGCATAACTCCCACAGGATAAAAGTAGATATATAAACACCAGGTGTGCTCTAAAGTGCCAGGATCTGGCCCATTTGGATATAGAGATGGAAGCCAGAGTGGAGTACTGGACTATGACTTTGACGACTAGGGTTTGAAACCTCACAGGGCCATGGAAACCAACTGAATGACCTTGGCAAGGGAAACACCCCCCATTGAACAAATATTGCTAAGTAAATCCCATGATAGGTTCACCTTAAGGTCACCATATGTTGGAAATGACTTGAAAGCACATAACAAAACAACAACCCAGTTGACATCTATGGCCAAGCAGTGTCATAGTCCAATTCTCAAACCACTACATCATAGTTTCTAAATTTGAAAAAAAAATAGTATTAAGTGCAACTGACATATTTTCTGATTTGAAGTATCCCTTTTTGAAGGAGCCAACAATATGTGAGACCTGGTTTGGAAATTAGTTTGCTACCTTAGATATCTCCTTTTGATTTGAACAGTATTCATAAGAATACTGTAAAGTGAAGTGAAAAACCTACTTCTGCCCAAGAACACAAGTGAATTGAAAATTATCCATGTTTAGAATGTTTCAGATCCCCCCCCCCAATCACAAAATAAAGAGACTGTATATAAATATAAAGTATTATATAAAAGGTGAGTTTTTGACCTGTGTATTTAACAATTTAACTGCTGCAACCTGGAAAAAATACTCATTATAGGTATAATCAGGCTAGGTGTCAACCCTGGGACTACCTCCATTGATGACCCTTGGGCCAGCAAAAAAAAACCCTGAGGGTAATCCAAATTACCGTGGTTATTCATCCCAGCCATTTTAAAGAAAGTTGTTTTGGGAGCACTCCCTCCCAAACCACAGAATTTTTCAGGAGTGAGAAACCCCATTTTAGCCCCAAGGGGAGCCACTTCTAAGCATCCTGAAGGCCTTTTTCCTGTTTAGAAAAAGGTCTTCAGAGGCCTGAAACAATTGGAGGTGAGGAGGCGTTAAAACTTCAACAATGGTAGCAAAATGTCCAGTTTGCCCCCTTCCAAATCCTGAGAAGCACTATCTTCTAAGTGTTTTTCAACCTTTTTTGAGCCGCGGCACATTTTTTACATTTACAAAATCCTGGGGCACACCACCAATCAAAATGACACAAAATGACACTCTAACACAGTAATACATATAGTTAATATGTTTTTAAATGTATTTATACACTCAGTGTGGAACCTGGGTCTGTTTCGATGAACACAACATCGATATCCTGGCAGGAATGGCAGAAAGACACACACGAAGGTCTTGCTCAACAGCTGTCAGTCATGGGAAAACTGACTGTGTTATTGTGCGGATCCCGGAGCTGACATTGGATAACATCGTGAGGATACACTTTGTTTTTTGCACTCACTTTAATGATTTCATCAAATATTGCAAGTTTTCCGTAAAGGAATGCTCCGTGAATTCGCTCCTTTCTGGTTCGCAACGCCTCCGCTCTCTGTGGCAACCACGCCAAACTACTTTATGTAAGGCTTTTGATTTTCTCCAGCAGGATTGGGTACTTTGAATGTGTTTTTTGCATATGATTATGTGCATTTTGTACTGTGACGTAACTGCGCTCCTTTAATAAGTAAGGGTATTGGAGGTTTCAATTTCCCATGGCACACCTGATGATCACTCACGGCACACTAGTATGCCCCGGAACACTGGTTGGGAAACACTGGTAAGTGATAGCAATATTTATTTTTCTTTTTTGTAAACTGTGTTATTTAGGTGACTATGGACCATTAAGATGGGGATTTGTAGCTCTCCATGGTGCCTTAGCAACAGGCCCAGATTACCCATAAGGCCATCCGAGGCCATGGCCTTGGTCGGCACTCATGGGGGGGCGGCCGACCGAGACCCCCCAAATTTTAAAAATTTTAAAAATCGATCTCTGGAGGGGGGGTGACGTGAGGAGGGGCGGGGCCAATGCGAGTGAGGAGGAGGCAGAGGGAAGCCACGTCAGATGCCCTAGGGGCGGGACTTCCCCCACCTGTTCGTCGCTCGCGCGGGGCCACTTGCGGGCATGTGCGGCAGGGCAGGAGCGGCTTGGCGCCCTCTGCCATGTCCCTGCATGCTGCAGCAGCCGCCCGGGAGCTTACCTTCCTTTCTTTTCCTTCGGAGAAGGAAGGGAAACCCCGGGGCGGCCGCTGCAGCAGCCAGGGACATGGCGGAGGGCAGCCGAGCTGCTCCCGCCCTGCCGCGCATGCCCGGCGTCCTGCGCGGCCCGCCCTTTTTCGGCGGGGCTGGGTGATGTCAGGCGCAGTGGCGAGGAGGAAGAGGTGGAGGGGCTGCTTAGCAAGGCAATGTAACCTCCTAATCTGTGAAACTTGCCCAGTTGTGAAATGGCTAGTAAATCTGTTGAAGGAAGGGAATAATCTAAGCAAGCCTTTTCATTTTGCTTTGGGGATTAAGCAATGTCCCCCTATGACAGGGATGAGAATTGTCCAATCCTTCAGATATTGCTGAATTTTACCTCCCAGCATCTCTCACCTAGGCAGTACTGCTTTAAGCAGATGTACTTTGCAGTCCAGAAATATGTGGAGGTCTACATAATTGCTCTTCCTGCTATGAGTACAGTATAAAAATACAAACTTCTCTTAATTTTCTGTGTAGACGCTACCTTGCAATTTCATGAAAGAAATCAATAGGATTTAAGAAGGCCAACCATACATGTAATTGCAGCCTTAGTTTCTAGAGCAAGGCATAAAATGATGAGCTGCCAGCCCTTCTCTAGTCTCTCCATGAAATATTCAGCTGGACCTCAATGAGCTGTCAAACTACAAAAGCATTTTATTGTTGTTTACTGAGTCAGATTGTCCATTTCTGTTTGTTTTGATGCTTCCAGCTGTGATAGATTGCCCAGCAAAGTGCCTCATTTCCTTCTCAATTGTTCCAAGACATCAGATATGAGCGCCACAAAACCAGCTCACACTCTGGAACTCCCATTTTATTATTTGTAGCTAGAATAACATGTAAATTGGGGTGATGCTACGCTGTGTGTGTTTTGGTGCACTTTTCAGAAACCATCTGTGTTGTTGTTGAAAAACAGCCCAAGAGACATGCCCTTCAAGTGCATGCCAGGCACTTTTCAAAATGTTCCGACATTTTGCACACCTCCAGGTTGTTAACTCCACACGCACACACACAAGTTACCAAAATCAATGTCTTCCTCTGTTTTTGTGCAAGTAGTATATAAAGTTAAGAACATCTTGCTTCACATCTCAGAACTGATTGATTCATAAGCAGATTCATAATTCCTATAAAACATTCATGTGTTCAACCTCGTGCTATTTGCTATTTTGAAATTCAAACAGGGATAGAATACATATTTCTCAATATGTGTATGTCTGTCCTACATATATCTACGCACACAAACATAAACCTACAGTTTCCCAAAAAGGTTTATGCACATTTTAACTGCTAATAATAGCTATGATGGTTATTTGAAGGATAAGTAGTGAAGAAAAAATGTTATAATACGATGATTAAATGATTAATCGTAATGATTAAATGAGAGTTACAAATACCATCTTAAATTACAATTTTATGAAGACATTTTAATGTCTTGTCCCTGCTCACAGTTAAAATACAGAGTTTTCTAGCACTGATTTTTTAATCAATATTGTTAAAGGTGTATATAAAAAGTAAAGGTAATTTTTCCCCTGGCATTAAGTCTAGTTATGTCCAACTTGGGGTTGGTGCTCATCTCCATTCCTAAGATGAAGAGCCATCGTTGTCCGTAGACACCTCCAAGGTCATGTGGCCAGCATGACTGCATGGAGCATCATTACCTTTCCACCAAAGTGGTACCTATTGATCTACTCAAAGGCAGAGGCTTCTCCTTTCAATTCTGGAGGTGGTACTCATCTCTGGGTCTGAGGAGGTGCTTTTCTCTATTTTCCAGCTGAGGAGCATGCATTGTCACCTCTTGGTTGTGTGGCCTGCAAGCTTCCTTTGAGAGTCTCTTTGCCTTTTCCCGCTGAAATGGTACCTGTTGATCTACTCACATTTGCATGTTTTGTACACGGGGATCTCTACTAGGTTGGCAAAACCCTGCTGGGTACCCAGGGAAATCCTGCCTACTAACAGCTCCGAGGTGGCACCCAGCTCCACATTTGCATTTCAACCAACATAATAATAATAATAATAATAATAATAATAATTCCAACATAATAAGATGTTAAAGATGTATACATTTTGAACAACCTGATTATAAATGTAAGGAAACAAAAGCAGGAATGTTTACAAACATAGTATCATATATTTTGGTTTTCAACTTTCTTGGCGAGGTCTGCTAGTATATCAATACTGCCTCCAGTAGTATTCTACAACTCTCATCATAGGGATTCTAATAACTCTCAATGAATGCTGTTCATCACTTGTATTCCAACTGCGATTTTCAAAGAAGCCAAAATGTGTCTGATTCTCTTTTAGGTATATAGTTCATAACTTTTTTCTTGGAAGAAGTAGAAATTAATTTTCGCAATTTTCTTCACTCTGGAAGAAAATCTTTCAAATCTCTGTTCCTTTCTCAAAGTTCACACATGGTTTTGTGTGTATGCGTGATAATGTGCAAAAAAAGAGCTTGTTCTGTTGCTTCTGTAAAAGAAAATGTTATTTCCTCCACACATATACACACCAAAATGAAGCCATTTTAGCACCATTGAGCTATCATAGGAGATGGCATCCCACAACCTCTGCTTGTGTTTCACAGTAATTAAATAATTTCAAAACGATCTCTTGGAGCAATTTTTATGAGGAAGAAAAATGGGAAGAGAGCCAAGCCTTGAGCTCCTTGGAGATAAACTAAATAGAAATGTAATAAAGTATTTATAAAGATATCTATATATCTTTGTAGATATTTCTATGCTGGATTATATGATCCAATAAATAGTCATAGCCATACTACGTGCTTAAATGCACTAAATCCTGGAAATTAAGCAGTTGGTACTTGGATTGGAGACTACCAATGAATAGGAGGTGCTATAGGCACCTTGTTGATGGGAAGCTTCCCCCGGTGTGAAAATCGCCTGTCAGACAGATAGTAATCTATTTAACTTTGGCAGACTGAAAACCAAACACAGAGCTAACTATACGATTATGACAACAAGGTATAAGCACAACTATACATATAAACAAAAGGCAATGGCGGTGTGATATGTCAACATGAACACAATAATGCAATAATGTGGTACCACTGGGTCCAATAGATGTAAATAGAGACACTCCCTGGTGACCCTAAAGCAGGGTGATCGCGGTGTGAGCACTGTGAAGGCGACGCTGGAGAAAGTAAGTCACTTGCTTCGTAACAATGTCTATTCCAAAGGGTGATGCAAAGAGGGGAACTGGGACTGGTGAAGGTTGGGGGTGAATAACCCGAAATTCAGCCTCTGCCGGTAACGGGAACTGTTCCTAGCGTCTTACGTGGTACGTGGGCGTTGCGGCGCAGCGTGCCTCCTCCATGGAACTGCTCCTGACGTCCTACGTGGTGGGCGAGGGCGTAACGTAGCGGTGCAGCGTGCCTCCCCAGCGGTTGGCATCCTCTGCAGAACTGCTCCTGGCATCCTACATGGTGGGTGTGGGCATGACGTAGCGGCGCAGCGTGCCTCATCAGCGGCTGGTGCAATGTTGTCCCGTCGCTAGGGAACGCAGCGCGGACAACAAAGGTGGTCTCGTCTCTTCGTAAAAAAGCCCAAGCTGCAGCTGGCAAACCGAAGGGCTATGGCTACGTCGTGGTGTCTCCAATTAACGGCCCGTGGAGTGGCAAGGTCAAAAACTCCGCAGTGTCGTATGGGGCTCAAGCGGCGGGAGGGGTTCCCTCACTTCCCCCAAGGGGGGGGGAGAGGGAGGGGGTATAGATGTCCCAATCAGGATAACGTAAGGGTGGTGCAGTAAATAATACATACATATGCAGATCACCTGACTGGCCATCTGACATTCTCTTAAAGTAAAAAAAATCCCTTGTAACCTTACTCCTCTGTTTTCATATTACTCATGAAATGTGAGAATAATAAGATGTGTTTCCTGGTAGCAAGACTGTATTAGTGATTTTGAATCCATTTTCTGCTTCAGTCTGTCTAATGGCCTTCTCAGTGCTGCACTGCAGGCCTTTAAGAACAATGGTCTCTATCATCATCTTCTATATCTATTTTAATTTAGCAGATTTGCTTCTTGTTTGTAGTAATGGATCTTCTGTTGCACGAAGCTTCGACTCACGCTGGAAAATGAATACACCTAAGAATGAGAGTGAAACCGGAGCACTTCAGTGCCTTGATCATCAGAGGCACAAAGAAAGCTGACCTCAAGCAGCCAGGACAACAATAGCTCTGTTGTACTTAATTATCTTGTTGACAAAAAGGAAGGCTTCATTAGGTCTGCTGAACAACAGACACTAAGACAATTTTATAGCATCCTCTGAATAGCCTGCGGCCATGAACTCTCTTTGTGGCTACCTGAGATTTTCTTTTGTTTAATTCATTTTACAGTCATCTCTCCCACATCATTCGTTATATATGCATCTAAACGTTGTAGTTTTGCAATTCCCATTTATACTGAAGCAACATTTTATTTCAACTCATTTGTAATCAGTATTTGCAAAATTCAAGCACAAGAGGAGGAGGTGGACTTGACAGTTCTGTCTACCATCAGTATTGGAGACAATTTGTTTCTGTTCAATTTTTTAATAAATAATAATAATAATACACTTTATTCATATTCTGCCCTTCTCTCCTAGGGGATTCAGAGCAGATTACAGCATTAATATACATAGGCAAACATTCAATGCCTTTTACAATCATATGCAATGAGGCACACAAACACAAACAAAGGCAGAAGCTTCTCCTTTCATTTCCAGCTTCTAGAGGCAGAGCTCCTCTCTGGTTATGGGGATGTGCTGTTCTTCATTTTCAAGCTGAGGAACCTGTGTTGTCACCTCCTGGTTGTATGACCTACAAAATTGCTTGGAGCATCTCTTACCTACTCACATTTGCATGTTTTCAAACTGCTAAGTTGGCAGGAGCTGGAGCTGACAGATGGGAGCTCACCCCATCTTGCAGATTCAAACTGTCAATCTTCAGGTCAGCAGTTCAGCAGCACAAAGGTTTAGCCCATTGCGCCACCAAGCAATTACAACCCAGTAGATTCTAGAATTAAATGTTAGAAGATGCAGATGGGTTCCTCTGATTTTGACCTCACAAGTTCCATACATACATTCATCCTAGATTAATGTTTCTTGAAAATGGGTTTGGCCTCCTGACTGTCAACGCAACGTATTTCACCATCTTCCGCAAGTCTAGATGTAGAGCACCAAAAACCAGTCAAACTATTTGGCTAGATGGAGGAAATAATCTCACATGACTGGAACCTCAGGCAGACACCTCAATCTGCCTAAACTATGGACCCTACTTGAGGGAAATACTACCATTGTGATGTTGTGTGAGAGAGCATCCCTTTGTTAGGTTATGGAAATGAATTAGATCAGTGCTGTCCAACTTCTGGCGGGTCCAGTGCCGGATAAGAGGTCACTGATGACCTGCGGGGCTGCTCGGCCCCGCTCCAGGCCCCGCACCCAGGCCCTGCCCCCAGCCCAGGCCCCGGCCCCTCCTAAAGCCGCCGAAAAATGAGGAGTAGGCGGCGCCAAGAGCAGCGCGTCACAGGCCTGACGTGACGCGCTGTTCTTGGCACCGCCTACTCCTCCTTTTAGCGCCCCCTCCTTCCTAGGCCGGGGCCACCGAAAAGAGGAGTAGGCGGTGCCAAGAGCAGCGCGTCATGCAAGGCCTGTGACGCGCTGCTCTTGGCGCCGCCTTCTGCCCTTTTCGGCTGCTCCCCTGCCCTAGGAAGGGAGGGTGGTGAGGCGGCGCCAGCGGCAGCGCGTCACAGGCCTGGCGTGACGCGCTGCCCTTGGCACCGCCTACTCCTCCTTTCGGCGGCTCCCCGGCCTAGGAAGGGAGGGGCCGCCAAAAAGGAGGAGTAGGCGGCGCCAAGAGCAGCGCGCCCCGCCAGGCCTGTGACGCGCTGCTCTTGGCGCCGCCTTCTGCCCCTTTTCGGCGGCTCCCGGCCTAGGAAGGGAGGGGGCACCAAAAGGAGGAGTAGGCGGTGCCAAGGGGCAGCGCGTCACGCCAGGCCTGTGACGCGCTGCCGTTGGCGCCGCCTTCTGCCCTTTTTCGGCGCCCCCCCTCCCTTCCTAGGTGGGGGGGCACCGAAAAGGAGGAGCTAGCTCTCTTCCTCCTCCCTGCCCCGCCTCCCCCTCCCCCCCGGCCGCCATTTTTTTAAAAAAAATTAAAAAATGGCGGCTGAGGGCATAGGTGGGGCTGTGTCCAACAGGCTACGGGGCCGGATCCGGCCCCGGGGCCGCCAGTTGGACAGCCCTGAATTAGATGACTCACTATCTCTTACAGGTTCATGTTTTAAATGGAGCTAAACTTGCTTTAAACTTAAAAGTTTTGCCAAAGCGTTGATTTTTAGAGCCAGAATAATATAGTGATTCGAATGTCGGATTATGACTCTGGAGTCTAGGGTTTGAATCCCCGTTCAGTCGGTGGCCTTTGACAAATCACATTCTTTTCATCTCAGAGAAAAGCAAGGGCAACCCTCCTCTGAACAAATCATGTCAAGAAAACCACATTATAGATTTGCCTTAAGGTCAGATTTGACTTATGGTCAGAAATGACTTGAGAGCACATTACTGTGACAAAACGGATCTTAGAGCTAAAAACCAGAATTGAAGTTTAAGATTTAACCAAGCTTCTGTATGACTGTCTTTTACTGTGTATGCGACCCACAGGATGGAAGTTGAGAAAAAGAAAAAAGTGCTTTCCTGAAACTGGGAAATTGATCCATCACCTGTTATATGATAGGGAACATTCACAGCCATAGTAGTCCTTAGTGGCTAGGATGTCTCAGTGGCAATGTCCTATGGAGGAAAAGGAATCAGAAGTGAATATATATAGGAGTTTGTTATAGCAGTTTGGTATCATGTTCACCAACATCATACATCCTTATGGGTTCTTGAAGTTTAAAGTTTTATGGAGTAGTTACAATTGTGTTGTAGAGGCTTTCATGGCTGGAATCACTGAGTTGTTGTGAATTTTACAGGCTGTATGGTCATGTTCCAGAAGCATTTTCTCCTGACATTTCGGCCACATCTATGGCAGACATCCTCCACGGTTGAGGGATCTGTTGGAAACTAAGTGAGATTTATATATCTGTGGAATGCCCCGTGTGGGGGAAAGTATGGTGACTGTGAAATTTTGCCAGAAAACAATGAGCACCTGATTACGCTGTAACTTGAGTCATCTTGAAACAGTACCGTGGGGAAGAAACCAGAAGGAAGACACTACACTGAAGTTTGGGCTGGGCTAATCCTAATATTACAAAAAATATGTTGTTGCCTCAGGCACCATAAGATATGGCCCTTGGCTTTCGTCATCTCTTGAAAGTCAGAACAATGTGTGCAACACAGCCTACAAGCTATTCTCTCACCCACAGGAAGGACCTACCCCGTTGCAACATTCAACAAAACAACAAAATTGGTTGCTGCTCAGGTTAGCTTTTATACATGGAATTGAGTCATGCCATCTTGCCCTTTTGCCTTAGGCAGCAAAATACTCTGGTCCAGATTTGGATTCAGCCCACAGATGTGATGTGGAGGAAGAGAGAGGATAATACATTCATAGATTGGCATGGTATGGGAAATCATTCACTTTCAGCTCAGTTTGTGAAATTATATTGAAATCCCTTGCAGGGTTTCTCAGATGGCTAAATGAGATGGAAAAGGAATGCAAAACAATGTGTACATTGATTTAAATATTTAAACGACATGTCAATAGTAAGCTACAAGCAGGGTTGCTGACCTCTTTCTTGGGAAAGGGGAAACAATCGGTTTTAACCTTAAACAAGCACAGAAGGGAAGCAGACCCCTTTAAGCAAGTATTTTTACCTGTGTTTGAATGGTGGGTGAGAATTTTCCTTGTATATGGGAAGAGAATGTGAGGCTTCTGCAAGAGAAGGGACAGATGTGCCATGCCTGCAGTCGCCTGCATTTACTCAAAAAGCCATCACCACTGCCATAATTCTTCTGGAGAGAGCATGTATATACACACACACACCTACACACACAATTTTATCATGTTTGTGACACAAGTTATTATATCCCACAGTCAGAACACATACCCAGAGGCAGAACCTTGACAGTTCCTTAGTGCAAAGAATTTGCTTGGACTGTCACCGAATAAGTGAAACACTAAAACAATGGGAGGAAAGTGCATATTCATTCTTGAGGTTGTATAATGTTATACTGCAATATAAAGAGTAACTGTACATGCACATAGGAAGAAATGACTGTAGAAATACAAAGCAGGAGTTCAAAGAGAACAAATACTTCATTGAAACTTAGCAGATTGACCAATAAAAAGGTCAAATACTATTCCAATAATCACAGTCTCCCTTCCTCTCATCAAAGCAGCCCCTTTGATGTGTCAGGTGAGGCAAAACAAAACAAAATCATTGCATGTTACTCATCCCACATAATAGGAGCTCCCGGTGGCACAATGGGTTAAATCCTTGTGCCAGCAGGACTGACGACAGACAGGGCAGAGTTTCAAATCCGGGGAGAGTGAGGAAGAGCTCCCTCTATCAGCTCCAGATCCCCATGCAGGGACATGAAAGAAGCCTCCCACAAGGATAGTAAAGCATTAAAACACCTGGGGTGTCCCCTGAGGGACAGTCAATACTCTCATACCAGAAGCGACTTGCAGTTTCTCAAGTCATTGCTGACATGAAAACAAAAACATTCCACAAAATTATTATGTGGGGTGAGTAAGATGTGACTGTGAAATAACAAACCAGACACAGAACATCTGGTTAAACAAGGGCTACTTTATTTGACCTAAAATTTATTAAATTGAGTCATATCAAGAATGAGTAAAAGGAGAGAGGAGCAATGGGATGTAGGTTTGGCTGACACCCATGATCACCTCCTCACCCTTCCTGAGGGCAATCCAAGCAATGGGTTATCTGTGATGAGGTTCCCAATATTTGCACTTCATTCAGTTGATTTATTGTTGCAAGAAAGGCATTTCCATCCAGAGTTTTTTCAGCTTACAACTGAGGCAATTTCACAGAGGGGGAAAAAGGTGACTGCCCAGCCTCTGTCTTCTCCTTGTCTTCAGAGCTAGCAGATCAAAGAGGGATTAAATGATGATAAGGATAATCCTCCAATATTTTATATACCTAAAAGATATTTTCTACTAGTTTGGGGCCCCAAAAATTAGGGTTTTTTTCTCTGTAAATTGCTTCCTCCCTCATTACAAGATGTTTTGCAAGAGGAAGCTCACTCTGACTCCACTCCCAAGTCTCTCAACCCATCTGTGTCTTATCTGGTCTTTTGGAAGCTTGGTGCATGGACTCCGAACCCATGGTTCTTGCATTATTCTAGCTCTATGCTAGAATAATGCTATGCTGAAATCACATAGTATAAAAGTCTCCAAAGAAGAAGCCTCTACCACACGCTGAGGCAATGGGTTTCACTGTTGAGCACCTCTTAGGGTCAGGAAGGTCTTCCTAATGTTCCAGTGGAATAATGTATGCTCACACAGCCAAACACTCCATTTAGATCCCCAGGGGTTAATACAAATGCCTGAACACATTGAATTATGCTTCTGTCCTTCATGGGAAATCTCAAGAACTTTACTGTCGCTATAAAATAGCAACCTTTGGATTTTTGTCCAGAAGTATTTCTAGCAGTATTGAATATGCCAGAATTTTTGCTTACTACAACACTGAAAAAACATCCTCACTTTATCTTCCCACAGCACTTAATAGGTTTCCTGCAATGCTCTCCAACAGATATAGTCCAAACAGACACCTTCAAATCAATATTGCAATGTGTGTTTTTCTAAGGGCTACTCACACTGTTTGGGTAAATTTCCAAATTCTGTAGCAGATCAGCCTGGTTTGGTCCAATCAAAAATGGGTCCACACTGAATTATGTATACCCATATTGGTGCTGCCTGTCTGCTGGAGATAAACTGGCCCATTGTAGCTTCGTGCTGGCCTTAGTGCCTCTCAGTTAGATCAGAGACTAGCCAATAAGTTTATAAATTCTCAACTATTTCATCCTTCAATATAACGATGAATAAAGTACTATTTTCCTCTAGGAAGAAAACCTCAAATGTTTGACCTGGTAATAAATAATTTTAAATAGTGCTTCTGACCATTATGGTTTCACAATGATGCCAGCTGCCTGAAGAGATAAGACTGACCATTATGACCTCATGCTGATGCTGCCAGGCTAACAGGAGGCTTTGGATGCAGGGACTCCATGCTGATGTTGTCAGTTTGATGTGCCAGACCATTGTGATCTCAGTCTGATGCTATTCACCTGAAAGGTGAGTTAGTGCTCCAAGTACCAATAACCTTCATGGGTGGGTGGTAGCATCGATTTGTTGGCCTGTAATATTTCCATTTTCATGGGAAAGTTTTCTGTTAAAAATTACTCCTTTCATTTGGAAGTTGCGACCCTATATCAAAATATATTTACTGTCCCAGAAAGTTAAAACACTTTTTTGAGAAGTAGAAATTATATTTGAAAGGCTTCCTCCTCCTCTTCCTCTTCTTCCTCTTCTTCTTCTTCTTCTTCTTCTTCTTCTTCCCTTTTGCTTGGTTGGCAGTAGGATAGTAACAGATGTCAGAAGAATAAGCGGAAGGAACTGCCTTTTCAAAGAATGCTCTGTTCAGTGTACTAAAGGCTACTTCTTTTTGCTTGCACATGAGATCAGCATACTTTTGTAGCCAATTCCTTCTGGGAAATTCAGTTCAAAGAACACAGGAATATATTTTTAAAAATGCATCTCCGAAATGAGCTATCTCCGATTACGCTATTTATTTATTTATTGGACTTGTCCATTTACCCATTTAAACAAAAAAAATCACACATTAATTCCAGGGTCTGTCAAAAAAGCATTTTCATTCATGTTTAGGTGCAGAAAGAGAAGAGGAAGTGGAAGGTTTGAGGGATAAAGTTTACATATTCTGGAGCTATTTTTAAAATAATCTTATAAAAGATTAAACAGGAAAGAGGGGTGGGAGTTCAGGTTTGGATAGGAATTGGGGGTAGGGTTGGGGGGTATGGGAGTAGGACAGTAGAGTTGGGAAAGATGGGGGTACGGGAGTTTGGTAGACTACTGTATGAAATAAGGTGAAATGTAGTGATGGAAACCTCAACCCATCAAGCAGGTGAAGGCTGGATGTCAGGATTATTACATAATGTTGTGGGGCAAACCTACTAACATAATTTGCTAACTGATTCTGATCCAAGGGCACAAGACCCTAAATCCTAGGCCTCGAGGTGGGACTAGTCCTACTCTATTCTTCTGTGGTCAGACCTCACCTGGAATAACACTATCTACTTCTAAGCACCACAATTCAAGAAGGATATTTGACAAGCTAGAAGGTGTCCAGAAGGGTGACCGAAAATATCAAAGGTTTGGAAGCCAACACCTATGAAGAGTAGCTTAGGGAGCTGGGTCTTTATGGCTTGTAGAAAGGAAGATTGAAAGAGGACATGGCAGTTTAAATATTTGAAATGATGGCCCATTGAAAATGTAGCAAGTTTGTCTTCTACTGCTCTAAAGATCAAGACACAGAGCAATGGATTCAAATTGCAGGAAAAGAGATTCCACCTAAACATTAGGAAGAACTTCCTGATGAGAAGTTATGTTCGATGATACATAGGAGCATGGTGTTGTATGTTTTTAAGCAGAGGCTAGATGGTCATCTGTCATGAATGCTTTGATTGTATTTTTCTGCATGACAGGGGGTTGTACTGGATGGCTCTTGTAATTATATGTTTCTATGGGTACTGCTCAGTGAGCAAATAGTTGTATCAGGAATCAATTTACTTCCTTCACCTTCTTTCTGATTTTTGTCTTGATTTTTGCTATATGCCTACATTTGACTACAGAAATGAGCAACTGAAGAGGGTTCAGAAGTATCATTTTTGTGTTTCTGACTTATCTATGGTTTTCTTGGCACAATTTATTCTGAAGAACTTTATCATTGACTTCCTCAGTCTTCAGAAATGTAGACCGATGCTCAAACAACTACACGATGCTAGATGCCCAGAAAGAGTGCTTGGCCCTTTTCAACCGTATTTTCCTTCTCCTGCCCCATTGATCCTTTCTTGCTACTCTGCATTTTCTAAAACAGGGCTGTCCAACTGGCGGCCCTGGGGCCGTACACGGCCCCCCAGCCTGTTGGCTCCGGCCCCAGCTATGCCCCCGGCCGCCATTAAAAAAATTTTTTTTAAAAAAACATTTTAAATGGCGGCCGGGGGGGGGGAGGGGAGGCGGGGCAGGGAGGAGGAAGTGAGCCAGCTCCTCCTCCCTGCACCGCCCCCTATGTCCTCTCCGTGCCGCCGCTGCGAGTTCGAGACAAGGGGCGGTGCAGGGAGGAGGAGCCAGGTAGAGAGGAGGCGTGCCTAAAGAGGAGGAAGGCAAGCGCTTGCCTTCCTCCTCTTTAGGCACGGCTTCTCCGTTCTGTCTCTCCACCGGCGCCCTGATCAGGGCGCCGGTGGAAGAGGCAGAACAGGGGAGGGCGTGCCTAAAGAGGAGGAAGGCAAGCGCTTGCTTTCCTCCTCTTCAGGCACGGGGCTTCTCCGTTCTGTCTCTCCCACCGGCGCCCTGATCAGGGCGCCGGTGGAAGAGGCAGAACAGGGGAGGGGGCTGGCGTGACACTAGGAGGGAAGGAGAAGCCATGGAGGGCTCCCCTTGGCTTTGCCTTCCCTCCTAAAGGGTCACGCCAGCCTCAGAAGCGAAATCGCCGCTTCTGAGGCTGGCGTGACACTTTAGGAGGAGGGACCGGGACCGTGAGTTGATATATGCATCAACTCACTAAATGTCCTTTTCGAGATATTTAAAATGGTATTTTCTGTGTCCATTATGAGATACTTCCTTTCAGAAGCCAAGAAGCAAATCACTCTCTCTCTCTCTCTCTCTGCTTCTTTCTTCAAACTGTCTCTCTCTGAACCTGCACAGCTCAAAGCCTGAACAAAAATTCAACAGTATCCAAAAGTCCTAGGCTCAGCCGTCACCCCATGCATTGCTTAACCAATCAGATTAATGCATCTTATTTTACAGTTGACACACGCACTCACTGATTTCTTGCATGCTCCAACAAGATGCTTGTGAGATTTTCAGCCTAATGTACCAGAATAGCATACAGTATCTGTCTTCTATTACCATATATCCAGATTTATAGTAGGGAGTGGGTGGGTGTACCATTCACTACACCACCTGGGGTAGCAAAAGGTGAAACTATCAAAGCATTAGAAACACTATTAATGTACCTTTACAAGGTGAGGCAAAAAAGCAAACGCAGTGATTATGATGAAATGTCATCCAGCTTGTTGGGTCATCATGTATTTATAACAAAGCATACTGACATAAAAGGTGAAAAATGAAATCTGAGTTGAAAAAAATCATGACTATTTCTAAAACAGAAGGAAGAAAAATATTTGAAACTATGTTGTCAAAGAGTAAAGGCAGACAAGTCTTTCCAATATATTGATGGTACATAGGGAGATTGGGCTGAAATACACATTGCAAAATGATCCAAAAGGGGACAAGATGCCACAAGCAAAATATCAAAACAAAAACAAAAGAGATGCACACACGTCTTTGTTTAAAATATAATCTGCTACAACATACAACACAATCAGGAATGTAGATTTATTAGAGAAAAGAAAAAAAGGAAACACGAACAGATATGTGTTGATTTAAGAGATGTATGGAAAAAATGTAGATTATTGCGGTCTGAAAGAATTTAAACGAAACGTAATTAAGCGTCGTCTTAAAACTGAATCAGCTTTCCTAATAGAAAAGAAAATTGAAAAAACTAGAAGAGGGCACACTGAAAAGTGTAATGTGTTGTTTTAGATGAACAATAGAAAAAAAATGAGGGATGCTGTTAATGGCACTCTAGAAAATAACAGTTTCTAATTAGCCTCCCAAATTCCACTAGCAAAAGTGAGATGAGAATGATAATTAAAAATGCAGAGGAAATTAGTCTAAACTTGACAAAAGGAGCCAAAGTCCCTCAGGGATATAAACACCCCTCTTGGATTATATTTTGAACCAAAAGTACACTCTCGGCAGAAAAGGCTTGTCAAACAAATCTGATGGAGCAATCATTGGGAAGAAGGAAGTGAAGGGACCCAACAGAGACATAGATCCATTACATGAAGTAGCAGGACAATGAACACAACTACAGAAAAAAACGGATGGAAATGATTAATCATATTGAAATAAATTAGAGAAGATATGGAAAAAATACTGTAACATAGAACCAGGACAAAAGATCCACCAAAATAATTTAGGATAAAATATCACAAGTATCCCAACACCCTGGCTCACTGTAGTTTTGATAGACAATCTCATCTGGAACAGATTGAAAACAAGAGTTTTAAAAAGCAGAGCTGAACTGGCACTCGAAAGTGACATTAAAGTACTCAAAATATTGTCAGTTCACTTCCTAGTCTGTCGTTTTGACAGGAAGGGATTTTCACAGTTTGTAGAGGCTTTGCTTTCAAGCCATGAGAGAGCAGCAGACTAAGGAATATATGGTTCAATATGGGCATGAAACAAAATTTAAACCATCTGAATAGTGGTTAAAGGTTGTACAATTCTACCAAGAGCTCAAAAAACCATTTCAGCCCTACATAAACTATTCCATGGAAAGAGAATCCAATAATGCTGGGGCCACTAAACTGAACTAATTATACATTGGGAAACTACAATAAATCACCCAGCAAATGTAAATGCTTTCTCTCTTGTCTAGGCTTTCCAGTGCTGGGTGGTATAATGGAGACCTATATGGGAACAGAGGAGATGATGCAAAGACAGTTTTCATTATCTCAGGGCTGTCCAACTGGCGGCCCTGGGGCCGTACACGGCCCCCCAGCCTGTTGGCTCCGGCCCCAGCTATGCCCCCGGCCGCCATTTTGAATTTTTTTTAAAAAAAAAATTGTAAAGGGCGGCCGGGGGGGGGGCGGGGCAGGGAGGAGGAAGTGAGCCAGCTCCTCCTCCCTGCACCGCCCTCTTTTTCCCTCTCTTACTGGCGCCAATGCAAACCGGTTTGCATCGGGCGCCGGCGAGAGGGACAAGGGTGGTGCAGGGAGGAGGAAGAGAGCTAGCTCCTCCTCCCTGCACCGCCCTCTTCTTCCCTCTCCGGAGCCAATGCCTTGGAGGGAGGGGGTCCCCGCGGCGCCTCCCTCCCTTCAAGCTCGCTTCCCCGCGAGCCTTCCAGGTTTGGGGGAGGGTTTTCACCCGGCACTCGAGACGCGAGTGCCGGGCGCCCTTCCCCAAACCTGGAAGGCTGGCGGGGGAAGCGAGTGGCACGTCTCGCGTCTCCCACCAGCCATCCAGGCTGGCGGGGGAGTTTTCGCCCAGCTCCCGTGTCCCTCTGCTCAGAGGGACACGGGAGCCGGGTGAAACCCCTCCCGAAGCCTGGAAGGCTTGCGGGGAAGCGAGCGCGCCTCGCTTCCCGGCAGCCTTTCTGGCTTGCGGGAGTTTTCACCAGCTCCCATGTCCCTCTGCTCAGAGGGACACAGGAGCCGGGCGAAACCCTCCCGAAGCCTGGAGGCTCGCGGGAAAGCGAGCGCCGCGTCTCGCTTCCCCGCGAGCCATCCAGGCTTGCGGGGAGTTTTCACCAGCTCCCATGTCCCTCTGCTCAGAGGGACACAGGAGCTGGGCGAAACCCTCCCCGAAGCCTGGAGGCTCGCGGGGAAAGCGGCGCCGCTTCTCGCTTCCCCGCGAGCCATCCAGGCTTGCGGGAGTTTTCACCAGCTCCCATGTCCCTCTGCTCAGAGGGACACAGGAGCTGGGCGAACCCCTCCCGAAGCCTGGAAGGCTCGCGGGGAAGCGGCGCCGCTTCTCGCTTCCCCAGCAGCCTTTCAGGCTTGTGGGAGGGTTTCCCTGGTGACGTTAGGCTGGGTGACGTCAGGCGTCACCCAGCCTAACGTCACCCAGGGAAACCCTCCTGAAAATGGGTGGGCCGCGCAGAAGGCCGGCCACGCCCCCGGGAGTGGCCACGCCCCAGGAGTGGCCACGCCCCTGGGAGTGGCCACGCCCCCCGCTCACTGCGGCCCCCAGGTGATCAGTGACACTTCTTCCGGCCCTTGGGCCGGAAGAAGTTGGACAGCACTGCATTATCTCAACAAAAAAAACATCAATCCTAAGAATAAGAGGGACACTATTTCCAAAAGCTTTAAAGTTTTTCAGATGTTGTTTTTCTTAGCTTGGCGAATACAATGCACTGTGGTGTTACTTTTGCTTCTATTATGAATTATGCTTTCGTGATTTAAAGTCTCTGCTGGGTCCTTTATTGGTCTCAAATAAACATTATGTACTTTAGATAACCAAGGTGAAAGAAGAAAGTGCAAAAGCTGGGTTGCAGTTAAACATTAAAAAAAACAAGATTATGGCAACCAGACTGGTTGATAACTGGCAAATACAGGGAGAAAACATGGAGGCAATGACAGGCTTTGTATGTCTAGGTGTGAAAATTACTGCAGACACAGACTGCAGCCAGGAAATCAGAATATATTTACTTCTTGGGAGGAGAGCAATGACCAGTCTCAACAAAATAGTTAAGAGTAGAGACATCACACTGGTAATGAAGATCCACATGGTTAAAGCAATGATATTCCCTATAGTAACATATGGATGTGAAAGCTGGACAATAAGGAAGGCTGAGCGAAGGAAGATAGATGCTTTTTAACTGTGGTGTTGGTGGAAAATTCCGAGAGTACCTTGGACCGCAAGAAGATACAACTAGTCCATACTCGAAGGAAAAAAAGCCCATTTGCTCACTGGAGGGAAGGATATTAGAGGCAAAGATGAAGTACTTTGGCCACATGATGAGAAGACAAGAAAGCTTGGAGGAAATAATTGTCGGACTCCAGAGCAGAATATGACTTTACACACCACACCAGCTGGATAAAATCAGTTTATTTAAGATTATAAGAGTCCCAAAGAGGTAAAAAAAAGAATCCACACTAAAAAGTAATCCAATTGATATAAAAGGAAACAGGGACAAAGAGTCCAAAGATATCCATGAAACTAGGCACTTGAATCCATGAACAGAACAGAGGCATGTTCCATAGAATAACTATGAGTTAGGTAGACCTTGACACTGGAAACTTGACGTTAATCCGACATTGCTTCAACTCAGGCATGTAGCTGGAAATTCTCAGGGTGTTCCGCGAGAAGGCCTTACTGGTACATTATTTAAACTGTTACGTTTATTCATATCATGATCTGATCACCATGCTCATTATATCCCACATTCATGGGGTTATTGGGATAACAATTCAAAAGTTTCGGTAGGGTAGTCCCTCTCTTACTCAGACTCAGCCCCTCCCGAATCAAACTCAGCCCTCCCCGAATCAAAATCCTGGCTACGGCCCTGCTTCAACTGAAGCAATATTTCTCACTAGTCACTTATAAACCCTGCCCTAATTCCCAAACAGCTAGGAACTGATTCTTTCTTAATTTCAGTTTCACATCCAACTTCTGTAGGAGCCTAGCCAAGCGTCTTCATTGTTGTACGAACTGTGTCTGTTTACTGAAACATATTTTCCTTCTGCACCTGGGACATCGAAATCAACTTCATTCTTAGATAATTGATCAGAGAACTGTGGTGTAAAGCCTTTTCCAAGCTCAAGACCTTGAGAATCCTCTTGCAGCAACTCGGGCCTCTATGACCTGTCTTTTAAATGCCATTCAGGCCCTTACAGCAACTCAGGCCTCTCTGGCCTCTCATCCTCAGACCATGGTCCAGCAAACAAATCAACATCCCCATTCCCTTCAGGAACATCAACATGACTATCATCCCCATTCCCATCATGAAAATCAATATTAACATGAACATCATCGCTATTCCCATCATACAAATCAACATGATCATCATACACAAGCATAGGCTGAACGGGCTAACATACAATAATAATGATGCTGGGGGAAATGGAAGGAAAAGGGAAGAGGGGCCAACCAAGGGCAAGATGGATGGATGTTATCCTTGAAGTGACTGACTTGACCCTGAAGAAGCTGGGAGTGGCAACAGCTGACCTCCTGGACCAAGCCACACCAGAGCTCCCTAAGAGTTGGAAGCGACTGAATGAATAAACAACACTTTCTCGAAACATAAGCCACATTCTAGTGGTATGGCAAGCATGGGATTCTAGGATCTTTATTAAAAGTCATCCTCTTCCCCTAATTTATTGGTTCTCAACCTGCGGTTCCCCAGGTGTTTTGGCCTACAAATCCCAGAAATTTCAGCCGGTTTACCAGCTGTTAGGATTTCTGGGAGTTGAAGGCCAAAACATCTGGGGACTCACAAGTTGCAAACCACTGCCCTAACTCATATCTCTGTTTCTGTTGTGAATGAATAAATGAAAGAATAAAAGGAAACTAGATTTTACATGCTATGCAATGGTCAAAAACTTTCTATGAAAGATGGAAGAAAACAAGATCACAATGGTTCTATTATTATTATTATTATTTGGCTTTGTTTGTTTGTTTGTTGCCTTTATCCTGGGACAGAAACTATCCTAAGGTTGTTTCTAGAATTTTGAAACAAAACTAAATTAAAATCTCTTTTTACAGTGAAAAAAAGAAGTACAATATACCTTCTATTTTCACATGGGTTAGGGGCACAGAACTGCTGCAAAAAAAGTCAAATGGTAAATAAAAACTGTCTTAATATGGATACTAGTAGATTATTTATACCCCCATGCTGTTTAACATCTACATAAAGCCATTGGGTGCGATCATCCCCCTTCCTCCTCCTCCTCCAGCCCACCCCTCCCTCCCTGTCTACGAGTGCAGTACGTCCGTGTCCAGCGTGACTGTTTTTGTACCAATCGGCACACGAGTCCAATCCCATCTGTACGCAGATGACGTCCAACTCTATCACTCATTTTCACCAGATACTAAGGAGGCTGTCCAAGTCCTGAACTGGTGCCTGGTCACTGTTATGGTCTGGATGAGGGCGAGCAAATTTAAGCTGAATCCAGACAAGACAGAGGCCCTCCTGGTCAGTCGGAAGGTCAAACAGGGTATAGGGCTACAGCCTGTGCTGGACAGGGTTACACTTCCCTTGAAGGCACAGGTTCACAGCTTGGGAGTTCTCCTGGACTCATTGCTGAGCCTGGAGGCCCAGATCTCGACAGTGGTCAGGGGAGCTTTTGCAGAATTAAAACTTGTACACCAGACTTGACCACAGTGGTCCACACTCTAGTTACATCCAAGATAGACTACTGCAATGCACTTTACATGGGGTTGCCTTTGAAGACTGCTCGGAAGCTTCAAATAGTCCAACAAGAGACAGCCAGGCTACTAACTGTGGCAGCATACAGGGAGCATACAACTCCCATGTTACGCTAGTTCCACTGGCTGCCAGTTTGCTACCGGGCACAATTCAAAGTGCTGGCTTTGGCCTATAAAGCCCTTAATGGCCCCGGCCCAATTTACTTGTTTGAACGCATCTCCCCTTATGAACCATTGCGTAGATTAAGATCCGAGGAGGAGGCCCTGCTCTCTCTCCCACCATTGTCACAGGCGCGATTGGTAGTGATGAGAGAGAGAGCCTTCTCAGTGATGGTCCCCCAGCTATGGAACTCCCTTCCTAGTGAGATCAGATCAGCCTCCTCCCTCCTATCCTTCAGAAGGATGGTAAAACTTGGCTGTGGGACCAAGCTTTCAGGACAGTGCAATAAAGAAGTGATAGGAAACTTTACCAGGCCAATTAGATTAGATGCAGACGATCAAGACGGTTTAAAACAGTGTATTTTAATATTGAGACAAATGTTTTTAATGTTTATGTATGCATATAATGAATTCATGTCCCGGCATTGAATGTTTGCCATATATATGCTGTACTCTGCCCTGAGTCCTCTTCAGGGTGAAAAGGGCAGAATATAAATGTTTAAAATAAATAAATAAATTTATGGAAATGTTAACAATCACTACTAATTAATATTTTATTAAAAAAATAAATTACAAACCTATTCCATAATAATAAATAAGACTTCAGCAAATTAATTAAAGCGTACACTCCAATTAAAAACTCAAAAACAAATAAAGCTCTAAGTTTGGAGTGCTTTTATTGGTATCACCAACTTTGGGAGAATTATTTATAGCAAATAAAACTGTAAAATCCCTGAGAAAGTGAGTATCACAGACCCATAATTCTGACTAAGCAGAATGCAAATTTGTTGTAAATGTATATTGACAAGCAGACTGGGTGATATTTATACAAAATGAAGTCAATATAGGTTCATACACCAGTGGCATATTATAGATCTAATTAAAAAGCTTTTCAATTTATCATCTTCATCAATGTAAAACTTAGAATACAGAATCGTTTAATTTGATGCTACCAAGGATCTTATCACAAAGGGAAAGTCTTTGCATACAAGTCCTTACAGTGATGCACTGCCCGTTTTTTTGTAACCTGTATAGATTTGTATGCAAAGGGTATGCAGCCAATAACTTTTGTAAGATGGATTCCAAATAGTCTTCACCAGTAGTTTTTTTTCACTACATGACAGAGATGTGACTTTCCAGACGTGATCATACTCCCATATGCATCTCATCAGCTGTGCCAGTGACATATCCCTCACAGTGTGTTTTGGGGGCAGTGTTTTCCTACCAATTGACCCTTCTTTGTTGAATCATCCAGCAATACACTTCTAATGACAGTCAGAGAAAAACCCCAAATAAAGCTATTCACATTTTCTACTTTTTGAAAATAATGTTGGAAGTGCTCAACTCTGCAGGAACAGAAATATGGTTTCCTGTTTCCCAGCTACAAACTTGCTCAGTTGTGCAAAATCTGTTGAGGTCTGGTCTAAGGAGTGGGAAGGGGACCATTTGGTGATGGGGCCTGATACTCTTGAAGTAGAATCTGAATGGGAGCCCACAGTTTCCGTAGTGCCTCTGAGAGAAAGTAATTATTCCCAGGATGATGGGAATTGCTTCACAAACAGATCTGATTGTGGTGAGGAACGCAGCCAGAGGCTCAGCTTGATCCTACGAATGATGCGAAGGAGGAGAGAAAGGCTGGATTGTTTCCTGTATTACAGTGTCTTCTGTTAATGTGAGATAATGCTAGACAAAGGCAATTAAGGTTCTCATAGCATCTAAAAGATTAAAAAAATGTCAGGTGGTAGATTGTTAGTTGTCACCATGGAAATAAGACAGTTTCTTAAGTCAGCTGTATGAGTTATTCTTTGTGAGAGCAACCTTGCATTTTCAAGGTTATCCTGTTTTGATGAGCTCTAGAATAGAAGATTTTGGGCCTTGATTTCATGCCATGTTTCCTGGTTTGGAATTGGAGAGTCAAGTTTTGGATATAGCTTTTAGTCTAAGTTCTGTGGATTTTTAGCTTTACTTTATAGTGATCTGTGTGGTTTGCTGCATCAAGAATATTATGACTGTAACCTGAATTTTGGAAGGCTCCTAGAAACCAGTATTTGGAATGTATTCATGCTTCTGCCTTTTATTTATACTTTGAAGAGACTTTTCTAGTTTTTACTTTGTAATGTATGTTTGAATGAGCTTTTTCTATATTACACTTCTTTTTACAATAAACTTTAACTCAGTTGAATGCTGCCTTGTTGGCCAAGTGTTATTTTGGGTGCAGAGGTGTCAAATCGGTGGCTGAGTTGCAATAAGATCTGCCAAAAAAATTAGAGAGGAAGACCGTGATGTTGGGAAGGACTTCTTACATTATTTGACTTATGGCCTGTTTTTATATATGAGATTTTAAAAGTGAGACAGGCACGCTCCTAAGAGAGGAAGTGTGGGCTACAGTTATGACTACCCCATTTGGAGTCCCAACCCAGAAGCTGTGAAGAACATCAGAAGGATTGAGAGGCGTCATTTGTCTGCTGTGTGATCAAAGTGCATTATTTGAATAGATACAGGGAAAGAAAGAACAATCTGGTTTGTCTGTGTCCAGTATGAATCCAGTTCTCAAAAATCACAGGTTGCCTGCAGAAAAGGTATTTCCTGCTTTGAGTGTGATATGATCCCCAAAGTATTTGACAAACTAGACTGAAAATTCATTTTTTAAAACTAGTGAAATGATAGGTTTTGGAGACCATTTTCTATTAATACATGTTCTATATAGCAATTATATAGCTCCTTTTTCAAACCAATGCCTTAAACTCTAGTTCCATAGCTTACCTCTGCATTTTTTGGTTTTCGATGGAGCTTCTGACGAAATTTTCTATAAAATAAAGCATAGTCGTATAAATTAGGAAGTGCAAGAGGACTTCAGGCTATCCCAGATCTCAAAAACTCTTTTTAATTGCTATCAATTATTAAATATCATTAATGAGGGAAAGAGACATGGGCTTCTTCTACACCCACATACACCCAGTTTATCTGCTTTAAACTGGACTATGTGAGTCGACTATCATATAATCCAGTTCAAAGCAGATAATCTGGATTTTATATGGCAGTGTAGAAGGGGCTCTAGTGTTCTCTATAATAGGTCAAATTGGGGTCACCTGAAGGTTGTGTTAATATAATGTTCATCAAGTTTGTAAGTTCATTAGAATTATTCATGCAGACTCTAGAACAGGGGTGGGCAATTACCGGCCCTCCAGGTGTTTTGGACTTCAACTCCCAGAAATCCTAACAGCTGGTAAACTGGCTAGGATTTCTGGGAGTTGAAGTCCAAAACACCTGGAGGGCCGGTAATTGCCCACCCCTGCTCTAGAACCTGCACGCAGCTACTTTTTCAAATTTTAGATAAAAGCAGGACAGAATTGGAGATCTTCCTTTTCAGCCCCTGAGTCAATGTATAGAGTTTGATAAACACTTTCAAAATATTGCAACTCCAGCAAACCAATTTATTTATCCATCAGCCCCATCCTTACAATTGATTTGCCCCAGTCCACCCACCCATGCCCAGAAACTGATTATTTTGCAGGTTCATTGGTTGTTGGTTGATGTTTGCTTTTATATTTTGTTATAATGTTGATTTTATTCTGTTTTATGCTGTTGTTTATGTATTTTAATTTGTTATATTTTAACTATGTGGATCAGACTCATCCCCATGTAAGCCGCCCTGTGTCCCTACTGGGAGATGGAGGCAGGGTACAAAAATAAAGTTGTTATTATTATTACTACTACTATTATTAGTATTAGTATTAAAGCAAGTACCGGTAAATTCCAACCCTATTTAATTTGACGTCTATCTAAAATCACACACTGGAGCCAGGTCTACAAGCACCATAATGTGGAACTTTGTATCAACACAAAGACCCCAAAAGGGGATGAATACATTTAAAATCAGGTGACCTGCCTTCCTTCCAGTGTGGTTTCACGTTTTGCAAACTGTGTAGCTTTCTTCTTGTTCACTAATAAAGAAACAGGCCACCCTGTAAGCTTTTTCACCTTGAGAACTGGATGAAGAGCAATGAGATTCATTATAACAGAGTTCCTTGAAAATTATATAAAACTCTCATATTGTCACTGGATACTGATAATTGTGATTGAAATATATTGTGGAAAAATATCTTGGAATCACTGTGCCTAATGAAGAATGGAAGCAACAATGAAATCGCTTTTTTCTAAAATATGAAGAAATTAAATTGGTTAATTGCTTAGTATCAGTTCAAAGGAGCTATATCTGTAGTTTCATTAATGTTCACTGCTGTAAACAATGTAGAGAGAAGATCTTATTTTCTTATGTAGTGACTATGGACACAAGTAGACCCGTTTTCATGAGATGTTTTTATTAAAATGGAGCAAATCACTAATTAAAGTGTCACACTTTCCTCCAATTTCTGCAGGGTGATAATGACTACACTTTACATAACATGGATTGTGTTCTTTGTCTTCACAGATAGATTGGAAATCACCCACAACTGGAACTGGGGTGATATATTTTCAGCAATTCAGTGGAGGAACAAGGTGTACTCCATGGCAGTAATGGACAAACTAAGAGATTAATTCAAATAATTTTAGAAACTACAAATACCCATAATATATCTTTTCTTACAATCCTTTGTATTATATTAACACTGTCCGATTTTTGTTTCTTTTTAAGTACACACACTGGAATGCTTGATATAAGTCAGAGTTCAGTTGCTTGTGCATTAAATTCACAATTACCATGCATCTCTCCTTATGAACCATATAGGAACTTAAGAGCGTCAGGGGAGGCCCTGCTCTCGATCCCGCCATCCTCAAAAGCGTGTCTGGTGGGGACGAGAGACAGTGGTGGGCTTTTGGCTGTGAAACTCCCTCCCCAGGAATATTAAATTGGTCCCCTCCCTCCTGACCTTCAAGTAATGAGTAAAAACTTGGCTTTTTGAACAAGCATTTGGAAATGCAGCAGAATAAATAATTATGAAATAGGAAGAATGAACACGGAATGGCTAGACGATGCTGCTGGGTAATGATTTTAACAGGACAACATTGGCAATTATATATTTTTACTGGTTTTATATGGTTTTTAAAATATTAGATTGGATGTTTTAAACGGTATTTTTATGAATGTATGATATCAAATTCTGTCAATTCTGTAAGCCACCTTGAGTCGTCGTAAGGCTGAGAAAGGCGGGCTACAAATGCCGTAAATAAATAAATATTTATTGATAATTTATGTGCTTTCAAATTTGCTATACAGTTCATTTCTAGTTCATGTGCAGTTTATTTCTAGTTTACATTGCCCTTTTCTATATTGTTCTAAAATTAAAAGGAAATTAAAAAATAATTAAGTAAGTGTGAATCATTGGCAATGTAATTGGCGGGCGGGTCAGAGTGTTAAAAGCTAATACAAGCTTTAAAAATCATTTCTAAAACTGCAAGGGAAAAATGTAATGGAAAAACAAGAAAGGATCTTGCTAGGAAAAGAAAGTGTTGTAGAAGTGAAGACAAATGTTGCAGCCAAAGAAACGGGTTCAGCAGAAGAGGAAGCAGAAGGAAACAACAAATAGTATTAGAACTTTTCCATTATCTTCAACATGGGCCAATCCACTTTCCAAACAAGAAGAATGTGATGTGATTTTAAAAAAACTAAACAAAGAAGAAAATAGCTCTTCTTCATCTTAACAATTGGAAACTTCCATTAAAAAACACCAAAAAGGAACAGGATCCAGCAAATACAGCCTATTCTTCTCTCCCTTTGGTGCCCGATCAGTTGCAGTTGGGATGAACGGGGGCCTTTCATCTGTTTCTAGGTTTGTACATGATGGATCTGCTAACGAACAGAAATTTGGGGGTCTTGCCTTGAAGGCAGACCAGTTAGACTCACCAAAGAGGGTCTAAAATGGCCTGGTGAGGAAGGAAGCCAACCAATCAATCCCCTTTCCCCTAAATTTCCCAATAAAGACCTCACCAGGTTGAAGAAAAGCCACTGAGTTTTTAATTCATCCAGCTGGAAATGAGGTACTAACCGCGATCCTTCGACAATGCTAGTACAAAGCATACATGTAATACATACGTTTTTATACTTTTTCCAAAACAGAACAGTTTTCAAACTGCCCACTTGCCTCTATTGGCTGTGGGTTAATCAATTGGCCAATGGGAGGAAAAGAGGGGGAATGAATGGAATAATGAGTCAGGGTTTTGAAGATTAAGATGTGTTAATGAAGTTTCATTGATAAGGAGGAAATCCTAAATCTGGTGATGTTTGGCTATCTTTGTGTGGTGATGAAAAATTAATGACATTTCCTGGCAGTAGCATGCACTTGTGATGGTTTTTCTTTGTTTAGTAAATGTGTGAGAGATTGTGGGATTTTCCATGTGAGGCTAAACAGACAGGGCTCTTCCTGGGTCACAGAGGAATCCCTGATCAATTAATAGATGTGTTAATGAAGTTTTGAGATTATAGCATGTCTGATTGGCAAGGGAAGACCCCTTGTAGTCCTGCAATCTTACCACCTATTGTTTGGGTCCTTGGAATAAATGGTTTTCATGGTTTTGGGTCATGGGTCTGGCCGTCTGTCATTTCCTAAGTGGCGTGTTCTATTTTTAGGATCTTTCTTAAGTAAATACGTGTAGCAATTTGGCTATGTCCTGGGTTTGAGTCTTGTGAAACGACCCTCCATGTTATACAAAGGGTGTGGCCAGGCGGCTTTTCCTGTCTTTTGAAATAACCATTGATCCCTAATTAGCACTCTTCAATCTTGCAAAGGCTTTTGCCGGATTCTTCCTAAATGTTTGGGGCTCCTTATAGGCAGGATGACTCACCTTTGTTACAAAGTACATTTCATCAAGACAAAACATTTAGAAGTTACAATTTAAAATACAAGGATAGAAGGAAAAGGAAATAATAATACTCTTATACAGCTTCTAGGCATTTCATGGGGGTTAGGGCATGCAAAGGGAGAACTTACACAGAAGTCTAGGAAAATATAGGAAAATATCATGCTTGGCTTTCATACAGCTTTGGCATTTCATACAATTTCATAGCGAGAGAGTCCAGGGAAACAATCATTTCATATTCAGGGAGTAGAAAGAAAGTCCATTGGTGTCTTGGGAAAAACTATAAGAGAAAAGTCCTTTTTGCTAATAGCCAGAGGAGAGTCCAAACACACGGAAGTCCTTAGAAAACTATGTCTCTCAAATCACTCAGGACTTGCCCCTGTTGGCCTGTCCGCATGCAACTCCGTATACAAAGAGTCCATGGCTTCAGGTCAAGTGAGGCAAGAAAACAAAGAGGTAGAAATGGCTGAAGGTCTTTTGATGCCAAATTCCAGCCTTTTGTGCTAGAGATGCCAGACCACATATGCAGGAACTTTGGAACTGCCTGCTGCAGGTCAATGAAACAGGGGCTCGACTTCAGATCTGTGCCTCCTTTTCCCCTCGCAAAACCAGGGCAATGGTAATTGGGGTTGCGAAAGGACTTTCCTTCTGCTTCTAGGTTTAGGCATGATGGATCGATGTCTGCCTTTTCTTCTCTCCTTTCAATGCCAGGAAAGTGGTGTTTTGTTGTTTGTTTGTTTGTTTGTTTCATGTCAGGAGCAACTTGAGAAACTGCAAGTCCCTTCTGATGTGAGAGAAATGGCTATCTGCAAGGACATTGCCCAAGGGACGCCCGGATGTTTTGATGTTTTACCATCCTTGTGGGAGGTTCTCTCATGTCCCCTGGAGCTGGAGCTGACTGAGGGAGCTCATCTGTGCTCTCCCCAGATTCGAACCTCTGAGCCTGTCGGTCTTCAGTCCTGCCAGCATAAGAGTTTAACCCACTGTGCCACCGGGGGCTCTTAGGACAGTGGTTGCTGGGATGGAGGGGAAACCTTGGGAAATAGAAGAAAGATCCACCCCCAGCAATAATATATTATATAATAATGTTGTATTATATTATAATGTCAATATATTATAATATAATAATTATATTGTAATGTATAATATAATTATGATATAATATATACTATAATATAATATAACATAATATATAATACTAAAGATATTCTGATATTATAATTGTATATTTGTTTTACATGCAATATTGCTAATGATATTGCGATATAATATAGTATAATATGAGTATGCTATAATATATTGTATATACATTGATACAATATAATACTACTAATGATATTCTGATATTATAATTGTATATTTGTTTTACGTGCAATATTGCTAATGATATTGCGATATAATATAGTACAGGGCTGTCCAACTTCTACCGGCCCAGGGGCCTGAGTTCCGGTCACTTATGACCTGGGGGGCCATAGGGTCTGCCCCCACCCCTGGCTCCGCCCCCTCCCCACCCCGGCTCCGCCCCCTCCCCGGCACCCTCTCCCCTTATTTTTATTTAATATTAAATATATTTAATTCCATCCTCCCCTCTCCCCTTATTTTTATTTAATATTAAATATATTTAATTCCATCCTCCCCTCTCCCCTTATTTTTATTTAATATTAAATATTAAATATATTTAATTCCATCCTCCCCTCTCCCCTTATTTTAATGTATCCCATCTCCCCTTATTTCATCTTTAAATATATTTTATTTTATATTTAATACATGAGGGGAGATGGGAGGAGGGAATGAGGAACCCCCTGAGGAGCCCCCTGCTTCGGCCTACCTTTTCCAAACGCGTAGGATCCAGGAGTACCCGGACTACGAGAGAGGCGACGACTGACTGAGTCGAAGAAGGTCCTAATCGCGTCTGTGGGCCTCAGCGATCCAGTAGTAGAGTAGCCGAAGAGTATCGCGAGAATACGCAATCCACACGGGATTTCGCTGTCAACACCGGCGTGATCTCGCATTGACAGCGAAATCCCGTGCGGATTGCGTATTCTCGTGATACTTGCTCCAAACCCAGAAGTAGGTATTTTTTTTAATTTTTATTATTTATTTTATTTTTCAATCTTTATTTTTTATTAAAAAGCTTAGGGGGCCGTAGGGAAGGGGCTGGGGGGCCATATATGCCCCCGGGCCGCCAGTTGGACAGCCCTGATATAGTATAATATGAGTATGCTATAATATATTGTATATACAGTACATTGATACAATATAATACTACTAATGATATTCTGATATTATCTATATATATAAAGGAACAGTCGTCATGTGAAGACTACCTCAAACAGAGAAACCTTACAACGCAGAAACACAAAACTTGCCAACAGAAATAGGCCTCAAGCAAGGTACGTTTGTAGCAAAGAAACTTTCCCCCCCAAAACGTAAAAGGCCCCCAAAACAACGAGTAAAAACTACATTTCCCAGCATCCTCCGGGGCAGCCAAAGACTCCCCCAGCCTCTACATTCTGACAACATGATTGGCTGCCAATAAGGGCGGATTTGCATAACTGCTGTACTGGCCAGCCAACATGAACATTCCGACCCATCACAAACTGTCAGATGAGTGCCAGAGCCTCCTCCAACACTTTCAAATCAGAAGACCATGATGGAGATCAACACCATTCAAGGGGAGCTCTTCTTCCTTTCCCAAAAGATCTCCAGTGGCTTGGAATTCCACATTAATAAGAGGACCATCCAGCAACAATGGGGTTTGCCAAGGAGGGTGCTCCAGCCCCTCTATATGCTGGCTCCAAGGGATGGAGGTCATCACCAAGTACCTTCTGATGCCCAGCGCTGCAAGAGCTCCCTCAGATGGCCTGTCCATGAGGAAAGCCTCATCGGACATCGACCAATGGGTGCAAAAGACACAGAGCAGGACATCTTGAAAAAGAGAGGAGCAGAAAGTAAGCTAGACATGAAGATCTTGAGAAAGGTGGCTAAAAAGGATACGGAAAGGATTTTTAACAGTCCCCCAACAGACACTGGACGCACCTGTGAAGATAGAGATCCCCTGACAGGACAAGCCCTCCCCAAGCTGATCCGTCCTGGCCATGGTACAAGTCAAACCCGAAGGACTGCAGGCAAAGAGCTGAGTCACAAACATAAAACACCCAATTCACTAACAACAATTCCAACCCTTACATACTCAGACTTTCTCGCATCTCCTAAATAGGGCACAGCAACGCGTGCCGGGTACAGCTAGTAATTGTATATTTGTTTTACGTGCAATATTGCTAATGATATTGCAATATAATATAGTATAATATGAGTATGGTATAATATCTTGTATATACATTGATACAATATAATACTACTAATGATATTCTGATACTATAATTGTATATTTGTTTTACGTGCAATATTGCTAATGATATTGCAATATAATATAGTATAATATGAGTATGGTATAATATATTGTATATACATTGATACAATATAATACTACTAATGATATTCTGATACTATAATTGTATATTTGTTTTACGTGCAATATTGCTAATGATATTGCGATATAATATAGTATAATATGAGTATGGTATAATATATTGTATATGCATTTATACAATATAATACTAATGATATTCTGATATTATAATTGTATATTTGTTTTACGTGCAATATTACTAATGATATTGCAATATAATGTTATAGTGCAATGTGATGTGTAGTACTGATATTGTGCTATGGCAGTAACGTAGTTTGTTGTATATGCAGTTTACTGTAAGCCATGCTTTGGCAGTAATATAGTTTGTTGTATTTCCAGTTTGCTGTAAGCTGCTCTGAGTCCCCTTCGCGGTTGAGAAGGGCGGCATATAAATATGGTTTAATTAATTAATTAATAATCGTTTTGTTGTCCCATAATATTTTATTAAACAAACAGTAATACTGTAGAAATGTAACCAAAAACATGAGAAGGATAATACTATCAAAAGTATCAAATATAATGATCAGCAATGTGCAAGTGCATATACAATTAATTATACATCAAAATCACAAAATGAGGCCAGCTCATAAGCAGCATGTGTCACCATAAAATAATGGAAAAATACAGGGTTACCGTAGGAACACACTGAGGATGGGAAAATGTAGACCGGAGCAATGGGAAAGTTCAATGGGGAGGAGCCGACAAAGGTCCGTAGTAATAATCCAAAATATAAAGATGAAGTCAATACCCCAAGTTCCTGAAGTGCCTCCATAGTTAAAGGTCCATCCAAAATATGGAAAGTGTTCACGGTATGATAGTTCAAGCAAGTATATCCATATTGCAATAGCTGTTATGAAGCTAGCAAGGAAAGAATGTTCAAAGCCGAGCGGGCGACGACGGTCGAACTGCAGGGCCCGATCACGTTTCGGCCTTAGTTGGGCTTTATCAAGTGGCAGATAACAAGCAGAATATCGGCGTAACACAGGAGTACATTAAAGCCAGCCATGATTATAGTCACACAAAATGTGTCCTGCGGGTCCAGTTACCTTCTAGAGCTGCTCTAGCTGGGTCAGACCTAATGGCCCAGTAGGCCCCTTCCAATTCTATGATTTTTCTGACTTCTTTGTACAATTTTGAAAGCTTATTTCTTAAAGGTCTGCTGAGATCCTGTCTTGAGAGAACTAGACATATATAAAATTCTTCCAGTGACAGGTTTCTCTGAAATCCTGAACCACTCAAGACTTTCCGATGGCGCCCTTAAATTAGGCCCTTTTGCAGAGATATTCCATTAGTGAAGAGGAGGAGATTAATGGAGAAAACTATTTTAGAGACTGCAAAGAGCTCTAGCTGGAAAGCAATTTGTTGAAAAATGAGCCTGGCACCCTGATGTCCAGCTCTCTGCGTTGGATATGTGAGTGGCTTTTCAAATACAAAAAATGTGTATAAATTAGATTGAAGGGGGGAAGGGTTTTCTTATCTTTTCATTGTACTTAGTGCACTAAATCCAGTCCTTCCTTCCCCAATGTTAGAATAAAGCTTTAGTGTCCCCTGTAATATAATAACTTAAATACCAATATGCACATGCAGGATATAGAAAAATACCGAAAAGCAGCAGGCTGTTGCATCTTTAACAGGATTTATCATTCTACAAATGATATGTTTGGTTACGAGGCTACAATTTACAACAAGGACATTTATCATTTCACTGCGAAAACCCAAAGCTTTCAGTTTAAATTCTTCTGTCCTCTTTCCCATGTTTGTTGTCCATCAGCTGTGGAGCTCTACTGTAAAGCAGAGTGAGACAGTTTTATGACAGGTGTCATAAAAAGGTAGCAAATTGTTCAATACTTTTACCTCCAGGAATGAGTTTAAGTGCTCATGGGATGTTCTGTCTCATGTTCCAAAAGTTTTTGGACAGCAATGGGTACTAGGCACATTAATGCAAGTGGTGGGAGAACATCATTTCCTGCTCGACCTCAGGCAGCAAAGTAACGTAACCTTTTTTGAGCTGCAGCACACTTTTAACATTTAAAAAATCCGGGGGCACATCACCAACCAAAATGACACAAAATGACACTCTAACAAAGTAAAGAATGGCTGGGGGATGGTGGCTTGCTGGGAGCGCCAAAGCCGAGGGAGGGGGAGGAGCCAGGCCATGCCATGCCCCGCCCCCTCCCCCAGCTTCTCCAGCCTTGAGGGGGCAGTGCCAAGCCAGCAGTGGCAGAGCCAGCACAATGCTGGCTTGGCACTGTCCCCTCAAGGCTGGAGAAGCTGTGGGAGAGCTGAAGCCTGGGGAGGGGGCGGAGCCAGGCCGTGCCATGCCCCACCCCCTCCCCAGCTTCAGCTTTCCCATTTGGAAAAGAGGGGGCAGTGCGAGTCATGGAGGATTGGAGGCTGGCTGGGGAAACGGCCGCTGCCCAGCCCTTCCTTCTCCTCCCCCAAGCAGCAGGAGTTCGGCAGGAGGAGGGGGGAAGGAAGGGGACAGAGAGCTTCTCTCGCCGCACAGCAGGAGGTCCGTCACGGCACACTACTGTGCCGTATCACAGCAGTTGGGGAACACTGCTCTAGGGACCTCTTCTAGTTAGTGGAAATTGAATTTAAGCTGCAACTCTACACAGACTGAACTGGGAGGCAGGTCCCATTGACTAAAGAGTCCTGCAGAACGTTGCACTGCTACTCCTCTATATCACAGCTTCTTAAACTATGGCTCCTGATCCCAAATTGGGTCCCCTGAGCTCAATGTTGGGGTCTCAAAATTTCACACAGTAAAAGATTTCTGAATGCCAACTATTTACACAAATCTGTTATCAATGTTTACAGTGGACTCTGCAGAAAATGCTTCAGCTGTACTCCACAAAAAGGAAACCCAACCTGTTTGGCAAGCTAGGAACAATAGAAGGAAGCTGGATGGTCGACATTCCCCATGGGATGCTCAGCTAGGTGAGTTGGGCAATGTGGGATGTGGGGCAATTGTTTCCCCGTGTCCCTAATGTGCACCACCGGAATTGCCATGATGTGTGGTAATTCCAGCAGCCTTTATGATGATATCCTTTGTGTCATTTAGCCAAAAACACTGGGGCCCCTTCCACAAAGCTGAATAAAATTCTACATGATCTGCTTTCAACTGGATTATATGGCAATGTGGACTCAGATAACCCAGTTCAAAGCAGATGTTGTGGGATTTCCTGCCTTGATATTGTGGGTTATATGGCTGTGTGGAAGGGTGCTGAGTCTACAAAGGAAAGGGAAAGGAAAATGTCTTTTTGTGCAAATCACACTTTCAAGGATTTATCACTGGTCTTCCCTACAACTTGTTATTGAAATACCCACTGGACACTTCAGCAATTTAGGGAAAAAATAGATAACTTATGCATGCTTATGCATTATTTGTAGATATATACAGTACATCTATATCATGCCTTTTTTGTTCTAAATCAGACATGCAGAATTAGCTTACACGTTTCAATGAAGGCTTCACTTAGAGCCCAAAAATCATATACCAATGGAGGTATAGATGAGAAGAGAAAAGTAAAAAAGAAAAATCAGGCATTAACTCTTAGATTCTTTGATGTAAAAATGTGGGATGTACCCTTTAGTTCTGAACAGGGAAAATTAAATAACTCTAGGAAGGAAAAATCTAGGAAGCAATTTCTTCCTTGGTGATATATTAGGGTCTTTCACACCACATAATTATAGTACTGTGATTCCACTTTAACTGGCATTGGTCTGTTCTGTGGAATCATGGGATTGGCACCTGGTGCCTCTGATTCAATTACATGTCCCACAATTCCATAGCATGCAGCCATGGCAGTTAAAGTGGATCCAGAGCACTATATCTTGGAAATGGGACCAATATCTAAACATAAAATTAATTTATCTTATATATGTACATACCACTGTGTGTACACTGAACTATTAAAAAGCAAAGGCGTTACTATCTCAGCCAGTCATGTGGACAGTTTTCGAGTTTTGAGTATTTTGGATTTTGGAATTCTGAATAAAAGATGTTCAATTTTTCTCAAAGTCTATATCACAGAGTTATGTGGGCTAGAGAACTAGCAGAGGCTGGTTTCTCAAAGTAGAGGTATGGTGAGAGAGCAGTTGGACCCCATCAGATGCAATCGTCTCTCTATTTCTCTGCACTGCCAAAACAGAGTCACATGGAGGCCATCACATGATGCAAGGCCACTTACGGTGGCTACCTATGGAACTCCGTTGGTGCAGAGAAATGGAGAGAAGACCAGGCTTTTAGGATTGGTGCTACCTAACTCTCAACAGGAGAAGCTGGAGAGAAGCCAGGTAGAAGTCTGGAAAAGGCGTGGGATGGCTGCCATCCCCGAACATGGAAAGGCAAGGGACTGGACAGCAGGGAATGAAAGAAGACAGTTCCCTCCGCTTTTCCCTGCTTTCTCCACCTACATGTGATGAGGACCCTGGTCCTCCGGAACTGGTCACAGCGAGTGAGGAGGGGCAAGGCGGTCTCAGAGGGCTCCCCCTTAAATTGTGGGGTTCTTCAGGGGGCCATACTCTCCCCTCTGTTATTTAACATCTACTGTATATGCGACCACTTGCTCAGCTGGTGCGTAGCTTTGGGCTGGAATGTCATCAGTATGCTGATGACACCCAGCTCATTCTGAGGATGGGGGGCAGGCCCGAAACAGTACCCGATAATTTCCATCTCTGCCTCAAAGCTGTTACTGGATGGCTACGAGCCAGTAGGTTGAAGGTGAATCCAGCGAAGACGGAGATCCTCTGGCTGGGTCATCCGGGCAGTAGGGATGTTCAGCTTCCGTCCCTGGACGGTGTGGCGTTATGCCCGTTGTCTTCAGTAAAGAGCCTTGGAGTTCTTTTGGACCCTCTGCTGTCAATGGAGGCACAAATCTCCACTGTCAGCAGAGTGGCATTTTTCCATCTTCGCCAGGCTAAGAGGCTGGCCCCTTACTTGTCTCGGCACGACTTGGCCATGGTGATCCAAGCCACGGTCATCTTAAGGTTGGACTATTCTAATGCTCTCTACATTGGCCTGCTTCTGTCGGTGACCCAGAAACTCAAGCTGGTGCAGAACACCGCAGCTCGGTTGCTCACAGGAGCTCCTGCGAGCTGCCACATTACACCAATTCTGTGGGAACTGCACTAGCTTCCTATTGAGTACCGGATCACCTTCAAAGTGTTAGTCTTGACTTTTAAGGCCTTGTATGGTCTGGGGCCAGTGTACCTGAGGGACCACCTAACCCCATACTGTCCCATTAGAACACTTAGATCTGAAGACTGGAATCTTCTAGCCGTGCCCAATGTCAAACAATACCACCTAACTTCAACACAGAGAAGGGCGTTCTCCATCATCGCCCCAGTTCCCTGGAACGCACTACCCCCGGAGGTTCGGGCCTTGCGTAATCTGTTGGCTTTTCGGAAAGCCTGCAAGTCGGCCCTATTCCAGCAGGCCTTTGAGTTGTAATGTGCTATCCCCTAGGACTTGTGTTATCTCTTAGGAATTGTTTTATCCTTGTGGTTTTATTGCTGTTGTAGATGTGTTGTTTTATTGTGGGGCTTGATGTAAGCCGCCCCGAGCCAGCTGAGAGTGGTGGCCAATAAATCTAACAAATACATAAAATAAAATAAATCAACAACCTAGCTCTGACTTCACTTAGCTGGAGCCATATTATGATGCAATACATCGTAGCAACACAGCCAGAAGAAAAGCAAATGTAGCTTTTTTTTTCTTGCCTCAGACAAAAAACTAAAATGGCACATTTCTGAAGTGAAGTGGACCAATGGCCACTATCTCTGGCAAAAAGTTACCGTAGAAGGTAGAGGTCAGCATGTAGTGCATATAGCTAGGGGTTCAAGACTGACTAAGGGGCAATCTGATAGATATATGCCACACAAATCAGTTGCTTCACTGCTGTTAGAACAAGGCTTCCAGATAAGAAAAGAATAGAACTGCAGATATATTTCAAACCTTGCTGCTGGTGAAGTAAGCTTTTGATTTTAATCTTTATTTTTAAAAAAAACCCAATCTGCAACATATTTTTCATTAGCGTTTCCTTGAGATCTGTAGTTGCCTGATAATCACAAACGATTATTGTTCCAGCTCAGTATGAATGTTCACAGTGTGATTTATGCACTTTCTGAAATACATAGATTAAAAACTTCTAGATTAACCCAGTAGGAGCTCAGGCATTAATTGGAAAGGGAATAATTAAAGCTGCTAATAATCATACCATTCCTTAAACCAATACACTTGAGGCTGCCAGTTCCACTCTCAGGAGCTGCAAAGAAGATGAACAAATACTCCCTGAAACCTTTTCCACCAGTTGCAGAAGTTCCAATTTACACCTCCTGCTTAATCTTCTAAACAAAGCTTTATCTCGCAGCAAGATCCTTTCGTTTTCAAAACTAGAAGCAAATCATCACATGCCCAACTATTTAACTTTTAATAGGCCTGGTTGGCACTGTAGTGTCAAGTCAGGAATGCCCATGTGTCAGCTTGCTGATCTCCCAGTTTGGATCTTATACCACATGACCATAACCTGGGAGGGAAATAGTGGATTCAAGAGAAACAAGTGTCATTTTTTCCACCAGATTTTCATGATAAAAACATGAAGCCATTCATACCCATTACATAGACTCCATGGGTCCTATTGTGGATCAATGGCCAATTATGAGGACAAAGAATAGCTGCTAGGCCCCAAAAGTACAAATCCAATTGGCATATGTCCCCAACTGGAGTACACTCATTGAATCAATTGGAATTTAGTAAGAAAACACAGAAAGAGCCAATGTGGTGTAGTAATTAAGAGTTTTGGACTATGACTATAGGAGACCAAAGTTTGAATCTCCCCTCAAGCAAATAAAAAAATCCCAATAGGTGGTTTAGGTCAGAGCTTTTGTTTGGCCTGAGGATTTTTTTACATAATAATAATAATAATACACTTTATTTATATTCCGCTCTTCTCACCCCGAAGGAGACTCAGAGCTGATTACATTACACAAAAGGCAGACAATCCCTGCCGGTAGACATACAATTACAATTCAACATGTACAATTTAGAAGGATTTTTCTTCTGGCTGCGTGACAGGGTGACAAATGAAATAGGTATAAACGTGACTGATAAACCAGCATTTGCGATGCTTGCTGAATGTGTTGATTTTCCTTTTTATGGAGAACAGCTAAAGCATTTTCTGCAGAGGTTGGGCTTCTGTTTGTGAAAGCAACAAGTAATGTAGGTGGGGGTTGACTAGTAACAATTCTCCAGAAATGGAGCAAACAGTATGAAATAAACAATGCAGTTGTATTTAACAATATCATTCATAAAAAGCATACATACAACTAGCATATCACGGTACAATTGAATGAATTATAATTACATGTGGAGGGGAACATTTCCCCTATGCGTACTCACGCTTGAGAGTCCTCAAAAGGAATACCTCCGCAAATAATAACAAAGCCCAAAAGGCCAGTCTCTTTCCCGCAAACGGGGGACAATGAGTCCAAATCAAAGAGTGCCAAGGGAAGGGCGGAAAGATGCAAAGGGAAAATCCGTGCAGAGGGGATTCCAGGGTCGACGATAAGGGGTATCCCAGCGCCGTATCGTTTCGCTGTAGGCGGCTTCTTCCGGACCCAGGACTCAGATGCAACACAGGGTCGCGGCTACAGGATTAGAAAACCATGATACAATATCATAACAATACGTACATGGCCCCATAGTAAACCTGTCGAAACGAAAAGCGGCTGGCCCCCGTCTCCTTGCGCACCACCGGTTTCTCCCCAAACCCTTTGTCCCATCGTCTCCGGGTCTGTAATCCAGCCTCCACCCGTATGCTCAAAACGATCGCCTCCTCTAGGTCGGCAGGCCGAGTAGCCCCTCTCAGGATCTCCTGTTGCATCTCCGGCGACAGGCCTTTCATATACTGGTAACGCAAGGCAGCGGGATTCCAGGCCACTTGGGCTGCCAACACACGGAACCGAGAGATGTACTGGGACAAAGGCATGTCTCTCATAGACAAACGATCCAACTCCTCTCCCGCCAGCTTCGCATTCACGGGGTCTCCCCAAGTAGTCTTGATGGCCTCCAGGAACGCCGCCAACGTGGCCACTTGTGGGGAGGCGGACTGCAACTGCGTGGTAGCCCATGCTGCCGCCGTCCCTTCCAGTAGAGTGTAGACAAAGCCCACCTTGGCTCGCTCGGTGGCGAACTCCGTGGGCCGGAGTTACAGGTACATTTCACATTGTCCAATGAACACGTTGACTTGGGCCGGGTTACCACCAAACCGGGCCGGAGTAGATACAGAAGGGTGTTGGCCAGCTCTGGCCCGCAATTCTCCCAGTTCCTGTTGCATCTCTGCAACTTGGGCGGCGGTCAACTGAGCCATTTCGCCGACCCGCTGTCTGCTTCGCCTGGAGCGTCCCGTGGTGTGAAAAGGGGTTCGTGGAGTAGCTCGGCCAACTGTCACGCAGGGTCTCGGCCCAGCCCCTTAATCACACACACAGAGACGGTAATCAGCTAACTATTTATTGAATAATAAGAAACAGGTGAAAAGGTAAATTGTCCATAAAAAGTATCAAAAAGTTCAATCCAAAATAGGTAAAGAGTCTGTAGGTAAAATCCAAAGGTAACCGTGGCAAGGCACCGCAAAACTATGCGGATCAAGAACGTGGTCCGTGGCAAAGAACAAGGCAAAGTTCATGAACAACTCCAAGAAACTACTTGGCAAGGCTCGAGCCGGCAACTTGGCTCCCTGGAACTCCGCTCGCTTCACTCCTCTTAGAGTGGCCGAGCTACTGAGGATCCGTTTCCACGGATCCTATACTTAATCCCTGTGACGGGGCCCCCGACGCTCTAGGCTTCTGCACCAATCTATGCTACGGGTCCTCGCGCCTCTCTGGGGCTCTAGGCTATGGTGCCAATCTCTCCTGCTGGACTCAATGCTCCGTCTCCTATCAAAGCTCCGTCCTTGCCTCCCAGCACCTGGGTCGCTATCTTCATGGGAGCTGAACTCCCTTTCAGCTTCCATGGGCTCATCCTCCACTGTTTCCCTGATTCTCTCCTGCGACCCGTAACCACCTGGTTTCTCATAATTATCAGAGTCATCACTCTCAGGGTCAGCCTGAACTTCCCAGCTAGCATATCCGTCAGGCCATTCATCATCCCAGGCCAAGCTCTCTGTGGGAGAGGAAGGCCCAGCTAACTCATCAGCCCCTTCCTCCATGTCCTCATCAACTGCAGCTGGCCCTAATGCAAGTGGGACCCCCGGTGCTGCCCCCTGCCCCCCAGGCACGAAAGGGAACTGGGTTGCTACAAAACCCACCGGGAAAATAGACAATACAGTAACAATTCATTTAAAGTGAGCTTATCATTTAACTCATGGGGGGACTCACATTTTAAGTGGATTATCCAATCCCTTTCAAGCTGCAGTAACCGCTTTTTAACATCAATATGCGGTTTTAGAAAAACCCGGTCTACAACAGTAACGGTGAAAGCTTCATGGTGATGAGCATAAGCTCACTTTAAAAGAATTGTTGCTGTAATCATGTCAGCTGTTTCCTATGATTGATTCTCTGGGAATTTGCCATCCAAACACCTATATAATGTTTATTCTTACACCTGTGTTTGTCCTTGATCTGACCATTGGCATCTAGCCTCTTAAATACAAATGCTGTTATATACTGGTATGTATTGTCTATTTTCCCGGTGGGTTTACTATGGGGCCATGTACGTATTGTTATGATATTGTATCATGGTTTTCAAATCCTTTAGCCGCGACCCTGTGTTGCATCTGAGTCCTGGGTCCGGAAGAAGCCGCATACGGCGAAACGATACGGCGCTGGGATACCCCTTATCGTCGACCCTGGAATCCCCTCTGCACGGATTTTCCCTTTGCATCTTCCCGCCCTTCCTTTGGCACTCTTTGATTTGGACTCATTGTCTCCCGTTTGCGGGAAAGAGACTGGCCTTTTGGGCTTTGTTATTATTTGCAGAGGTATTCCTTTTGAGGACTCTCAAGCGTGAGTACGCGTAGGAGAAATGTTCCCCTCCACATGTAATTATAATTCATTCAATTGTACCGTGATATGCTAGTTGTATGTATGCATTTTGCGAATGATATTGTTAAATACAACTGCATTGTTTATTTCATACCGTATGCTCCATTTCTGGAGAATTGTGAAAGCAACAAGCACATGCTGGTATAAGTGTTCCATGTGCTGCCATCATGACTTTTTGACTGTTCGCAAACTCTAAAGAAAGAAGAGTGGGAAAGAAACATATTGCGTTTTGAGGTTCACATTTCCTCATACAACTTCACTCTTCCTGAAACTGATCATAGCGTGAGATTCATACTTCCTGAGAAATCTGCACATTCCCAAAGCATGTGATGTGTTTCAGTGAAGCCGAAATCTGTAGGCATTGTTGGAGATATATTTATAAAAATGGTAAAACTGGGTGAATGTGAAAAATGTACACAAACACACTTTAATCAAAAGGAAAATATGTGTATAAAATATGAACATTGGAAATAATGTGTGTAAATTTCACTGTGGGGTGGGCAGGATGGCCTCACAAACTCAGAAGGGACTGGGATAGGATTAAAATGCCAATGAATCTCTGGGAAATGCAGAAAAAAGACATATAGATTTTCATGTTCCTGTAAAAGAAGTGAAATGTTTAAGAGCACGGCAGTGAAGAATACAGCATACTGAGCCCTGCCAATGCGAGGTATCCCGAAATAGCTTTTTCCCAATAGCCTAATATGCTTTTACTTCCAAAATCAATGCTACTCAGATAATGTACCAAGCGGCAGAGACATCTGAAGGGAGAGAAAAGGTTGCTGTATATTAAACCCTCTTAGCCGTTGCCTGAGATTCACATGCTTGGTGTGAAACAGAAAATCAGAATGGAAAATCTGTCTTGTTCCCATTGCAAGATGTTGCATGCGAAAGTACTGGGTATTAAATGAATGTATATTTACTTCTGGGAGCTGAAATGGCACATCTTAATAAAGGCATTCCCAATGCAACAGAAGGATGTGGACTACTAATGATATCTGGATGTCCTCCTGGAATATTTGTTCTTACCTTCCTTATAGAAATATCTTTTCCACAGATATCCTTTTCTACTTTCATCACCTCTTATTCGGCTATGGTTTGTAAATGTCAGTGACACAAATGGGCTCACGGCTTGTTTAATAGCACTGTGCAAAAGGAAAAAGTGCCACGTGTTGTTTGCACATACATTGAGAAGTGGCATTAAATTTGTCAAAGAATGAATTATTCATACCCAACTGTTCTCTCTCATTTCATAACAATAGAAGTGTGGACTTTCTTATTCACTTCCCATCCTTGGAGAGCTCTTGGCTGAATTGTATTTCCTGTATGAATTCCCAATTCTAACTATGGACACCGCACCCTCTTTCTCCTCTCTCCATTGTTTTTCTGAAGTTTTAAGAGTTGTTTCCTGTAATTACTGTATTACTCCAGCATCTCAGTTTTCAAACAGCTGCAAATGTGCATCAGTGTGGATGAGGCATCCTAGTGAAGATTTCTGTGCAAGTAAGGAACTGACCTAGAATTCAAAGCAAAGAATATTGCCCCTCATATAGAAAATAGTTGTCACAATGTTTGATAGACACAGTACCAGAGCAAGGAACTAATTTGTGAAAAATTGTGAAAAACTAATTTGATACTCCTAATTTGTTGACATTTTGATGACAGACTTCATTTTTTTATCGTTAAGGGACCATAAGTGATGACTAGCATTGCATGTTATTCTCACTGCTCATTCAGGAGATAAATTGTGCAATGTAGGTTATTTTTGACCATTTTTAGGCATTTTAAATTATTTTCATGTAATTATTTAATGAAGTTTTTCCTATGACTAACAGAACTATAGTAGTTGTAAATGTATGAGCATTTTAAAATTAGTAAATTACTTGCCTTCAACTATTTAGCATGGAGACTATAGTGCTACCAGTATTGTTTCTGAAGTCTGGTCAACCCAAGACATTTTGCTACCCAACACCGAACCCAAATGAAGGTACGATCAACATTCTCAAGATCTGGCTTACTACACCATTCACATTTTTGATCCCAAATCTGTCAGGTCACATAAATATAAACATGTAAAATTATGTAAAACATAATTACAAATAACATAACGATTCAATTAACTCAGGCCCGGATTACCCATAAGGCCACACTAGGCCATGGCCTATCGGCGCAGGCCTAGGGGGGCGCCAGATCAAGGACCAAAAAAAATGTTCAAACAAAACTGCAACGTGCGGCATGATGACTCTCTCTCTCTCTCTCTCTCTCTCTCTCTCTCTCTCGGGGAGGGTGGGGGGAGAGCGCTGCAAGGGGTGGGGGAGGAGGGAATGGCGCCCCCCCTCGTCATCGCCCCTGCCCCCTTGTCAAGGAAGGAGGGCGCAAGGAGGATGAGGTGGAGGGAAGCCCTGCTCCCAGGGCCACTGGCAGGCATGCACACGCGGCAAGAGGGTGCCTCTGCCTCCTCCGCCATGTTCCTGGATGCCGTGCATGGCCGGCAGTGGCCCCGGGGGCTTCCCTTCTTTCCTCCTCCCGAGAGAGAAGCCCCGCCCCTGGGGCCACTGCCAGCCATGTGTGGCACCCAGGAACATGGCGGAGGAGGCAGAGGCGCCCTCCTGCCATGCACGCATGCCCGCCAGCGGCCCCGGGGGGCGCGGCTTCCCTCCGCCTCATCCTCCTTGCGCCCAAAGAAGGAGGGTGGGATGAGGAGGAAGAGGCGGAGGGAAGCCCTGCCCCCGGGGCCGCTGCCGCGCATGCCCAGCAGCGCCCCGGGGCAGGGCTTCCCTTCCTCCTCCTCCCCACAACCACCTTCCTTGACTGAAGGAAGGCGGTTGCGGCGATGAGGAGGAAGAGGCGGAGGGAAGCCCCGCCCTGGGGCTGCTGCCGCGCAGCGGCCCTGGGGGCAGGGCTTCCAAAGTGTGGAAGGAGTTAATCCAGGCCTGAATTAACTAATTTAAATTAAATTAAATGTACAGTTCTAGTCCTTTCTTTCATGGTGGCCCTCAACATTTTTATCCTTTCAAGGAGGAGGAATTCTTGCCATAAGCTTCACCCACCCAAATGAAACTATTCTAAGTTTCCTAATCAATAGAAAACTTATTCCAGGATGGATTATATTTAATGTCAAATAGCTGGACATACAGTTGGCCATCTGTTTCATGGGGATTTAAGATGCTGGACCCTCTAAGAAAGTGGAAAAACACATTTAGCAAAACCCAACTGCTTTTTTAACCTGAGGGCGTATCTCTCTAGGAATCTCTAGAGCCAACTTCTACTTAAAGTTGACCACATAGTCATGGTGGAGGACCTAGGGATTTACAAATAATCAGATCTACAGGAGTTAAACCCACAGAAGTAGAGCACTGACTATTTCACAAGCAACTATTCTCTTCAAGATTACTAGGTGGTTTCAGTTGTGTTAAACAAGATGTAATTATTAAATCTCATCATTACTTGAAAGCAAAGATAGCATAGTGTTACTCTCTCAGGACAAGAAATGTGAAAAAAAGTAGTAATCAATAAAGTGTGAGTGACAAGAAACAGAGAGTACATTTATCCAACATTATTGCAAAGGGAAAGTCAAGGCCCTGGGTGACAGAGCACGAAGTGACGCCCTACCGAGTTGTTATGCAAATAAAGCAGACTCAATTTACTGTTACAATGTTCATAATCAACGAAGTGTTATGATGGTAATTAGGTTTCAACTGACTTGCATCCCATTTTCTAGTCATTAATTGGAGGCATGTATGCAAACTGCTAGTTAATAATAGAATGGTTATAGTTCTATAATCATTTTCTTCTTGTTCGTGCATTTCTTTGATTGCTTGTGTGGAATACATTTCATCCTTCTTGTATAATCTGCTGAGGATAATGTTATATAAGCAAATGTTGTTTATCACATTATCACTATCTTCAAATTCTGCCTTTTGTTTCATGCCTTTCTCTGTCAAGTAGACGTTTCTTATGTTTCCTAGCATTGGCCCAATGTACTATGGGTGAATTGTACCATCGTAGTGTTTTATCTTTCCAATTCTGACAACACACTGCCTCCCAAATCCCTTTTGGTGTTGTGTGTTGGTATATGGTGCAGCCTGCCATTTTCATACTCTGCCACTGTTCTAGAACATGGTGATCACATGAAATCTTTCTAACCCAATTAAGGAATCATGTTAGCAGGAGGCACACTGTAATTTTTTAATTTATTTTTATTTTGGGATTTATTAATCACCCATCCCAGATGGCTCTGGGCAATTTACAGTAAAAACACACAGCTACATACCTGAAACATCTAAAAACATCTAAAAGTATCTAACATCTAAAACAGTGGTTCTCAACCTTCCTAAAGCGGTGACCCCTTCATACAGTTCCTCATGTTGTGGTGACCCCCAACCATAATATTATTTTCGTTGCTACTTCATAACTGTAATTTTGCTACTGCTATGAATTATATTGTAAATGTCTGATATTCAAGTTTGGGCATACCAGATATGCCCAAACTTGAATATTGGTGGGGCTGGGGGGGTATTTTGTCATCTGGGAGTTGTAGTTACTGGGATTTATAGTTCACCTAAAGAGCATTCTGAACTCCATCAACTATTGAACCAAACTTGGCACCCAGAACTCCCATGACCAACAGAAAATACTGGAAGAGTTTGATGGGCACTGACCTTGAGTTTTGGAGTTGTAGTTTACTTACATCCAGAGAGCAGTGTGGACTCAAACAATGATAGATGCATACCAAATTTAGAACAAATACTCAATATGCCTAAATGTGAACATTGGTAGAGTTTGGAAAATAGACCATGACACTTGGGAGTTTTAGTTGCTGGGATTTATATTTCACCTAAAATCAAAGAGCCCCTTGAACCCCACCAACGATAGAATTGGGCCAAACTTCCCACACAGAACCCCATGCCTTGAAGGGACTCACTGGCATGAGCCTCCCTCCAGCTTCGCATGCTCTCCCTCGCCCACACATGTGCACCATACTGCCATACCCCGAGCATGCCTACTCTCCCCACTCAGAGTCTCAGAAACAGTCCTCCCCTTTGCTGAGAGGCTGCCCAATCACAACAGAGGAGGGCTTTTGGTGGGAGGATTGTTTCTAAAAAGGAAGAGAAGGACAGGTGGAGAGATCTTCAGCCTTCTCTGCCAAAGGGGTTCCTAAGACCATCAGAAATATATGTTTACTTATGGTCTTTGGAGACCCCTCTGAAACCCCTTCGCGACCCCCCTATGGGTCCCGACCCCCAGGTTGAGAAACGCTGATCTAAAACATCTAAAACAATTAGCATCTAAAAACATCTAAAAACAATTGACAGTCTAACAGTTCTTGGCCGAACACACTCTCAAACAGCCACGTTTTACAAGCCATGTGAAAGTCTTTTAGATCACGGGTGGCTCTGATGTAAGGAGGGAGGGTGGTCCAAAGTGATGGCTTTTCAGAAGCAATAAATCTTGGAAAAACTTTCATGTTTTTCATGCCACCAGTTGGTCATGAGAGTTGTTTCACTGATACGTATTACTGAGCTCTGTACATCTAAGAGCATTACAAAGTTCTAATTTGGAAGATGATTTTTAAAAGTACTGGCAATAATTGTTTCTCCAAAAGTAAGAGTTTAATCAAAGATCATTAATCATTGCTCTAATAATAAAATGTAAGTACCAACCTGTTACTTTTTGATATCTCTCATCTTTTTAAACAAAATAAAAAATGCGTAATGATAGGAAAATGACTAAAAATCTCCCTAAAAGTCAACAGTTTGTCTCTAATGAGTGTGTTTCTTGTTATATGTTTAAAAATAACTTTGTTTTGTTAGTTCATTAAAATAAACACTGTTCTAGTATCATTACCGTCAAAATATAAACATAGAATATTTTTTTTCCATGGGAGAAAATTCAAAGACATAGCTTTGCTAGTCTGAAATAATAACTATTCAATGGCCTCAGGCCTTGAGTTAGAACGACTGAATCCATATCCACCGACTGATCCATAGCTAGGGGCTTCCAGCTTTCACAGTCCTGCCCCCCAGCACCACTCGTTGATCACTATGGAACTTGGTTGGTTTTGGTTTGCTTGAAAGATGCCTGTGCATTAATTTAATATGTGGGGATCAGTGCACAACGACCAACATATGATCTTTATATTAAAAGGTTCTAATCCAATGGCATAGATTCCACAACATTTGTTGGTCTCCTTTCTGTTGCATCTTCTGTCTGCCTTCACAGCCATCGTAACATGCACCATGTTATCATCCACCTGTTCTGCCATTGATTACTTTCTGGGATTGTTTTTTTTATCTGATTCCTCCCCTGCGACTTTGCCACCATGGGTGAACATACTGGGAGCACATGAATCCCAACAGTTTCGTTCATTGGTTCACTGGAGCACAAGGTGATGATTCAGCAAGGGGATATGAGTATGCAAAGTGATCTTGTAACTCCTTAGAGACTAGTAGCCTTGCAACATGCGCCATCAAAATCGTGCTGGATTGCCACAGAGTGCCCCACACTGTCCCAGCTTCTCCCCTTCCTCATCAGATGGGGGGGAAGCCTCCTTAAGCCGGTGTCGTGTGTCAGCCTGTTCTGTCTGTGATTGTGTCTGATGATCAGGTTGCTTTGGATGATGGGAATTACAATGATGTTCATGTTCAAGCTTATTTCCCTGATAGAGATGGGGATGCTGTTCATAAAGATGTTCCTGAAGGGAATGGAGATGATGGTCTGGTTTTGGAGATGTGGAGCTTGAATTCAGTTTAGATGATGGGTCACAGATTGTATTGCTGCAAGAGGATTCTCAATGTCTTGAGCTTGGAAAAGACTCTTTGCCACAGTTCCACGGTCAGTTATCTCTAGGTGGAGGATTTTAATGGAGTCGCAGTGAAACCTTGAACAGCAGAAGTGTTTTTAGCCAGCAAAGACAAACAGGTCCGCAATTACGGCACTCATCCAGATTACAGCAGAAGTTAGAAGTGAAACCAAAATTGAGAAAAAAATCCTTTACTAGCTATTTGGGAAACGGAAAGGCGGGAGCCACCCATCAGCTGCCGCCAATAACTTTTCGGCACTGGCAGAGTGTTTGCTCCTATTCAGCCACAGAGCGCCCTGAAAGTAGTTCAGGTTGTGATGGGAGTCATTGGGCTCCATGGCTGAACAAACGAAACCCTGTCAACTGCACCAAAAAAAAAGTAAGTATGAAGAGGGCCTAGGAACCATATCAGTTCCATGGCCATTATACCATGCACAAAGCCAATGTCCTTAACACAACGTCAAATTACGGATATAACTTAGGCAAATGGGAGCAAAATGAGAGTATTGCCCTCACTGCCAACAAAGTAGAAATTCCCACCATGGAATTTTCCATCAGTGCTCCTGCAGGAACTTACAATTTTACTTCAACATTTAGACACTTGATTTAGACATCCAATGGAAAGGGGCAGATGAAATGACCAAGGGAATGTGAACACATACATTGTAAGAGTTCCATATGTGATTGCTTCACAGCCTACAATGCTAGAAAATGGGAAAGTGAGTAATTATTTCATTTAGAAGGATTTCTTATATGATGGTGCAATTTCTCCATCTCTCCCCCTTTTTAATTTTTATGCTTAACATTTTCTGTATTTTCTCTTGGACTTCTCTCCAACACTTTCTGGTGATTTTGCATGTCCACCAGGCAAGGAAAAAGATGCCTGTCTGATTTCCACATTTCCAGCATTTATTTGATATATTTTTGAAGTATTTGTCACGTTTTTGTGAGGTAATCTACCACTGATACATCATTTTGTACCAGTTTTCTTATAGGTCATATGCATAGGTGTATTTAATCTTTATATATTCTAATGTGAATGTAAGAAAATTGAAACTGAAGGATTATTCTACCTAGCCTAAGAGCTTTGAATTCTCACCTCTTAAATGTCTGAATTTGAATCCCTATACATATATATTCATGTTGGTCCTGAATTAGAATTGACACCACTCCCCACCTCCACCAGCAAACTCATCTTTAATTTCTGTATTGTTGGGGTCAACAGTATGCTCCACATCATTATACAAATATCTATTGTATTACATCATTGCCAAGGAGGAAAAAATTCACTCCACATTATTTGAATTTTTTAATACCCACAGGTTAAAAAAATCAGATGTAGGAGAAAAACAAAATAAACAGATTTTCCTATCCTTATACTATGGTGGTCCATTGATAGCTGAACACATCTCTTTGGTCATGTTTTTGTTATGCAACAACTTGTCTGTAATGGAGAGGTTAAAGGGAAGCAAATCTCTTCACATAATAAGAATGATCTATGAGACAGATCTACCACGGTGAGTCATTTTTGTGAGAAATGGAACAGAACATGGAGGATGAATAACCAGTGTTTGGTGCTTGAAAGCGTTAGAGGTTTTATTTTCTTTCTTATCATTTTCAGTTGAGCCAGCTTGATCATGAATGAAAGGTTAGAGGTCTGATGAAAGGATGCGGCTGTTTCATAACATTTTTGGATGATTCCTGAAATAGGCAATTCACCTGTAGTGAGTAAGCGCCAACAGAATGAGTTTTAGAAGAGCAGCTTTGTCTGTGAAAAAAGAAAGACAGGGAAAGAGAGGGAGAGAGAATGGGAGGGAGGAAACAGAACAGGGATATAGTCACACATTTCGATCCATTATGCGAGATATGAACAGAGATCAAAGTTTCTTGGCATGTTACATATATTAAAGTATGAGTCTTCACAGTTACCTGTATAGAAATCTCTAAAAAAGATTTTTACTCAACCCCCACTTCTGCCCCAAAAAATGACCCCTTCAGTTTTGATAAGTAGATTTATTATTGTTTTCATATGCCAACTCAAGAGTCACAAACTGTTGGCATTGAATTGCTTCCATTGTAAACTGCCCTGAGTCCCCCTTCGGGGGTTGACAAAGACGGGGTTGAAATGTTGGAAATAAATAAATAAGAATTGTGTATCTGTGCTGAAACAAACTGTGGCTTAATATCACCCAATCATTTCATCTGAGCAGGTGGAAATAAATATATTAGCCTCAATGGTGCTGCTAAACGGTCTCTCTTTAATTTATTAATTATTTATTGCTACTGATTAATTTTTTTTGGTCATGTCACTTCACTTCAAATTTTGTTTTTGTTTTGTTTGTTTTGTTTGACAAAACCTACCTCTTAATTTTTGTTCATCTTTCAGGCCTGGGTAAATAAAATGTTTAAGTCAAAAAGATCTAATTGGTGTCTTAGTCAATCCCAGAGTAAAAAGATTTCTTTTGGTTTGGTTTCTTTCCTTCTCTCTCAAACCCCTGCCCACCCTGTCAACTGTCGGATCAAAGGGAAGGCATTATATTGTATACAATTGACCCTTGATATCCACTATGAATCGGTTTCATCCCCGACCTCACCCCCCATGGATACCAAAATCTATAGATACGCAAGTACCATTATATTAAAACAGTCTAGCAAAATAGTGTCCCGTATATAAAATAACAAAAATAAGGTTTGCTGGGTGGGGGACACAAATATTTTCAAGCCATGGCTGTTTGAATCCATGAATACAAAATCCTTGAATGCAAGGGGCTGACTGTACTCTACCTATCTGAAAGTCACAGTATCTGAAAGCAAAAAGTCTTTTTGTCTTTCTGTCTGTCTGCAGCACAAATATTGTTGCTAGGAAAAGTGGCCTTCTGTGATGTCCCTGGGGGGAAAGAGACGTGTGCATGTGGAATGGAGGGAGGAAAGGGACACAAAGAGAACCATGTGGCCTTGGAGACATTGTGAAATGGGCCATTTCAGAGCTGGAAGAAGGAGAAAGGGTGGAGAAGGAAAGAGAGAAAAATAAAAATAAGGGGGGGAAAGAAGGGAGAAAAGAGGTAGGGAAGGAGCAGAGCAAGAAAAAAAGGAGGGTAGGGATAGAAGGAAAGGAAAGGGGAAAATATATGAGTGGAGGGAAGAAATAAAGAGACAACCAAGTAATGCCAAGTATATACATTAGCATACTTGGATATATATATATATATATACTATGTGTGTGTGTGTGTGTGTCTATATATATAGACACACACACACACTATGTTCCATATGTATATTTTCAGGCCTCAAAGTATGCATACTAACCTGCATGGCCTGTACCAACTAATTTTTAGACTTGCGATCTTTAGTGAAAAAAGCAGTTTACAAAGCTTTAGTCTGAGAAGCAGCTAAAAGAAAAATTAAAAGGATTAGGAATCAGTAAGGAAGGAGTAGAGAGCAATGCAAAATCTGACACCCCATTGTTAGTTTAAAACCTCAGCAGGGAGGAATTTATCACATTGAGCAGCTAAATGTAAGTGTACAGAAAGAATTTCCTTTCCTCTGCTGGACACATTGTTAGAAGAGGCACTTTCAGGACTGGGTCAATACATTTTGTTACTTTAAGAGCAAGGACAAAGGCACCTCACTCGCTCATTCTTTTGCACATCAGGATACATAAAGTCTAATGCATTATTTTGGCTCATGAAATAGAAAATCGCACAAGGACATATCCCCTGGCAATAAAAATATAATGATTCCAAACAACAAATTAACAGCAGTAGACATAACAAACAATTTGCAGCTTCTTCACTCTGCCTAATGCTAGGAATCACCCAGAGTCTTCAGCTGAAGGGAAACAAGTGTCCAATTGATGCTGCTGCTTCTCTTTTTGACACCTTCAGCAGGAGCAGTTGGTCACTAGAGGAACAGAGTTAGACCTATATCTAGGTATGAGTAAAAAGCTGACAAAATCTAGGCTGCAACTTCCCCTGCAGACCAAAGTCTTTAGCACTTCTCTCATGGGGTCTTGAAACCAAGTTGATGACTGTTTGGAAAATCACATCTTATTTAGAATTCATGTATGCTGACAATGTAATGCTTTCTTCTGAGAACAAGGAAGAACTTGAACATGCATGGTGTGACTGGATGGAGCAATTTGGTCTTCGTCTCAATGTCAAAAAGACGACCAATGAGGAGGAGACTGATACCATCCAGGTGGATGGGATGGATCTCCCAAAAGTCAACATCTTGAAGTATCTCGGATCAATGATAGCTTCAGATGGCAACCTTTTTGATGAAGTCATCGCACAGATTAATGTGGCTTGGATGAAATGGCACTCAGTAGCAGGTGTAGTTTGTGACAAAATGCCCAATCACCTGAAATCAAAAATCTATCGAACTGTCATAACGACTGCCACAATATCTGAAGCTGAATGTTGGCTGGAAACAAAGGAAACAGAATGCTGCCTCGGTGTTATGGAGATGAGGATGATATGACTTACAGCTGGCCTCACACGCTTTGACCACATTCATAACAATGACATCCAGCAATGCTTGGCATTACTCCAATTGATGACAAACTATAGAATCAAGCCTCAGATGGTTTGGTCATACTCCCCGAAGTGAAAATGTGTCCATTTGCAAGATTGCTCTTGATTTAGAAGTGCCAGGCAAGGGACCAAAGGGACAACTGAAGCAATGCTGCCTGGACATATTGCACAGTGATCTGAAGACTGCTGGCATACACTCTGATTGGGTGCATGATTTGGTGCAATGGTGCCAACAAATCAGTAGGGCTGACCCCGCCATCAGGCAGGAAAAATGCTGAAGAAGAAGACAAAGATTTAGAAGGCAAACTTAATATCTGCATCTTTTAACTGCAGAAACTATAAAATATATAATATTTTCAGTAGCAGTATACAGTATTAGAACATTTCAAATGGCCAGCCATTCTAGTTTTTGGACAGATTAGGAACCAGGACCAGGATTATTGATGGTCTCCTTGGAGGGAGATATCTGGAGATTTTTATGGAGTGTAAATCATCTGTGATCTTTTTGTAATGAATGGGAGAGGCCTTTCTGCAGTAGAGGAGTGTAGGTATGTCGGTGTGTATGTGTCTGCTTGTAGAAACAAAACAAGTAGCTTTGGGGAAAGGAAAAAACAGAAATAAAAAGAGTGTGTGTACAAAGTCCTGGCTAAAGGCATCCAATGTGCTTCTTTCAGCGGAACCTGCTTATCTTTTATACTCACTGGTTTGCTTTCTTCTCTGAAGAAATTGAAATAAATATCAATGGGGACCCAGTGCTCTCCATTTAGGGCAGTGTTTCTCAAACCCTGCTCCTCCAGGTGTTTTGGACAACTCCCAGAAATCCCAGCCAGTTTACCAGCTATTAGTAATTGTGGGAGCTGAAGTTTGGTGCACAGTTTGAGAAACTCTGATTAGGGAAATATGAAAAGGATAATAGATCATTGAGAATGCAGAGATTAGGTTCGACTGCATTAAACCCAGGTGTTTTCCCATGTTTCTACCATTATCTACAATTGATTGAAAGATAAACAACAGCCTGGCATATTTTTTAAAAATCAATGGCTCAGTGTTGGGCAGAAAACAAAATCACAAAATCTTAGAAAGGCAGGAAGAAGTGGTATCAGGAAAGAAGTACAGTGCATTAGTAGCTAAATTGCACTTCATCCCTGTGAAAAGGCCTATGTTTTCCTTAATACTTAAGTTCAGTAGGCCAATGTTTCCCAACCAGTGTGCTGTGGCACACTAGTGTGCCGTGAGCGATCATCTGGTGTGCCGTGGGAAATGGAACCCTCCAATACCCTTTCTTCCCCCTCCTGCTGAACACCTTTTCTTCCCCACTCGCTTTGCTCGCTTTGCTCTGGGGCGAGTCTGCACAGTAGCGCCCGCACGGGTCACGCCTTCCTCCCTCCTCCCTCCCCTCCTGAACATGCTCACGCTGCCCCCTTGAAACAAATGCGGCAGTGTAGAAGAAAAAGTGTTCGGCAGGAGGGGGAAGAATGGGCGCAAAGGGGAAGAGGGAGGAAGAGGTCTCTGTCGAAAGCTGGCATGGGCAAACTGGGACCTTCCAGGTGTTTTAGACTCCAATTCCCACCATTCCTAGCAGCCTCAGGCTCTTTTCTTTTTTTCCCCTCAGCCATTTAAGTAGGAAAGGGCCTCAGGCTGTTGGGAATGGTGGGAGTTGAAGTCCAAAGCACCCAGAGGGCCCAAGTTTTCCCATGCCTGTTTTAGGGACCTTAAAGTGGTGAGCCTCCTTCCAACATTGTGATTCTGGATAGAAAACAAACAACAACATAGCATGACATAGTTTGAGTCCACAGTGCTCTCTGGGTGTAGGTGAACTACAACTTCCAAACTCAAGGTCAATTCCCAAGCAAACCCTTTCAGTACTTTCTTTTGGTAATGAGAGTTTAATATGCCAAGTTTGGTTCAATTCCAGTGTTGCAAGAGTTCAGGATGCTCTTTGATTGTGTGTTAACTATAAATCCCAGAAACTGTAACTCCCAAATGTGAAGGTCTATTTTCCCCAAATTCCATCTGTGTTCACATGTGGGCATATTGAGTATTCATGCCAAGTTTGGTCCTGATCCAACATTGTTTGAGTCCACAGTGCTTTCTGGATATAGGTGAACTACAACTCCAAAACTCAAGGTCAATGCCCACCAAACTCTTATAGTATTTTCTCTTGGTTATGGGAGTTCTGTGTGGGAAGTTTGTGTCTTTCTGTCATTCCTGCCAGGATATCTATGTTGTGTTCATTGAAACAGGCCCAGGTTTCACACTGAGTGTATAAATACATTTAAAAACATATTAACTATATGTATTACTGTGTTAGAGTGTCATTTTGTGTCATTTTGGTTGGTGGTGTGCCCCAGGATTTTGTAAATGTAAAAAATGTGCTGTGGCTCAAAAAAGGTTAAAAAACACTGCAGTAGGCTATGTTAGGGGGTTCAGGATAGACCATTTGACATAGATAGCACCATTCTTTAAATACAAGAGAATGGCCAAGAGGATCAGGAGGGATCATGGAGAGGGGCTGTTCCAGTTGCCTCTGACATTTGCCATCTGAGGCAGCTGCCTTACTCTGCTGAATGTAGAGCTGTGCCTATTCTGGTCAGGGCCAGCTGGTGGCTTTCATTTCAGTTGGGTGGTGAACCCACTGAATGTCAGTGTGGGTGATGAGTGAGCTATTTTGAGAATATGTTTCAGCACCTGGATAGCTGCTTTAAAGTCTAAACTTAGATTTTAAAGGTGCTATTCTAGTTGTGAACATTATTCTCAAAACAGATACCAAACTACCCACACAGATACTGGAGCTATCTGGTGCCCTATTTCTGTTCCCACTAATATCAAAGTCAACTAAGTGAAATAGTTATCTTTGGCTACCAAGCAGAATGCTGTCCACTAATAATAATGCCCCATATATCTTTCTCCCCTATGTTGAACAAATTAAAGAATGATCCTTTGAACTTACAGTATGTTTTGCTGTTGTCTCATAGACCGAGTTTTAGTTTCTTGCGCTGATCTAACTTCTCAAACAAGACGACTATGAATACACCACTGTGGTAGTTCACTGTATAGCCCTTCTCCCTTTTTCAAGTAATGATGCTCCTGAAAAACATGTGAAAGAAATGGACATTGATAAAAGAATGAGGATCAAAAGGCAGCAGTGGGAGACGGATGGGAAGGCAGAAAAAGGTCACAAGTGTGAAAGGCTACTACTGTGCTAATGAGGTCCTCATAAGTGTCTCGTGATCCAAAGAGGCATGCCTTATGGAAGTGTGAGATATCTATACTTTTAAATTAAATTACATTACATTTCAAGTTAAATTAAATGAGGACACCTTTCCATCCCCACCCTGCATGGTTTATTTTCTCAGAAAACCAATAACAAATGAGCAAGACTAGGTTTCAAAGCACGAAATACAAACTTGAATTTTGTCCTCTTGTGTGTGTGTGCCACAATTGCTAATACTCTTTCTTCTTCCCAAAGTACAACAAGTCAATATGATTTAATGGTTTTTTTTTCTGCTAATGCATTTTGCAGAGAAATCTCAAACTGGAAAAAAGAATCAAATTATAAACCATTAAGAAAAGCCAGGTGTGATTTAGCTATGTTTCATTTGCTAAAGTGGCAATTATCATTACACCCTCATATTTAATCAGATTGAAAATGGAAAGCAAGGCCAGAAGAAAGAGATCAGAGGGTGACAACCTTAAATATGTAACAGTAGCCACAACTAATCATCTATGAAGACACTAAGGTAACTAGACGCTAAAAATAGATAAGATTTCTTAGTCCATACAAGAGAGGGAGAAAGAAAGAAAGAAGGAAGGAAGGAAGGAAGGAAAGAAAGAAAGAAAGAAAGGAGAGGGGGAGAGAGAGAGCAGCCATAGCATGAAACTCCTGTCATATCCGACACTTCCTATTTTCAGGATAGAGTTGGGAATTCTAAAGCAAAGCATCTGCATCTTCCCATCACAAACACCCAATTGAGTGGATTCAACAAGATTTAGAATTTTTTCCAAGATAGTAATAGTACATAATGAAACAAACTGATGCAGAACGATACAGCCATTAGTTCAAATCTTGTTATTTCTTGGCTAGGTAAGACAGCAGCTGTCAAAATGAATATATTGCCCGGCACTTTATTTTTATCCATTAATATATCTCTCTCATTACAACTACAGCTATTACCCTTTGAAAAAATATTGTTTTCCATTGAATTTGGATAAAGAAGCCACCAAGAACAGTTGTCTATTTTAATATCAAAACTGAAGTTCTTAACACTATTCAGTATTATTGCACAGTAAAACTCATTTTTGAAATAATGAAATACACAGAAATAGATCTATTGAACTCTGAGTGTAACAACACCACAAAGTTAAAGCATTTGGATACTCTTTTACCTGTTGTGGTTCTATGCTATGAACTTTTGGGTTTGTACTTCGGTGAGGTACTTATGCCATTGCCGTTTTTTAAACTTTTTTTTTCTGTAGAGGACCCCACTGGCATTCCTATTTTATTAAAAGCAAGCAGAGATGTCAGTTATTTACTTAGGAGATCTTATTCTCTTCTTGACATCTCTTCCAAATTGGGTCACCAGCTTGGACCTGGCCTAGTTAATTTTTTTCAAATGGAGTTGGGAGGAATGCCAGAAGGGATGGACACAGTAGATTGCTCGCCCCACAGTCCTGCTTAGAAAAAAGCAAACTCGCAGTCCTTAAGGTAGTCAATTCTCCAACAGAGAATTCCCATTAAATAGCTGTTCACCCTGCCCCACCCAAAGCAATTGAACAAGGGTTAAGGCCCCAAAGACTTTTATTCAACTATTAGTTTATTTGTAGCTATTGATATATATATATATACACACACACACATTTATTTATTTATTTATTTATTATTTGGACTTGTACGCCGCCACTCCCCGAGGGCTCGGGGCGGCTTACAGTCAAGTAAAAACACACAGAGATAAAAGCAAACATTTTAAACTAGCTTAAAGAAAGATTTCCAGCCTAGCAATCAAAGGCTAGCCGGAAAAGGTGAGTCTTGCAGGCCTTGCGGAAGGAGAGAAGGTCCTGCATGGCCTGTACATTGCTTGGAAGACTGTTCCATATTGATGGCACCACTACAGAAAAGGCTCTGCGCCGGGTCGATTTGAGATGGATTGCTTTGAAGGTTGGTACTTCAAGGAGGTTCATTTGTTCGGAACGAAGTGACCTCTGGGGTTGGTAGGGGAAAAGATGGTCCCTCATATACAGCGGCCCCAGACCATGCAAGGCCTTGAAAGTTAACACCATCACCTTGAGGTTGATCCGGTGCTCAACCAGAAGCCAATGAAGCTGCTGGAGGATAGGTGTTATGTGACATTTCACTGGGGCCCCAGTGAGAAGTCGTGCAGCGGCATTCTGGACAAGCTTAAGTTTCTGGATCACTGACAAGGGCAGGCCAATGTAAAGGGCGTTACAGTAGTCCAGTCTCAAGATGACCGTGGCTTGGAGCACCATGGCCAGGTTGTCTCTGGATAGGTAGGGGGTCAGACGCCTAGCTTGCTGCAGATGGAAAAAGGCGGTTTTGCTGACGCTGGAGACCTGGGCCTCCATTGACAGCAACGGGTCAAAAACGACCCCAAGGCTCTTTACTGAGGATGTCGGGCATAATGCCTCGCCATCCAAGCTAGGCAGTCGGACCTCCCCACCAACCAGGTGACCCATTGTATGTGTCTATGTATATGTACATGTACATGTATGTGCATATGTTAGAAATTGTCCAATACTCCAAAGTTTACAGATTGTCTCTCAAATGCCTAAGAAATTGTTTTGTTTTAAAAAAGAAGAACAACTTTTTGTGCAAGACATTCTTTCAGGTCACATACAAACAGGATTCTATAAACTTAGCTAACTTTTTTGCCATCTTTTGCAATCATCAATATCAAGACAGCATATGAAGCAATTTTAATAGAATAGAGTAGAATAACTTTGTCATTGTACATTACACAATGAAATTAAATGCTTTCCCCAGCACACATCACAAAAACAACACACCCATCCCTCCACACTCCAGCCACCACTGCACAATCCCCAATGCCACATCAGTGCGAAACCATGCAGTTCAATATACAGTAGTTACAGCTCTAGCATAAACGTGATCTCTTGGTCTGTGTGTCCTTGTCTTTGTCATTCTGTATCATCTACATATATTGTTAAAATGATTGTATATACATTCAGGCCATATGCACAAGATGTATATAAAATATTAATATATTTTCTGTTTAGAATTGAGTCCCATTTCCAAGATATTTCGTTATGTATGCATAAGCAAATACAGATATACCAAAATCTGAAAAAATCTGAAATAAAAATATTTCTGTTCCCAAGCATTTCAGAAAAAACAATGTTCAAGCCGTATTAAAGATTCAGGAATTCAGCAGATCAGATAGCCAAGAGTCCACTGTCTCCATTTGGCTCACTTTCTTTATCTTGTGTTATACATTCTCATCAAATTAGTTAATTTTAACACTCATACGAAAACTTCTTGGCACTATTTAAAGAAAGTAACAAAGAAATTCCACCAAGAAATAATTAGCTATATCCTTCTCCAATGCCCACATCTCAAATGAGAGAAGTTTTAATTACAGCTACTCATAGTAAAGTTTCATCTGAGTTGTGCACCATTCTTCCCTCATTAAATCTCACTGAAGTGTGAAAGTGTGAACACTGACAAAAGCATAACTTGTTATATTTCTCTTTCTGCCTCCAGCAGAAACAACAGAAAAGGGAAGGTGACATAGCAAGATCTTTGGCTATTGGGACCCGTTGGCATTTTGACTGTGTGTTTTCATGTCTGGACAAGGTGATGATGACTGAAGGCAAAAGCATTTTTATTGTTCATGTGTGAAATATAAAATGAGAGAAGACGAAGAAAATGAATGAAAATGTTCCTTTCCATTTATTGATGCAGTCTTCCGCACAAAGAGGGGGGAAAGTTGGTGCTGCAGTTGTCTTGCATGGTGGACCCTATAAAGTACTGGGGATATTATCCCACCTTAAATTCCTCCCCATTTTCTTATTGCCTTCCAACCCCCGAAATGATGAGACCAGACACAATAGCTTTGGGTTCAAATTTGGGCAACTTTTATTAAATGTTACCTATTTAGCTTTTAACTGAACTAAACTTGTGTGTCACTGGAACTTGGTGGCAAAGCCGATGTAGCGTCCTTACACGGCCTACCCCTCGGCTGTTCAGGGCGTAACACCTGGGTCCCCTGGAATCCAAACCTGGCAACCTCTAAGGTAAATGTCTGGAGAAGCCTCTCTCAAGGCCTTGCATGGTCTGGGGCTGGTGTACCTGAGGGACCGTCTACTTCAATATGTTCCCCAGAGATCTCTTCGATCTGAGGTTCTCAACCTCCTGCGGATCCCTTCCCTATGTACCATTCACTTGTCATCAGCGCGACAGAGGGCCTTTTCTGTTGTGGCACCAAGCCTTTGGAATGCTTTACCGCAGGAGGCCCGAACAACCTGCGAATTGCCGGCCTTCCGGAAAGCCTGTAAAACTGTCCTTTTTAGACAGGCTTTTGGCCTCTAATTTCTTGGTTGGTAGATTAATACTGTTTTAGTGGGATTACCGGGAAGTGGGTTTTCATTTTGTCATTTATTGTTCTATTGTTGTGATTTTATGTATTGTCAACTGCCCTGAGCCATCCGGAGAAGACGGTATACAAATTGAAATAATAATAATAAATAAATAAATAAATTTATTGGGACCGGACTCTCAAGTTCCTAGGCCATGCAATATCCCCTCACCCATGTAATGACATCTAGGTGAGTATTTTTGTGTAATGGCCCATTCCCTTAAGGGGTGCCTTGGGTGTACACCGATCTTTGTATTTTCCTATCTATTTATGCTAGGCCTATTTGTAAACCGCACCATCCCAGCTAACCCCTAATAACAGTATAGGGTAGGTGAAACCCCCCTCCCCCCTAGAACATAGGTTAAAAAATTCCTATCCGGTCTCAAAGGCAACCAAATAATTATACTGTTAGTGGGCGGGCGGGGTGGGCCGATGGCTCCATCCGGAATGAAGAGGGAGGCTGGCTGCAACAATTAGCCACCCCCGCCCCCTTTCTTCTGGATGTTTCCACTGGAACCATCTATTCTCTTCTTTGGGGGAGGAGGCAAATTGCTCTCCCTCGCCCCTCCCAGCTGCGGGAAAGTCCCTTGTCTTCGTACATTGGCAAAACACTTTACTCCACTCTCCTCCCCCTTCCCTCTTGCCTGTGTGATAATATCATAACTTAGTTTTTTTCCTTTTCCCCCTTCTCCCATTCCTCATCCTCTTTTGAAGTTAATTGAAAGAAATAAAGCAGGTAACTTTTTTAGTTTCTAAACACTCAAAAGTTTAAAATAAAAGATAACAAGGCAAAGGAACCCCCATACACAAAATAATCCTTCAACCAGCCGCACAGAACCCTATTAGCTGCCCAATGGAAGCTCAATAAGGTGGAGACAGGTTGCATTATGGGGTAAGCATACTACACCAGGCAGTTCTGGCCACAGCTGCACATCTGGCCTTCAAGGGACAATGCTGAATCTGGGAGCATCCCCAAGCTGTACACCAGATCTTTCAGAGAGAGCATTCTCAGACTCTGAGACATCAGGATAGAGAAGAGCAGAAAGATCAAAACACATAATTCCAAATCCAGATAATCAGGAGGATCTCTGCTTAGAGTGACCTTCAGTTTATTCACACACACTCAATCCCTCACTGTGTTCAGATGACAAAGAAATTTCTACAGTCTCCTTGGCAGCAGTTGCAAAAGAGAGATAGAGACAGAAATAATTGTGAGATTGACCTTCCTAAATTATGGATGATATTCCCCCAACTGTTTCATGTAGACAAAAGGCACAGGGAATTGTACTGAGCCTCACAAAACCCCATAGACGAACAGCTTTAAGATTCAACAATAGTCCTACAACACAATCTTCCAGAAATGGGTCAGAAGCACCACTTGTAGTTTCCATATAAACCAAAAATGAATATTTTGGGTCAGCAGAAACTAACATGGACATTCCTGACAAAGAACATCTACCAAGGCAACCAAAGCTTTTTCCCCCACAGAAGGTCTGAGATCTGATTGCATTGGATCCAAGTAACCAGCTGACTAAAAAAAGCCTGTTTTACTGGAATCACTCACTCAAAAATCCTACTTTAAAAAGAATACTAGAAACTGTAAAATATTGTGTTAGAATCCAGAAAAGGTATCTGCAGGAGAAGTCTCACAACTTGTTCTTTTGGATCAGTGGTTCTCAACCTGTGGGTCCCCAGGTGTTTTGGCCTACAACTCCAGAAATCCCAGCCAGTTTACCAGATGTTAGGGTTTCTGGGAGTTGAAGGACAACACAGGTTGAGAATCACTTCTTTAGAGGAATTAGCATATAATCTTGAATATAGTCAGTCAGTCAATCAGTAGCCTTTATTTCGGTCAACAAACCATCAGCTAAGTCAAGTGAAAGTAGAATAATGGAATACAACATTTAAGTAATTAATAATATCACGTTTGGCTTATGATTAATGAAAACAAGTATCACCATTCACTATCGGTTGAATGACTGTCTTTATCATTTAAAGCAGGAACTGATTGCCAATTAATAATAAGTCTCCTGAGTACTCTTTGTTACACTCTTAGCGTTTACAGGTTATTCATGAAGCTCTTGCAGCTTTTTGGCCACCTGTTCCATTACCCTTTTGTCAAGATCAGATCGTAAATAAATGCAGTACCAATTTAGGGTTCTTCCTGACCGCTTGGTGAAAAGAGGGGATATTAACCTTAGTCTATCATTCTTGTAATTTGTGCAAATAAAAAGTACATGTATTACAGTTTCGATTTTACTCTCCCCACAAGGGCAAACTCTGTGTTTGTAATCAGTCCCTTTGTATCGACCCTCTAGTATGGCTGATTTAAGGGCATTAAATCTGGCCCAACTGAAAACAAGATGGAATTTGGGGATATTTAAATTTTCTAAATATTTGGCACCTCCCAAAGAATTAAATGTTAGACCTAAACTCAATGAAGGGCATGTGGAGCATGCCAGAGTCATTGAGACCTGTTTGTCTATGTCTCTGATTCGTTCCATTAAGATCTGCATTGTCTTTTTATGCTCAAAACTGCTTAGTATGTTCTCTGAGGGGCCCATCTGCATAAGTTTCTGATTTAACGCTTTGATTGAATCTTGAATATAATATAATCTGATGGGATGGGATTTAAAGTTATTTCCGCTGAATTTTAAAATGTTTTTTAATTGAAAGACATATATTAGATTAGTATGTGTTTTGTGGCCAAATTTGGTGACATTTAATCCAGTGGTTTTGTTGTTTACTTTGTCCTACAAACAAACAGACCATATATGTATAGCTTCCCCAACAATAAAATCAGAAATCCTCATAATGGATGTACAGTGAACGCTACCATTATGGGAAATGTTTATCAGTAAAATTATCACAAAATGACTTCTCATGTCAGAAACTAATGTGTGAATTCACACTGAATTAGTAATAGATCAGAAGAGAGATAATCAACTGATGCTCAGTTCAAACACAGGTACCACTAGCAGATGGTTTGTCTGACAGGAGGTGTCATTCTGCATGTTCTGAATAGGATGATCCTCCATTTAAAGAAACCACTTACGCATCGTGTTTTGCTGTCAAATCAATCTTTTTCTGTGAAACATCTGTGTCACATATCTTTCCTCAGTCAAGGACTTTGTACAGATCCAAATTCTGGTGGAATCAATGCCATCAGGCATTGAGCTTGGTGGTTAAAATCATTAAAACCTTATCATTTGAATGGGTCATATCTTTTAAGCGTTCAGGCTGTCATTTTCTTGGTTTTTTATATATATATTTAGGTAATTTGATGTTCTCTACTTTTCCATTCATTTCTATGTTATTGATTCTCATTTTATAATTGTCTCAATCATCAGGCTGCCTTGAAACTCATTCAAACTGAAGAGTAGGTACTGAAATATCTTAAAGAAAGTTAGCTTTTAGCCCAGGCTTCTGGGAGGCTTTCTAGCCCCCACATTGGCTATATCCTACAGGTGTCTTAGCTAATAAAGAATGCTGTCCTTTTCTTCATAGTATCCTCTCTTTATGGTGTCATCCAATCAATGTCTGGTTGAAAGGGTTTTTTAAAAAAAATGTAAAAACAGAGATTTTGAAGATGTCCATCAATAATCATCACCTGGACAGCAGCCTGAACAGACAAACATGTTTCTGTTTAAAAGAAAATTACAGTTGACCCTCCGTATTCATGGATTCTGCATCCACAGATTCAATCATCCAAGACTGAAAATATTTTAAAACAGCATCTTGGCATTTTGCCTAAAGGACACTACTATGTTCTTGACTTTTCTTCGTGAACGAAGATTCAGGAAGGACTCATCCCACGCTTTCTACATGCGCATAGATGATTCGGAGGTTGGATGTGTCCGAGCCTGTGCAATGGACCTTTCTGGTGGAGCGCAGCATGCACAGAACTGGCCTCAACTTTAAACCAAAGGTTCGTCTGCCAGGGCCTAGCAAGCTAGGACGGTGGCAGCGAGGTCCTCAGGTTGTAGGTTTGGTTCGCGTTTCCTTAGATGGTTGACCTTACAGGGTTAAACGAGCACCATCTGCCCGGTTTTGAAACCAGAGTTTTCCTTCTCCTAGGATGGTTGCCAAAAGGCTAGAGAGCCCATCCTGCCCTTTGACGCTCTTTGTCAGACCCTGTCACAACCCAGACAGGTTGTGACCTGTCTGGCATGGGGGCCCCTACCGGTGGCTACCGGTGGCTATTATGCCACCGCCAGCATAGCTCACAACTTCATTAGGGTACGCAAGCCACTCCCCCACAACAAGGGGGCGCCAACGGAAAGTATATTGTATTTACTACAATATACTTTACTATGTATATTGTAGTAAATGGAACTTGAACACTTACTGATTTTGACGTCCACAGAGGATCCTGAAACCAAGCCCCAGAGGATATCAAGAGCCCACTATATTGTATTTCTCTTCAATTTTCAACTTCTAGCCCTTGGCTTGCACTCTGTTAGTTGGTTATTGTGTCATAATTGTTTCTTAGTCACATGTACAGGCATGGTCCCATTGCCATGGTTGTAAATACTGCCCAAACCCACTTTAAATCCCATGGACCTCTGTGGTAGTAGTGATGAATAGAACATTGAAGGATACCACGTCCAGCTCCTTCCTGACAGTGCTTGGTGACACTCTGAGAATTTGTGACCTGACTACCTCGGGGTCCCTCCCTCTGGTCAATGCACTGCCACTTGCTGACAGGAGTGGGCTGAACACAGGAACCTTGGATGCCTAACTCACCAGACCTGCAGAACTTCATTTGTGATTACGAATTTTAAGGTTGGAGTCAAATCAGATCATAGTCACAACCTTGTGGCAATGTATCTGCTGCAGGATCTCAGGCTTTATTTATAGATATTTAAAACTGAGCAAAAATGGGATGTGCATACATTGTGCAAATCTGACTCATCCTTTTGCCCTCAGTGTTTCAGTGCCATTATATTTTCCAGTAATGTTCGCATAGGGCATCATGATGTCATGGGCTTTTAGGGTAAAATGTTATTCAAATTACTATAAGTATCAACACAAGTTAGTAATATATGCACTGGGTCTTAGAGGTAATTAGATAAGGAGCTGTTGTGAGGATGAGAGACTGGAATATTGAGAGTGAGGATGGAATATCTGAGAGGATCTGAATAAGGTTCATACATTACAGTTGATAAAGTCAGAATAGTTAGAAATTGGTAAGATGTAAAGTGACTAATGGAGTTTAGAGAATCAGTCAAATTTAGAAATCCATGAATGGAATGTACAAGAGAGTGAAAACTGTGTCCTAAATGTATTGAAAAATTTGTCTGTTTTGTTATAACAAAAGATTGTCTTTATATTCATATACTTTTGGCTTCCAGGAACACTACCTATTACAGCCTGGATTCAGTTGACGCCATATATGATAAAGGAGGAGTCAGACATGGTGACAGCTGTGAATAAAGAGTTATGGTGTCCAGTGGAGATATATGAGGTTATTTAGGAAGCCCCCATAGTTAGTGGCCACAGATATACTGTAGGACACGAGTTCATCCTTACGTTGATGGCAGAGACAAAGAGGAAATCTTGGAAGTGTTAATCTTTGGTGGTAGTGGAGGTTTAAGGCAGGAGAGCTAAGTGGTAAGCAGCACACAACTCATTGCGTGTGCAAGCGTGACACACCTCTTGCCAAGAATAACATGCAGACACAATTGGTTGGATAAAAATGGCCACAACTCAATTTATTGAAAACAGGAACATAGGGTTGGCGGCCACGCATGGATCCTGGATCAGGGTAGGACAGCCCCCATGAAAAGTCCATAGTCGTTTGCAAGCCTGGGGTGTGAGCGGCCCAATGCCTATCCATGGAAACTCAGCACCCCAAGGGGCCTGGGCATTATCCCCTATACAACCAAGGGGCGATAAGCCAGCCTGACCCAGGGGCCATGCCACACGCCACAAGCCAAACACGGAGTTGCGACAAAGAACATAACAAAACGTGAAACAAGATCAGAGCAACAATAAAGTGCAGAGTAACAAAATACACCAACAAGCAATGCAATGAGTAGGGAGGGTGGGAGGAAAAACAAGACTGCCTCCACATGTTGCGAGGCAGTCCCCGGGCAGCCTTAAGTAAGCTGCCCGGGCGGAAGTGTGTGCTGGCCAGAAGCAGTGAGGGGGCGGGGCGGAGCCAGCCCCCTCATTGGCCAGCCGGCATGGATGGCGGGAAGCCGTCCTGCCACCCCAGGGGCTTCTGGGGAGAAGAAGCCCCTCAGGCTAAGAAGATGGCGCAGGGGCAATGCTGCCCCGCAACCCGCATGGCCGGTAAGTCGGCCATGCCCATTTTTGAGCACCAAAGGGCTTTGGACTGTTATCTTGCCCAACTTAATTTACTTTGTTTCATAAGCAGATCCCTTCCCCCCCCCCCCCCCTTCTCCCAGTGACTCTTGAAAATCTGGGTCATGCAGATTTCTGATAGCAGTTTCTCCCTAGGTAAGGGTGAATGAAAACAGAGCCAGATAGGACCAGTTCCCATAGCAATTTTTAGACAGAATTACAACTGTGTTTTGTGAAGCCCTAGGTTTATTGAAAAAAGCGTATTTCTGAAAATACCTCTTTCCAGCTTATTGCTTCCAGAGCTGCAGGTAGATTGATCCCCATGAGTTACTTGGCTGTCTGAGTAATTTCTGGAAGGGTTTTAATGGACTGCAACATTTATATCAATTTCAGGTACATACACCTCTTGGGGTTGAGGGACTGACAAACATAAACAAGAAGCAAATACAGAAATAATGTAAAGCTTGGAAGTAACATCTTCCAAACAGCACAGTGTGTAATTTTTTTGAGTAATAAGAGGACAACAATGTTCTTTTTCCCTCCATTTAACACTGGTGCTGGGACATTTGGGATTTTTGTACTTCTAAAATATACACATTTTATAGTCAGGAGGGCAAATTACCTGACTTCCTATTTTAAGGCTCTTTTCAACATAAAACACCAGTTAAAATATGAACAAGTAGTTTTCAAATGTGCCACTCAGAAATAACAAGTAGCAGTAACACTCTTTTTGTGAAAGGAACAACTAAACCTAACACATTACAGTTTTTGAACAATATTTCAAGCCCTCGGGTAATCTGTCATCTTCCAGTTTAAATGAAAACTGTTGACACTTCTCACTGTGACCTTCATGGGGCTCTCGGGACCTTAATTGGGTGGTTGTGCATCAAAGCTAATGGCACTCTTTAGGTTTTGAGAGAGAGACTGGAAACCTAATATGGCCCCATGATAGGCTCTACCAACCTTTTCTTGGTACTCTGCTCTGTCACTAAAACCTAACAATTGGGGAGTCTGAGAACACTCAATGTCTAGATTCTGTTGCTTAATGTACTTTTCAGATCAAACAACCTGGAGTCCAGTCTAATTACAAATCAATCAATTTCATGGCATTAGGGAAATATCAAAATTCTTTCAGTAGCGTGGGGAGGATCACCATTCACCTGCTGTTTGTCACTTTTTCCACTTGATTCAAGCAACTATATAACTTTTCTGCATCATTTATTAATATTTATTTATTTATTTATTTAAAACTTTTATACCCCAGCATTCTTACCTCCAAAGAGGGACTCAGACTGGCAAACAGCAAGTATTCAATGCTAACATTTAAAATCTAAAAGCATCATAAGTTTACAATAAAATTTACAATAAAATACAATACAATAAATACATTTAAAATCTTTCGCCAAAGTAAAATCAAGTCCAACTTAACCCATATATTCGGTCCGTATCAAGTGGTTAGTGACTTTAGTCGCTTCGCAATCTCCTCCTTCATTCTGCGAAGGCTTCATTGCGCAGCCACGTTTTCACCCATTTTCTAAAAGTCAGGAGGGAGGGGGCGGATCTCCCTGTACTCCGCTCCTGTTAATAGTCTGGCTGCTGCACGCTGGACTAATTGCAGCTTCCGGGCAGTCTTCATAGGCAACCCCACGTAGAGAGTGTTGCAGTAGTCTATACGGGATGTAAGCAGAGCGTGGACCACCGTGGCCAAGTCTGACTTCCCAAGATACGGGCACAGCTGGCACACCAGCCTGAGCTGTGTAAAAGCTCCCCTAGGCACCGCCGAGACCTGGGGTTCGAGGCTCAGCAATGAGTCCAGGATCACTCCCAGACTGCGAACCTGCGCCTTCAGGGGGAGTGTAACCCCATCAAGCACAGGCTGTAACCCTATACCCTATTCGGCCTTGCGACTGGCCAGGAGTACCTCTGTCTTGTCTGGATTTAGTTTCAATCTGTTAGCCCTCATTCAGTCCATTACAGCAGCCAAGCACCGGTTCAGGACTTGAACAGCCTCCTTAGTAGCAGGTGGGAAAGAGTGACAGAGTTGGACATCATCTGCGTACAGATGACACTGCACCCCGAAACTCCGGATGATCTCCCCCAATGGCTTCATGTATATGTTGAACAACATAGGGGACAGTACTGAACCCTGCGGGACCCCACAGTACAATGGTCGTGGGGCCGAGCAGGAGTCCCCTAGCAACACCTTCTGGGACCGACCCTCAAGGAAGGACTGGAGCCACTGCAGACCTCTATTCCCCCATTTTAATTAGATGAACCTATAGGAATATCTGATGGAAGCTCCATATTCATATATGATATGGTCCTTTCCAAATTAGTGGCTTACCTAAATGCACCAAGGGAGCCCAGGTTCAAGCATGCCTGTTGCATGCCTCCCTAGCTATACAATGATTTTTTTCTGATTCAAATATTCTCTTCTAATTAATCTTAAATTTCTATATAGTGTATGACATGGTATAACTACAACAGTGACAGAATGTGAATGGCTTTAATAGAAAAATACTTTTCATGTCTGATTAAGGCAAATGCTCCTGAAGTGTGGGAGGAAGAAAGACAAGGTGTTACCAATGTTCTCTGTGTGGTGAAGGATATTTGAAAGACTAGCAAGAATTCTCTTATGACACAGCCCAGCAGAAAGGGTGCTTGCATTACACTTCTCCCTACATTTTCAGAAGTGATTTCACGGTGAAATAAGCTCTGTGTGTGCATCCAGATTCAAATTGCAAAATTTGAATTAATCCTTTCAAATATCTGTTAAATTCGTGGTTCTCCATAATAGCCGATTTAGCACTCAGGTGCATTCAATGAAAAGGGGAGCAGAAGCTCATTCCAAAGACATAACAATGTGGGATCAATTATTATTCTTTCAAGAACACACTGGTGCACATGAATTGGTTCCTTAAACGTATTTGGCAGATGAAGCTGCAACAAAACGGCGCAATTATGGTCATCAAATTGTGCCATTTTGTAAACTGCCCTGAGTCGCCCTTGGGCTGAGAATGGCGGTATATAAATATAGTAAATAAACATCACAAGAGCTGTTGTATGAGCTTCCAACTTCATGGTTAACACAGAATGCAATTCACATCTATGGGTTAACAGGTTAAGAGTCTTCAAATTTATTTATTTACTGTATTTCTAACCCACCCTTCTCAACCCCTGAGGGGGGACTCAGGGCGGCTTACAAGGCACAATTAGATGTCGACACAATACACAATATAAAACACTTAATACAGTAGGATTAAAACATCAGCATTACAACATTAGCTAACCAATTAATTTAAAATTCTATCAATACAATCCACATTCAATCAATCAATCAATGGCGGAAGCCGTATTTCATGTCCGTCCTTAAAACAGTCCATTCCAAATAAAGTGCTGAAGTTCCTGTGCAAAGGCCTGGTCCCACAACCACAATTTTGCTTTCTTCCTGAAAGCTAGGAGGGATGGGGTTGATCATATTTCGTTTGGAAGTGCATTCCACAGGCGGGGGGCCACAGCCGAGAAGGTCCTGTCTCTCGTCCCCACCAGCCACAGTTGAGTTGCTGATGGAAGCGAGAGCAGGGCCTCCCCAGATTATCTTAAGTTATGAGGTGGGACGTTCGCACAAGTAAGCTGGGCCAGAACCGTATAGAGCTTTAAAGGTCAAAACCAGCACTTTGAATTGAGCCCAGAAATGGACAGGCATCCAGTGGAGCTGACACAACAGGGGAGTGGTATGCTCCCTGTATGTTGCTCCAGTTAGTAGCCTGGCTGCCGACCGTTGGACAAGTTGAAGTTTCCAAACTGTTTTCAAAGGCAGCCCCACGTAGAGTGCGTTGCAGTAATCTATTCTAGACGTGACAAAAGTGTGGACCACCTTCGCCACATCAGACTTCCCAAGGTACAGGCGCAGCTGGCGCAGTCTTAACTGTGCAAAAGCTCCCCTGGCCACCGCTGAAACCTGGGGTTCCAGGCTCAGCGATGAATCCAGGATCACTCCCAAGCTGCGAACCTGCTCCTTCAGGGGGAGTGCAACCCCATCCAACACAGGCTGTAACCCTATGCCCTGTTCGGCCTTTCGACTGACTAGGAGGACCTCTGTCTTGTCTGGATTAAGTTTCAATTTGTTAGCCCTCATCCAGTCCGACACAGCAGCCAAGCACCGATGACAGGTGGGAAGGAGTGACAGATTTGGACGTCATCTGCGTACAGATAGCACCTTACTCCGAAACTCCGGATAATCTCTCCCAGCAGTTTCATGTAGATGTTAAATAACATCAGGGACAGTACTGAACCCTGAGGGACTCCACATGACAACATTTGTGGAGCCAAACAGATGTCACCCAATAACACCTTCTGGGACCGACCCTCCAGGAAGGATTGGAGCCACTGCAAAGCAGTACCTCCAAGTCCCATTTCTGCGGCTACGCATGGATGCCAAGGCTATGCATGGATGCCAAGTGGCATGTATCTCTCTGTCTGCACTTGTTAGAATACTAAAGATACTCTGGAAAGTCTTCTCTCTGTCCCACCATCCTCTCATTTGGTAGGAACAAGGGAGAGGTCCTTTTGGATGACTCCCAGAAAGACCGGAATGGCCCCATCTTTGTTTGCCTTTCACAGGCAGGTAAAAACATACTTCTGCCATTGGGCATTTATAAAATGATAAGAGATGGGCTAGTGGGGATGGCATGAGTAGCATTCTGGGATGGGTGTCATTTTTCAATGTATTTTAATGGTTTTATATTTAATGACACAAAGGGTGTACGTTGCTTTTTAATTTTATACTCATATTTTAATGCAATTGTATTGTTTTAATTTGCATTTTGTTATATTTGTTGTTAGCCACCTTAAGTCCCTATAGTGGGAGAAAGGTGGGATAAAAGAAATAATAATGTGGATAATTATTAATAAAAAATATATAAAGAGGCATGTCATATCAGACCAAGGGCTACTTATTTCAAAACTCTGTTACTATTTATATTCCAACTTTCATTCAGGATGCCCAAAGCAGTGGTTATGATTTATCCTTTTCCTTAAATTTATCCCTCCAATTACCCAATCAGGCAGGTCACATTGTGGAACAAAGACTACCCCATTGGTCAGGGCCCTACACTGAATTGGATATATGGGTTTGCATTCAGTGGGTGTCTGGTGTGTGTGTGTGTGCCTTCAAGTGTCCTGTTGACTCATGCATTCCCATGAATTTCATTGGGTTGTCTTTTGTAAAAAAAAAAATTTGGAGATGGTTTTGCTAATTATTTCCTCTTAAATACAATCTACAGCACATGGAATTAATTGGCAATCTCCCATCCAAGTACTAACTAGGACCAACCCTATTTAGCTCCCAAGATAAGACAGGATCTGGTGCCTTTAAGGTACCACATTTACTCGAATCTAACACTAGCCCTTTTTTTGGCTAAATCATCTTGACAAAAGTAGGGTGTGCCTTAGATTCACGTAATATGGTAATTTTATTTCTGATCCAAAACAATAAGGGAAGCTGCTTCAGGAGCACTCGGAGCACCTATTTGAGGGATGTCAAATCTAATTTAACTGCCAGTTCTCAATGTTATGCAATGCTGGGATTTGTAGTTTGGTGAGGCATCAGCATTCTTTGGCAGAGAAAGCCCAAACTACCTTGTCAAACTACATCCCCAGTGACTCCTTAGCATTGAACCAAGGCAGTCAAAGTGGATTCATTCTACAGCATAGATGTGCCCCAAGGTTTTCTTTTCCATTGCTGGAAGCTTTTGTGCTTTAACACTTGTTTTTAAAGAAGGAATTCTAAGCAGGCAGCAACTATAGTGTCCAAATTACAAAGGGTGCACCTCTTGCTGCTGTGTATTACATTAATCAGCAAATACTTATTTGGTTCAGGGTTTTAAAAATTGAGGTTCACATTAGCACCGGAGATGTGGTGCAGCTGGCTAAGTAGGTCATGAGTTCAAGGCCTGTCCGGGTCGAGGTGGGTGCTCGACCTTTAAGTCTAGCCTGCTGTTGACCTTTGCAGCCCGAAAGACAGTTGCATCTGTTAAGTAGGAGATAAAGGTACCACATGAAGTGGGGAGGCAAATTTTGACTGAATTGTGAGGCCATTAAAGAACTCCAGGAACGCTGAGGAATATGGAAGGAACGAAAAGGGGCGCTGGGAACGCTGAGAGATTAGGAGTGTGTCAGCTCCCCCTGTTGGCCAGAGTTTGCCTCTGTTCATCTATATGTGTGTATGTGAAAACGACAGGGATTGTCTGCTAAGTATGTGTACCTGTAATCCGCTCTAAGTCCCCTTCGGGGTGAGAAAAGCAGAATATAAAGTAAATAAAATAAATAAATAAATAAATAAATAAATAAATTAGATTTGATGCCTCATTAGACTTGAATAAATGTGGATATTTAGGTCAATGGATGTACTACACCATACTATCCTGGAATAAAAATGGTTGAACAAGAGGCTGTCCTTTATAAATGTTTGCACAAGGCTGTTGTCCCAGTAAGTGTTGTACGTTTTGGGCTATGATGTCATAGGTATTTCACAATTGGTTTCACTTTCTAGAAATTCAGAAAGCCACCTGTGCAGTCCCTATTCCCCATAATCCATCCATGCTGCCCTACCATTCAAGAAGGAAAGTCAAAAGGTTATGTCCGTATTGCACATCAGTGGTGTACTCCCACTCCCAAGGAATCGTAGGTGAATGATGACTGCCTCAAGAGCCAGTGTCCTGCAGTCCATTATGATTTCATACACATTTCAAGGCACATTAGGTCATCATTCAAATTTAGAGATGTGAATTCACCATTCCAATGCATGCTGAAATATGGTACATGCCATTACCATCTTTGCTGCTCTCTTTGGAATACAAAGTCACTCCATCCTGTCCCTTCCCTTGTGTCTACTAATCTTCACCTACTTTCCTCTTTGTCCTGCTTCCCAGTCCTAAAACTGTGCCTTTCCGTGCCCTCTCTGCTTCTCCATTTCTCTCTCATTCAAACCTACCTCTAGCTACTTCGTTCATAATTATTTCTCCCACTATCAATGTGAATCTACACTTATTGCCAGTCCTATTCTTTTCTCATCCATTTTCCTTTCCTTACCATTCCCTGGGGATCCTCTGTCCTCTCTTGTCTTTCTTTTGCTTCTTTCCTTCCACTTTCTTATGCACCTACAGCTTAAGTCTGTTACTCCTTGCTAAAACTGGTCTCTCAAATAAGGCATGTACAACTTAGCAGTAGAAAGGGGCCAATATTAAAATAGGCTAAACTTCTTTGGGCTGCTCTTCCTTACCCACCCTCTATATTCAATCTTGGTTAGGTGCAACTTTTCACATGACCAGCAGTTCACTCTTCCCCTTCCCACCCTTCACGGAATTAGGATGGGTGGATTGAACCATCTTCTTTGCTCTGCTCCACTGTGAGGATTATACAACACGTTTTGCAGAAGACTGAGAGCGTGCAGAGAAACTGATGAGAGCAGCAGCGTCTTCCAACCACTCTTCCAACCACCCTTACCCCCTATTTTAAACACCCTATATGTTCATGTGGCCCGCCCTGTCGGTTTTGTTTTTAGACTCACTTGTATTGTATTGTTGTGCTTTCACCAATGTATTTTGCTGTGTTTATTGCTTTTATTATGTTGATTGTTCTTTGATACTTTTTTTGATGTGTTGTCGGGCATGGCCCCATGTAACCCGCTCCGGTCCCCTTCGGGGAGATGGATGTAGGCTATAAATAAAGTTTTGTTATTATTATTATTATTATTGTGCTTCAGTATTTATATTTATATTTTAAATGTACTAAACCCCCCAGCACATCGGGAATGTGGCGCAGCTGGCTAAGTGTCAGCTGCATAAGATCTCTCTGACCAATAGGTCATGAGTTTGAGGCCTGCCCGGGTGGAGGTGGGTGCTCGACCTTTAAGTGTAGCCTGCTGTCAACCTTTGCAGCCCAAAAGACAGCTGCATCTGTCAAGTAGGAGATTAAGGTACCACATTAAGTGGGGAGGCAAATTTTGACTGAATTATGAGGCCATTAAAGAACTCCAGGAACGCTGAGGAATGCAGAATGCGGAAGGAACAACAAGGGACGCTGAGAGATGAGGAGTGAGTCAGCTCCCCCTGGTGACCAGAGTTTGCCTCTGTACGTCTATATGTTGTGTATGTGGAAAACAGCAGGAATTGTCTGCTAGTATGTGTATTTGTAATCCACTCTGAGTCCCCTTCAGGGTGAGACGAGCAGAATATAAATAAAGTTAAATAATGAAATAAATAAACGTACCAAATTCGTATAAAACTGTGACGTTTATTTCCTGTGCTGGTCTCTGACCGAAATAAATGATTTGATTTGAACCACCCATGCCCATATATTGTGCAGATCTGTCTTAAATCAATGGCACTTACAGAATTTTTGTCTTGACACCACCCTATTCGAGCAATAATTTTGATGGAGCTAGGATTTTAGCTAAACCTACAGAACCTATCTTGTTCGTAACTTGGGAACTGCCTGTAAGTACATTTAGAGGGATCCTTAACGAATATCAGGTGTTAATAAGCTATATTTCAGAGAAGGAGTGGACTATGTAATTTACTAATCCAAAATATGTCAGACCACCTCTAAGAGCCTAAGGAGCAGAGCTGACTTATTAGCCAAGCAAATATTTGCTGAAGTAGAAGAAGAAAATGTTGGTTTTAGCAATGCCTTCAGGAACCCCCAAGCCTCTGATTCATTTACAGTATGTATGTAAGCTCATTTAACTAATTAGAGTGCCAGATATTTTTTCCCAACCCCACAATCAACCCCATGGTCCTCTACAGCTAATAAAACTGTCAATTTTCTTTTGCTTCAAGGAAAGGTCACCCCCAGACAAACAGCCACTCTGCCATCTAACAGCCAGCACCTTTATTAATATTTAAAATGTACACAGTGATATTTCCAAAAGGTCAACATTTTAGAAGACATAAAATGTCAACCCAGATTCCCTTCCTCTTACAGACTTTCCCACCACCTGAACCACCATATTAATGTTCCCTTTTAGATACAGCACTTAGTTCGTATCGCATTTACATTGGAGAAAAGATAATAAGGAGTTACAGCACGGGTTGCTTGTTCCAAGAGTTACTCAAACAGCTTCCACTGAACAGTCATAGATTAGTCTCAAAAGGCAATCCCCTGCCAATAACTTTGAAATGTTGCTTCAGGGACAACAGCTCCCAGAATCTCATGTGCCATGCTGACTAGGGACGTTGAGAGTTGTAACCCAGAAGTAACCTTTTTTCCAAAATCCCATTACAGCAGTTACTTGGGATATGGAAGTCTGCCAGTGTCACTTTCCCCTTCTTATGAATATTTGAAATCACAGGCTCTTTGTATCTCTTGTGAACATGTATCTTCTGTGTTTGGGAATTGTTTGTTGTTTATTATTTCAGTCGCTTCCAACTCATGACCTCACGGACCATCCCACGCCAGAGCTCCCTGTAGGCCATCACCTCCCCCAGTTCCTTCAGGGTCAAGCCAGTCACTTCAAGGATACCATCCATCAATCTTGCCCTTGGTCAGCCCCTCTTCCTTTTTCCTTCCTTTCCCCCCAGCATTATTGTCTTCTCTAAGCTTTCCTGTCTTCTCATTATGTGACCAAAGTACTTCATCTTTGCGTTTGGGTATTGTAGAATATATTCATTTTCCATATAAAATTTTCCATTGAACATAGGGCATACATATCCCCTAATATATACCAAAAGTCCCTTAGTCATAAAATGTCCCCAAAGTCATTCAAAGGAAGTGATATTTTCCCCTCAAATCCATATGTATAAAGATTAAAAGGTGACCTAGTTCCAAATGAATAGAATGCAACTGAATTCTATATGCAGTTGTTAGGATCATCTTGAAATGGCTTTATAGGGGAATCATAGTCCTACTGATGTGGGTAATCCCACTGGCCTGTAATGAATTATCGTAAAGTACTTTCCTGACAGCTGCAACCTGGTTAAACAAAAAGCAAAATGATCCATGCTGCCTCTCAGCCAGATTGATTATGCTTGCCTTGCCCTGGTTCCTTTTCTTCTTGTGGAAACTGAATGGAGAAATGTAACAGTGAAAGAGTTTGAGCACATCTGTCTTGCTTGTACGTGGAAGGACCCCTTGCCCTTGGGCAAGTGAGTCCTCTTTTCAACCTCTACAGCAGAAAAGAAGCATGTTTGTCAATGCATCTGCAAAGTTCATCCTGAGATGACATGGGCAAAACGAACATAGATAAATACAATCACCAAAGGGCACTGAAGAAAGAAACATCCTCCCTACATTTTCATTTCTCTGCTTGCCATTTTTCTGTCTTTCATTTTTTCCCCTCCATTCAGGCAAATAGAAATATATTGTTGCCAAAGACTTTGTTTTCAATTTGGGGCAAAGCAAGGGCTGAATGGGTTCAAATGATGGAACGCAGCAGAAAAAAAACAGCACTTACTTTAAAAGTTGTGTCAGGTGTTTATTTTTAAACCATTTATTTATACCCCTGTATTTTTTTTCCTTGTGAAACACATATTAAAGCCATGCTGCTATTCCACAGATCTCAGCCTTCATCTGTTAATTCTCATCCCCAAGGAAAATGCGAATGGGCATCTGGTTATATACCTTTGTAATACAGCCTCCAGGCTGTGAGGAAACAAAGAGGTCCCAGTGTTCCCATCTTCTATCCGGCCTCTTTCTTGAGTGTGTTGAAATATTGAACAACTCACTTCAAAACAATTAGTTTTTGAGGCTGGGGAATGTGGGTGGGAATCCTTACAAATACTGACACACCAGTACATTTTCTGCCCATTTGGCACTGGTATTTTGGGATATATTTTATTTATTTATTTATTTATTTATTCGAACGTATTAGTCGCCACTCCCATATGGCTCGGGACGATTTACAAAGTTCACTAGAAAGGACCAGTGGGAATACCACAGAACAATACACACTAGGATATAAATAGACATCTTACTAAAACAAAACAAATAGATACAGTACAACATGCTAGGACCTAACTACAGGGAAGGAAGTATGGGAATAATTACCTAAGTAATTCTATCTAATAGTCCTTCAGAGGGCTTCCAATGGAAATCAATCTTGGCTAGAGGACGTCCAACCCCCCTGGAACTGGAAGCGATCTCCAAACCCAAGGTCTTCTCTGGGAGGTCAGGTCTCAGCTTGTAGGAGTCAGATCTGGACCAGCTACTAGGGGTCAGGCCCCAAAAGGTCCTTGATCTAAAGGTTTTAGGTTTCCCTGTTTTAGGTGGTTCAATAGGAGCCTCTAAGGGTTTGAACACTCCCCAAGCTCGCCAGGTCACTGTCCTGTCCTGTTGCTGGGTGGCCTGGAAGGCCTTCAGGTGCCTCTCTTGGCAGTCGGAATGCAGGTCTTGTCTGTTCTTCTTCCTCCGGTGACGCTTCCACTCCCAGTTGCATCTGCGAGGTTTCCCTTGAGAGCTCTCCACGGGCGTCCGGTCTTCGAATGGAGAGGATATCCGGTCGACTCAGGCGACTTCAAGGCCGTCTGCAGGGGATGAAGACATCCAGCCCACTTGAACGACTTCAAGGTTATCATTATGTTGTTTGAAGCCGGTACCCCAAAAATGTAGATTACATCTAGTTCAGGGCTGTCCAACTTCTGGCGGGTCCAGGGCCGGATAAGAGGTCACTGATGACCTGCGGGGCCGCTCGTCCCCGCCCCCAGGCCCCGCCCCCAGCCCAGGCCCCGCCCCCTCCTAAAGCCGCCGAAAAGGAGGGTAGGCGGCGCCAAGAGCAGCGCGTCACAGGCCTGGCGTGACGCGCTGCTCTTGGCACCGCCTACTCCTCCTTTTGGCGCCCCCTCCTTCCTAGGCCGGGGAGCCGCCGAAAGGAGGAGTAGAGGCGGCGCCAAGAGCAGCGCGTCACGCCAGGCCTGTGACGCGCTGCTCTTTCCCACCTTCTGCCCTTTTTCGGCGGCCCCCTGCCCTAGGAAGGAGGGGCGCTGAAGGGCAGAAGGCGGCGCAACGGCAGCGCGTCACAGGCCTGGCGTGACGCGCGCTGCCCTTGGCACCGCCTACTCCTCCTTTTGGCGCCCCTCCCTTCTTGGGTGGGGGCCGCCAAGGGGCAGAAGGCAGTGCCAAGAGCAGCGCGTCACGCCAGGCCTGTGACGCGCTGCTCTTGGCGCCGCCTTCTGCCCTTCGGCGGCTCCCCCGCATCTAGTTACATCTAGTTACCCCATTCAGCTTCAGAAGCAGGAAAACAACCCCAGCTGAGCTGCATTGACAGCTTTCTTTTTCTCTTTCCCCACCATATATATAATGAATTTAAATAAAGATTAGCCAAGCCCAGACTCAGGAAGCATTCCAATCCCACGAAAGCAATGAATTCTTTCCCAAAAGAAATGCTGAACCCACCATTCTGGGATTTCTATCAATTGCTATCTGTTCTTGAATCAAGGGATCTTCTCTTTCCCAGCCCTGATATCCATCAGCAAACATTGTTTGTCCTGAAACAATCACCTCCTATCTTAATGAGCTCTCAGACAGAAAGAGATGATGGCGTGGATGCAAAAGGTAGATTCAAGAATTCTGCCAATGAAAGACTTTATTAAGTTTTCTGCCACACTGTACACCAGTGGTTCTCTTTTTTTTTTTTACCAGGGACCACTTGACCAGGGACCACTCTCCAACATCAGTACTAAAAAGGGTTACAAATCGGCTTTTGGTCAACTTTAGATTTTGTTTGGTTATTTGGGGTGCTGATTCACAAAATTGCATCAGCTCTAGTTTCTGATACAGAACATACGCCATCCAGTACTCGCCATCTGCTCGTCCACATAAAACCATATTTAATAATCTAGAGCTGATGTAGTTTATCCAATGCAACCCCAAATAACCCCAGGAAGAGGCCTAAAATGAAGACACCAAGAAAAATGTTGGGGGGGGGGAGGTTTGTTGTTGTTGTTGGGCTGTGTTATTATCCGTGGATTTTGTTAACGTTCAGCACTATAAGAGGATTTCGCAAGTCCAGTCACTCTCATTGCAATGCTATAATAACTATGAGGCTGCAGACCATATTTTAGTTCTTGTAGACCAGGGGAGGCCCTCCTTTCGCCTCTGCCAGTCTCACAGACCTGGCTTGTGAGCACTAGGGAGAAAGCCTTCTCCTCTGTGGCCCCCCGAATTTGGAATTCCCTCTCAGGAGAGATTAGCAATGCCCCCTCACTGGAATCCTTTAAGAAACTGAAAACCTGGTTTTTCTACCGGTCCTTTGGAGATTAGACTCCCCAAATGCCCCCATTTTTGGTGAGACCTCTTCCTCCTATGTGATCCTTTATGTTTTGACACTAGTTATTTCCCTGAGTTTTTAAACATTTTATATGTACATGTGGCTCGCCCTGTCGTTTCTGTTTTAGATTCACCGATGTTCTTGTGTTTTCAAAGATGTATTTATTTTATTGTGTTTATTGCTTTTATTGTGTTTATTGTTTTCAGATGTTTTTGATATTTTTTGTGATGTGTTGTTCGGGCATGGCCTCATGTAAGCTACTCCGAGTCCCCTTTGAGGAGATGGATGCGGGTTATAAATAAAGTATTATTATTATTATTGTGGTGGTCACAGATCATAGGCTGGGAACCACTGCTGTACACCAATCACAAATTCTAAACCTTACAACAATGAATGTATTTTGAAACAATAAGTTTGCAGATCATAATTTGTACCAATCACAGCAATGTCTATTATTTTCAAATGTCTATAAAAGTATTTTTAAAGGTCAGATCTGGAATAATTTGCCTGGCCAATAGGAAAAATAAAGCAATATCTGGCTCTGCCCTCCACCCCCAGATATGGACCGGAAAGATCTCCATCTGGTGGACAAGAGATCCACCTGAACCTACCACAGAGGGGGGGGGGGGATCATATTTCACATCATTTAAACTTTTCACTCTCCTCTTCTGCCACCAAGCATATGCACACTACGTTGAAACTTTCTTAAAAAGACAGTTGAGGCATGCCTTAACAAAAGTACATTTTAAGGGTTAGTACTAAGAAAATAAGGATGTAATTCTCCCTTCTCCAACAATGTTTACCCCACTAACAAAATGCCCACATTGAGTCTTTTTAGGGCCTCCGTTAATGCCAATGACTATTTTTTCAATGTTTATTGCAGTGTGGCAGAGGCATTTCCACAAGGGGTATATGTGACATGTGTGAGTGGGTGTATAATTGTGTGGATGGGGATGTTCATGTCAGGAGCAGAGACTGATAGAACCAGCAACCTTAGCATGCTTATATTCAGTAGTTGTTAGTTTGAAAGTTTCTTTAAAGATTAAGTACTGTAGATGTTCATGTCATTTCTTGTTTTTTGGTCTTTGGCGTGTCTTTTCTCTTTTGGCATCAGTCTAGTCTGCAATTTGGTTAACTCAATCTACACTGGCCATCAAGATCACCCACAAATACAGACTCCAAGGAAGAAAGACAAGGTGTAAAATGAACACTCAAGCCCTTCAATGAGCCCTTCTCCAAACAACACTCAAGGACACTTTGTGAAAATTTTGTTACTATAACAAGACTAACAAAATTTTGCTACTATTTTGTTACAGTAAATGGGCATACTTAAATTACTATAATTGGGGAAACTTCAGGGGCTCCTATCTCCAGCATTTTTAAAGCTATGGTAGAACATATTTACCACGCTTTGTGCATCAAGTTTCAGAATGTTTCACTTATCTACGAATTTTTGGCAATTTTTTTATAGACAACATTTTTAATAATAAAGACAATCTGTTCCTAGTTTCAAAGTGTTTTTCCTGCTTAATTGTGTAGTCCTTACTTTGAAAATAGTTGTTCTACTCCAGTAACTTTGGTTTTGTGGCAGAAACTTTGCTAAATTAGTGGAGACTCAACAAAGCAAAATGTGCTATATATAGGATGATGTCCCTTGTGCAAAGACATAGTTTTTACAGTGTTATAAACTTTCACCATATTTTTATGACAGAACCAATTAGGAAATGACATTTATAATCCAGAAACAGAAATCATAGTGTAGAATAATGACAAATGTATTGGAACTCTGGCTGGCTACAGATCGATCTCCTCTCCTAATTGGGGATTTCTGATGTTAATGCATACTGGGAAATGTAGTTTAGGGCAGAGCCATTTTAATTATTTGGCATAGGGCTCCTCCACTTCCCAAAGTGCACTGCTCCCTCTTTTCACCACTCCGAATGCTGAGATTCCATTAATTCAAGGAAGAGGAATAGCAAGGCAGGCACTTAGGCAGGTAGGCTTTTTGGCTTTAATGGCTTTGCTTCCTTGCACTGAATACGAAACTGACTTTGGGAGCATTCTGTGATTTATGAAACTTGAATGAAAAAGTATGGGGTAAGTTTCAATTCTAAAATATTTGGTGTGGGCCTTGCAAATGTTTAGGATATGGCTTCTGACAATTTCCAACTCTTCTGACATTTTTGCACATGCCTACTACCCACAGAACCCATAGAACATCCTGAGAATGTTAAGGAACATTGGAATAAACTGAAGACCTCTGTCATCACAGATTGTGAAGAAATCATTGGATACCAATCTAAGAAAACTTCAAGATTGGTTTGATGAAATGATAATGAGAAGCTGTACCCCACTGCTTACCTAGGCCATACATATAGAAGTAATTGCAACATTCTAGTTACAGTGTTCCCTCACTTATCATGGGGGTTCCATTCCAGGACCCCCCACAATAAGTGAAAATCCACAAAGTAGGGACTGCGCCATCCCCACTTCCTCACTCTCTCAGACTCATTCCAGCTGCTGCTGCTGCAAGTTTCTGCAGCAGATAGTCCCAGTGAAGGAAGCCCCTCATTGCCACTTGGGCCTATGCCGCCTCTGCCACCTGCTGAAGAGAGCCCCCGGAGGGAAGAAGAGCCGCTCTAGAAAGGCAGGCTGCAACCTTCAGCAGGTGGTGAAGGTGGCATAGGCCCAGGCTGTGACGAGGCGCCTCCTCCACCAGAAGTATCTGCTCTGGAGACTTCTGCAGAAGCAGCAGCCAGTGGGAAGAAGAGCCGCATACAGAAGGCAGCTGCTGCGGCTGCTCTTGCTGCTGCAGAAGTCGCCAGATCAGGTAGTCCCAGTGGAGGGGGTTCCTCATCACTGCCTGGGCCTATGCCGCCTCCACCACCCGCCGAAAGCTGCAGCCTGCCTTTCTGGAGCAGCTCTTCTTCCCTCCAGGGGCTTCCTTCAGCGGGCAGTGGAGGTGGCATAGGCCCAAGTGGAAATGAGGGGCCTCCTTTGCCAGGAGAGAAGAAGAGCCGCTCGGAGGGAAGAGCCCCCGAAGGAAAGAGGAGCTGCTCCAGAAAGATGGGCGGCGGAGGCGGCATAGGCCAAGGCGGTGATGAGGAGCCTCCTCCGCCAGGACTATCTGCTCCAGAGGCTTCTGCAGCAGCAGCAGCAGCTGCGGCGACACCCGCCTTTGGGTGGCTCTTCTTCCCTCCAGCTGCTGCTGCTCCAGAAGTCTCAAGAGCGGGTAATCCCGGCGGAGGAGGCCCCTCATTGCTGCCTGGGCCTATGGCGCCACCCACCAAAGGCCATGGCCTACCTTCTTTGGGCCTGGGCCTGTTGGCAGGAAGGGAAGTGCAGAGGATGAGGAAGATAAAGATGGCTGCCACTGGCCCAGCCTTGCGTTGTATCCCAAATCCGGATCCAGGCCATGTGGGGATCCATCCGATGTTCCCTTGTTACTTTTACTTTATATTTTGATTTATTTTTTTTAAACCGCAAAACAGCGAGTCCACAATAAGCGAACCGTGAAGTAGCGAGAGAATACTGTATATTGCAAAAGGAGTAAGGCTGTCCCTCTTAGGTTACAATCACAGTATAATATTCTATTGTAATCATAATTTCACAGTATCACAAAATGTAGAATGCAAATGGGACTTATTCTGTAGTGAATTTACTATCCTGCTTAATACACATTCATTTATATATGATTTTCATGCATTTTACAATTATGAGAATTGTAAGAACTTAAGAAAATAGAAAAGAAAATCTAGAACATCAGCCAATAAAATCCAAATTTCTAGTCCGCAAAGCTCAAATTATGCAAACTGTTTCACCAAAAATCAGTAAAATATATGTTAATGTGCTTTTCTTTTGCAGCATAACTGTGTGTAAATATGAGTGTGGTTTTTTTTCCTGGCAAGACATATAACATTTTGCAGAGTCTTGTATATTTTGATGCTATTGTTGTTTAAGGGAGATGTAATGGTTGAAAGAGATGAACAACTGCAGATGTCCCTGTGTATAAGTATTGGGACATGACTGAAGGCCATGGGAGAAAGACATATGGAGAAAGACATATACCCTGCAGTATACAGCTGTTCCATTCACAACTACTGAAATCATGCTCAGTCTCAGCCTGGACATTTTACAAACCTCTCTTTGTAGGCATTACAATTAGATCACTCTTTCTATCACGGTGTTTCCCCATCACTTCCCATCAGCTCTCATTTAATAATGAGAGAGAGAGAATGTATGTATGTGGCAGCACGGGTGACGGACCTGGACCAAACTTGGCACACATAACCCCCATGACCCCCTTTATGTCCTGGTGAGGTTTGGGGGAGCTCGGATAACGGATAAGGGATTTGTAGTACATTCAAACCCTTCGGTTCCCACAGACCACTGTGGCCCCCAACAAAGACCAATAAACACCAAATTTGGCACACAGAGCCCCCATGATGCACTCTACATCTTTGTGCAGTTTTGAGGAGGATGGACCACGGATGATGGGACTTGAAGTACCTTCACTCACTTTCTGATACCACTGCGACACTCATCTAATTACTGATCAAGACCAAACTTGGCATACAGAGCCCCCATGACCCACTCTACATCCTGGTATAATTTAGAGGAGGATGGACCATGGACGATGGGACTCATAGTACCTTCACTAACTTCCTGAGAGCACTGTGAGCCACATAAATAACTGATAAAGACCAACCTTGGCACACAATGTCTTTCTTCAATAACCCGGGCACCGCCAGGTCCCCAAGCTTGTGTGTGTGTTTGTGTTTGTGTGTGTGTGTGTGTATGAATGTCAACTCTGCACCAAAAGCAAATGCCAAATAAACTTCCACCTGAATTGAAGAAACAAAATGCCCTATTTTTCCCTATTGTCTCATTCATTCTCATGGCAAGTGACAAAAATCTAAGAAGATACATAAGATACATTATGTAGTTAACTGGGTTAACTACAGAAAGCCTAATAATGTTCCCCAACCACAGATATGGAGACTGCGTCAAAATGCAGGTTTTACAACTGGGGGGGGAAACCCAGGACAGACCTGTCAGTCCTGAGAAATGGTCCCCCATCGTCCTCACATCTTTCTTTGAAGCTGGTCGAGATGGCAGGACATCTGGCAGAATTATTTTTAAAAAATTCTCTTTGAGATTCACTGGATCTTATTTGCACACATACAGAGATCCCAATGCAGTTTTTTAATCTCACCTGTAACCCAATTGTTAATTGAAGCTCTGTTTACTATTCCAAGAAAGAAAGGAATGGTTGCAGAGTTTTCTAATTGCTTTCCAATTGTGCTTCCCTTTAGCCATCAGGTTTTTAAAACATGTGTGTTGGAGCAGGCCACAAAGGGAGTGGTAAGGAAGTCACGTGTTTTGCATGACTGCAGCAATATACCATAATGCAAAGATGTGCATTTTGGGGGAAGAATTGTGTTTTAAGTGCACCTTTTAAATGCACTACATAATTAGATTCAGAAAATGGAAAAGCTGCATTACCCTGCAAAAACAAGACCAGAAGCAAAATGTGGCACAGATAATAAACTACTAATACCAAAATACATTGGATAGTGTATTGCACCACATGATTTTAGAAGAAAATCAGCCTATGCATATTATACATAAGTAGAGTAGATGTCAGAAGCTTCAACCCCCAAATACCAGCAAAGCATTAATTCACAATCCAAGGTCAAACTGATAGTCCAACATAGATTAAAACCTTAGCAGGATACACAACACAGAAGCCAAATGTCTGTTCCAGGGTCGTAAGCCTAATAACAGAGAGTCCAGATTATAAGGTTGAATCAGAATCCATAAACCAAGGTCCAAAGGTAAATCCAGAGTTAGGAACAAAAGACAACAAGTGTCCGAGACCATAGCTTCTAGAACTGTAGTCCTCTGCAGAGATTTGCTGGTTCATTTCATTTTTTTCTACTTGAATCTTATGCTGCCAATTATCACTTCATAGTTGCGTGGAGCTTCCTTGTGCAATACACCTCATATACAAGAACATATAAACCTGCCACCATCACAATTACCATTACAAATCTGAATTGATACCCCACTTGGAAACCTGCATACAGTCGGAAAATGTATAATGAGGCAACCCAAATGATTTATTAAAAATAATCATTGCTGTATTGGCCCACAAATAAAAACAACATGTACATGGATAATAGCAAGAATACTAACAATAATAGTTCAACACAAAATATGCATTTAAATGTTCATATTTATATTCAAAGCATCATAGAAAAGTGACAATCTTATTCTTTATAACAATAAACATCTATAACAGTACCGTGTCCAGGGCACAGCTGGGATGGCGCAATGTCTATGAGGAGTAAATCTCAGTGAGTCCAGTCTGTGCACCCTAGGGCCGATAGTCCAAAGCTCGATAAGAGCATGACACAGGTAAAGGGATGCAAGCAGGAGTAATCCAAAACTATAGACCAAGAATGAACCGGAGCCAGCAATTCCAAGGCTCCTGGGAATGAAAATAAAGCAAGCCGACGGAAGAATATCCAAACACAATCGGGGCCACTGAATTCCGTTTCGTGGTCTTTTTTAAAAGCTAGATATCCATCAATGTGGTTCAAGTCCTGGAAGATTACAATATATACATAATATACAGCATTGTGGGAACGGTACATAACCTCAGGAAATCATAATATTAGCGAAATCGCTATACATACCAAAGTAAAGGAGAATCCAGCCGCGTTACATCCAGCGCGGTGACCAGTTAAGGTGATATACCACAGAATACATACACATTAAATACATTATCCTAAATTAGGAGGGAATGCAAATTGACCGGCTCATTAAGGCCAAAAGGTAATTCTGAATTTAATTTGATTGTCCATGAAACTTCAAGCTTACGGAGCACCTGGGAGAGGTTTCCGTGTGGAGGAACGAAAGGCTTTTCTAACACCATTAGTTTTAAAGACGCAGGGGAATGATTGCTGTTGATACAATGTTGGTAAAAAGGCATTTCAGTACTTCCATTATTTATTTTGCTTCTTGGTCTATAGTTTTGGATTACTCCTGCTTGCATCCCTTTACCTGTGTCATGCTCTTATCGAGCTTTGGACTATCGGCCCTAGGGTGCACAGACTGGACTCACTGAGATTTACTCCTCACAGACATTGCGCCGTCCCAGCTGTGCCCTGGACACGGTATTGTTATGGATGTTTATTGTTATAAAGAATAAGATTGTCACTTTTCTATGATGCTTTGAATATAAATATGAACATTTAAATGCATATTTTGTGTTGAACTATTATTGTTAGTATTATCTAACCTTGACTGTGTTTGAAGATAATAGCAAGAATACCTTTATTAAAAGCAGCCAAAAGTATGCGAAATTTCAAGTTACCAAGAATTCTTCATTAAGGTGCGTAATTCTGAAATTTTTACTTCAACTGACATTGTCGGTTGTAACCTGGAGAACAGATGTCACCATGTGTCTTTTATCAAAGAAATGTGAGTATAATACACAGCTGAGGTTTTGTTGTCAAAACAATGCCCTGGAGACATTTGATGCTGAGATGAATATACATGAGTAATAGAAGTGCAAGGCCTGGGCTTAATTAATGTTTCCAACCTGCTTGTCTCCATTCACACTTCCAAATGACTGTAAAATGAGAGCCTTGGTGTAAGAATTAAATTGGCATCACTGGAGACATGGAGAAGGAGCCTCTTAAGAAAATGTTCCTTCTAGGTCTATAAGCAGCCTAACCCCATCAAGGTTAGTGGGCACCATGTAATCTTTCTACATGAGTACTATTAGCACTTCTGCTGCTCCTGAAGAAAGTTTGGGGTCTAAGGGGCTTTTGGTGTCATTCTACCTTGTCTGCTAAGCATCTATTGATTTATAAATGATTTTTTTCCATCCTGAGAAAACCACTTGAGACTTAATTTGAATTTGCAATAACAGGAGATAGGAGAAGAGAGAAGGCACCCTGGAAGTCTTTTCTGTCTACAGCATAATTGGAGCCCCCTAGGTAGGCACAAAAAGCAGCACAAAGAGAAGCAAATATAATTTAGAAGTAGACAGTAATTACATTTGAAACAACCTTCTTAAATGCTGGCCTTCAGGACAGACATAATTTGTTAATATGCAGGGGGCTGTTGAAGTTTTTGTAATATAAATATTATATTCTACCACGACATCTCTTATTCTTAACCACATTCAACTCTGTGTGTATGTGTGTGTGTGTGTGTGTGTGTGTGTGTGTGTGTGTTATAGCCAGCTTTCAGGACCAATTTACTATTCACCCATGCAGTGAAATGTATTCCTCCCAAACCTGTTCCAAGCTACATGCTTTATAGTGTTGGTATATATGTGCCCTAAAATACATGCCATAAAATGCAGAAGAAACTGGGATAAATGATGTTTAATGAAAATGCTCACTGATTCAGATTAACAACTGAAAAATACATGTTTAAACGGTGCGCTTAAAACCCAATTTTTGCCGAAAAATACACATATTAGATTTGCCCATACCCTATTTGGGTCCAGAAAACAAATCTTAAAACATTATTTTAAAGAAAGCTTTGTGCTATTGGATTTATTGATATATATGATGGCACTCTGAAAGGAACCTTTGTTTTTTTAGGATTTTAATGTTTTATGCTAATCTACAAGATTTAATGTTTTCAACACTTTCAAATATTTGGTTTTTATTCATTGCTTTTAATGTTTGTATTGTTTGTATCTTATAAATGTTGTTAGCCACCTTGGACCCTTGAGTGGGGAAAGACGGGATAAAAATTGCTTAAATAAAATAATAATAATAAATATTAACACAACTATATATCCCTGAAGTCAAGGAAAACTTGTGATTTCATTCATATACCTTGGTGTGGACGGTTCCAGCACATGTGTCATTTTAAAATCCCAAAACAGTTGATCTGGGCTGTAAATAAATTTTTTGTCCTACTTATTTGTCCCACATTTTGACGCTGTCTGGAAGTGCCTTTAGAGTCTTCAGTTTAAAGCTGTGTTAGATATTATGTTGGCCAGCCCAATGTTCCTTTGTGATCCTTTTCACATGAGAATGGAAAGAAAGACAATTAGACTACACCAGATTCACATCTTGATTCTGGATGCTCGGGCTATGTCCCTGTCCTTTGTTTAAAAGGCAGCCACCTGATGAGTGAGTTTTTACTAGTAAGACCAGTGAGTTTTTACTAGTAAGGACAGCCTCCTCTTTGTCCAGAGAGCTGGGCTACTGCCACAGTTCATCTCCCAAGGCAGATATGCCTCCATCTCCAGAGTGACATTCTTCCCTGAAAACTTGCTTTTGATTCTTTATCCTACCCTGTTTCTCATATTTTCTCCTAGTCAATGTTCGCAGCTTGGGTGTGATCCTAGATTCATCGCTGAGCCTGGAACCCCAGGTTTCGGCAGTGACTGGGAGAACTTTTGCACAATTAAAACTTGTGCGCCAACTGCGCCCGTACCTTGGGAAGTCTGACTTGGCCATGGTAGTACATGTTCTGGTTACACCCTGTATAGACTACTACAATGCTCTCTACGTGGGGTTGCCTTTGAAGACTGTTCAGAAGCTCCAAATGGTCCAAAGGGCTGCAGCCAGGCTGCTAACAGGAGCGATGCTCAGGGAGCATAGAACTCCTCTGTTGCGGCAGCTCCACTGGCTGCCAGTTTGCTACTGAGCACAATTCGAAGTGCTGGCTTTGGCGTATAAAGCCCTAAAAGGTTCTGGCCCTACCTATCGGTCCGAATGTATCGCTCCTTATGAACCACCTAGAAATTTAAGATCTTCTCAGGAGGCCCTGCTCTCAGTCTTGCCATCTTCACAGGTGCAGCTGCCAGGGATGAGAGACAGGGCCTTCTCAGTGGTGGACCTTTGGATATGGAATGCCCTCCTCAGGGACATTAGATCAGCCCCCACCCTCTTAACTTTTTGTAAAAAAGTACAAACCTGGTTATTTGAGCAGGCGTTTCCAAAAGCAGTGTAGCTATGACCTCTGATCTCAGAATGGTTGGATAACACGATTAGACAATGATTTGGTAATGAAGTGTGGACGATTTATGGTTTTATAATGTTTTATTGATGTTTAATATGTATGTGCATTTTTTAATTATGTTGAGTGTTTTATCTGCTTTTATATTGTTATGGGCATTGAATAGTGCCACTTGTAAGCTGCCATGAGTTGCCCTCGGGCTGAGAATGGCGGTATAAAAATGTAGTAAATAAATAATGTGTCTTTTACCTCCTTTTATTCCTCTAGTTCAATGTTTCTCAACCTGTGGTTCCCCGGGTGTTTTGTTTTACACCTCCCAGAAATCCAGTTTACCAACTGTTAGGATTTCTGGGCATTGAAGGCCAAAACATCTGGGGACTCACAGGTTGAGAACCATTGCTATAGCTTGCTGTTTCAACCCTACCTTTCTCAGCCTCTTTTTCAATACTGGAGATGACCAAATTCTGCATTGCATATATAGATGCTTGCAGACAATTATGAGAAGACAATTATGCTGGGGAAAATGGAAGGAAAAAGGAAGAGGGGCTGACCAAGGGCAAGATGGATGGATGGTATCCTTGAAGTGACTAGCTTGACTCTGAAGTTGCTGGGGGTGGCCACAACCGACAGGGAGCTCTGGCGTGGGATGGTCCATAAGGTCATGAAGAGTTGGAACTGACTGAACGAATGAACAACAACAACAACAACAACAACAACAACGGCTCGTTGCCACAGTTCCTGAGAAAAAATTATCAACCCATTTCCTTTAATGATGCTCTTTCTAGTAGTGTTGGCTTGCCTTACCTCATTGTCACTTCCAGTGGGTGACCCTGAACCATCCTGCCTATGGCCACTGGCACCTGTGATCAAGTACTGGCTGGTCCAACTCATTTGAAGAACCCCGAATACATTACACCAATGTGAATTTGGCCAACTGTACGTTCTACTTTTACCTAAAGTTGATCTAAATGTCTTATGATTTCTGCAAATCAGTAATCTTAAAAAAGTAGATTCATGGGGAAACTGGATGGGGATTTCTTTTTAAATTTCCACTTCTGTGTCTAGACAGAACTTGAAATACAAAATCTGCCAAGTTTCCTTCCCATTTGGATGACACTTTTGGAATTACTGAAATGCTCCATCTGTTCCTGTTTCAGTTTGTGTCTGCTGGGACTTGAAAGAACTCCTGGGTGTCAGTCAAACACAAAGTATCTACACATAAACTTGCTGCCTCTTAGTTTTTTTTAAAAAAAAAAGCAAGGGGGGTTATCTGAATTAAACATGAAGATGCTTGCTGTTTAGTAAGAAATGTCAGTGACCTACCTCGTTTGGCTAGAGGGCAGATAAATAAACATTGGGAAAGGATACCAAAACTATTTAAAAGGGTTGACATTGGTATCTAATGCCACATAAATATTCCAAAATTAATGTTGCCAACACGAATATTGTTGGAAGGGCTGTATCAGCTCCTATGTCCACATATGGCTCTATTGCCCTCCAGTTGAAATATTCAGGAAGAAAGTGTTAGAATGTATAACCAGAATGACAAATCAACAACTTTTGTGGAATACTTCTACTCTCCATCTTTGTATAAATGAAAATAAATAAAGCTACAGCATTCACTTCTGCTGACTAACACATGGCTTAAGATTGCAAAACACTGGAGGACACTGGAAAGAATTTCTCTCTCAATGGGTCTTGGCAGACACCAATGACACTCATTGAGAAATTAACTTGTGACGTTCAAGCCTCCGCAAGATAAATAATAAGAGATAAGTTTACGAATACCTAGTAAACTTGCACATATCTCTCTTCCTACAGAGCCTGATCTGTCCATCACAAACACCAGAATATTTTTTATAATTGTAAAAAATATTTATTTGTGCTATTTTCTTCATGTAAATTTATGTAAAGTTTTTCAATGGTTAACAATAAGTAAAGAAAGTAGATGTGTTTTGGGCTTTACCTTTTTTAACAGAAAATGTAGTCGCGGAGGCTGGCTATAATACGAAAAGAATATGGTTAGGATGCATTTACTGTAGAATGAATGCAGCTTGACACAATTTTAACTGCCATGGCTGAATGTGATGGAATCCTGGCATTTGTAGTTTATAAGATTGATAGCCTCCTGGCAGGGTTCCATCATAAACTATAGGAGAACCGGCACATGCCAACGCGGCAGCAGCACAGGAGACTTCCTGTATTCAATTTGAGTCAACAAGGGGGAGCCATGTGGCAGACGCTTCCCCTTGTGGGATGAGGTAGGGTGAAAGCCAGGCGATGTGGGATGTGGGGCAACAGGTTACCCACACCCCACACCGGATTCTTCACAATGAGCTCCTTGATTGCATTGTTTACTACAGACATGCTGTTACAAGTTGGCAGTGAAAGTCTGTGTCTTTTCTGCCCTTCCTTCTCCTATAGATGTCAATGCTCAGATTAGAGGTGCGATATTAAGCTTCCTCATTTGTACCATCTTGCTCATGGCTCATGAATTACCTTTGCTTCTTGGCCTGTCATGCTATTTGGCTTTCAAATTGATTCATTACCTCCTTCTCAAACCAGTAGGCTTGCTACTTGTGTCTGAACTCAGAGAGCCTTCGGAGAAATCTCTTATGGTCTCTTTCATTGCTGATATCTTGTGATTCTTTCTATTCAATCCAATCATCTCTAGGCTGTTCTGTGTCTCCTTAAATTGTGCACTGATTGCCTTAAACCAGAGCAGGATTGTCTCGTGCCTGTTTACCCAATGAGCTGACCTAGAAGCTATTTCTCTGCTGTCCTGTCTCTGGGACAGCACAAGGATCTATCCTGATGACATCATAAGAGTGACTCCAGTCGGAGGCTTCAGCTCTGATATCTCAAGGACTGGGCTCTGCTTGAGTTGATCACTCTTGTCTTGGTTGTTGCACACAATACGAGAATGACACCACTATTGTCCCTTTCCCAGTCTTGGAGCCCTGGTGATGATCCAATCTTTCCACCTGTTAATGGCTAGCGCAGAGAGGGCCTAAGAGAAGCAGAAGCAAGAGTACAGAACCAGCGCATTCCATGTCAATCGAAGCATCTCAAGGAAGCAATGTGACAGTCTGTAGAGGTGAGAAAGATGAAACTCATTCACGGCAAAAGGAGAGTAGGTAGTACACATAGCTCCCACAAATCACTGCAAATTGTTTTATGGTAAAAAAAAATAATGACATGTCTAGATAGCGTACTTTCTGGTCAATTAACCTTGATATGAATATAAACTTTTCTGAAGACTGCAAGTCAATGTTTCTATGTAAGATTTTAAATACGGTCAATTACATTCATGATACTAGGGGCCAAATCAGATGCTATATTGAGATCTCTGTGAACCGTATACTCCAGTTTTGTTTTAATTATTTTTAGGTCTTACTAAGAGTCATGGTAGGGAAGGACTCAGATTGGGATCAAAATGCTGCAGGAAGGGTGACTTAACAATCTTGCCTCAAACCTTTGTTTTTAAGTACATTTATTATTCCCCTGTACAGAAAAATATACCATTATATAGAAAATTTCCAGATTTGTCTCTCTAAAAAGTAAATTAGAATGGGGGAGGGGAGTTATTAATGAAAAAAATTAAAATACCAAGTACTATGCTCTTGCTCTAATGCATGGGGATAAGACAGAATATTATATTCAGCCCTTCATATCCATGGATGCTATATTTATAGAGTTCACCATCCATGGCTTGAATAAATAGATGGATAGATTGATACATATTTATACATTGATACATTCCAAACAACAAGCCTTGAGTTTTCCATTTTGTATTAGGGTTATGATATCATTTTACTACACCATTGTATATAATAGGAATTGATCATCCAGAGCAACACCAGAGGCACTCCAAGTGGCCAGCTACTGGTTAAGGGACATTTGGTATAATGCCAAGTTTTTAAAACTTTGTTTATGTTTTTAAATACATTGCAACTTTACTCTTGGTCTGCTTCTGACATGATAAAGAAATAAATAAATGCAGACTAAACATGCCCAGCCCTTTAAGCTGCTCCTCATAGAACTTGTTCTCCAGACCCTTGGTCATTTTAGTCACCCTCCTCTGGACACATTCCAGCTTGTCAACATCTTCCTTCAATTGCTGTGCCCAGAATTAGACACCGTGTGATTCCACGTGTGGTCTCACCAAGGAAGAATAGAGAGGTAGCATGACTTGTCTGGATTTAGACACTAGACTCCTATTTATGCAAGCCAAAATCCCATTGGCTTTTTTGCCCCCTCATCACATTGTTGGCTCATGTTTAACTTGTTGTCCATGAGGACGCCAAGATCTTTTTCACATACTGTATACTGCTGTTGAGCCATTCTGTATCTTTGCATTTCATGTCTAATGCCTAAGTGGAGTATCTTGCATTGGTCCCTGTTGTAAAGGAAGTATACCTTATATTGAACCTGCTCTATCTATGGATTTCATTTATCTTAATATTTGCTTAGGTTTACTTCAAGTTTAAAGCAACAAAGAGTCTTGTGTCACTTTGAAATGATCTATATTTTATTCACCTTGAAAATGATCTATATTTTATTCACCTTGGAAATGAACTGGCGGTAGGGCAGTGGAGCCCACCCAGAGTGTTGTGGGGGCGGCACTGACTTCCTCTGGATGCGGATCCCAGCGGTGCAAGGCCCACCATCGACGATTCCGTTCCAGAACCGTTTGGGGAGTGGGCTTCAGGAGTTGGAGACGAATGGCAATATCACAGTCTGAAGGAGGTGAACTAAGGAGGCGAACGACTCCCCTATCTATTAGGGTTGAGAACTCCTTAAACCACCCATCTCGTGACTTGCCCTCTCCTCCTGGAAGACCGACTCTCCTTGGGACTCAAGGCCATCCCACAAGGTTTGGAGGTCTGCCCCCTTGGATCTCGCCTTCCCCCTTGCCCCCCCAAACATCGATGGGCCTCACCGGAACTACTGATTATAGCCCTATTGTTGTAGTTAGTGCTGTGTGTTTGTAGTTAGTATTAGGTAATGATTTGTTTTTTATTATATCTATATTGTAATTGTGTCATACCACTGTTGTAACCACCCTGAGCCCATGGGGAGTGGCGGTCTATAAGCATGAAGTAATAATAATAATAATAATAATAATTTATAAGGTTTCATAGAGTACAGCCCATCCTTAGATGCATTATGTTTCAATACAGTTTCATTGTTGATTTTAAAATTTTCTGCATTTTTTCTTTGCATTATGTCTTTTGGTTTCTTTAACATGCACTGATGTCAGAATTCCGCTAAAGAATTGGACTGGGAAATGACAGCAGATGTCACAGCTTCTCTAACAGGATGACATGGCCCATATGGACCACTTGATTATTGGGGGCCCTAACCTGGAATAATGGTGACTGTATTAATTAGAACATCCAAAGCAGAGGGCATATTGCTTTGCCCCCTAAATGGGGGCTGACATTTCCTTTAGTCCCTTGGAAACCAAAAGTGTCATTTAATCTAAATGTTTTCGTCATTGTTAATGGAATGAACCTACCATGCAGGAAACATGTGCAGAGCTGACCCCCTGAAAAGCAACAGAAATCAAAGGTTTCAAAGCTGCCCTTTCAAATGTATGCCAACAAACATTTTCACAGGGCTGCTAAACTAAATGGCACTACTGTTTCACCGCAACTCGCAACAGCCTCATTAATTTGCTCCCAAAGGCAGATTCTTGCAAACGTCACAAGCAAAACAGGCCAAATCCCTCTGCTGCTTAACTAGGGAATAGTAAGCAATATAAGTATGAAGAAAATTAAAGTTTTTCGCTTGAACTAGCCTTTCTAGTTAGCGGGAGGTGTTGGGGAAAGAGCCGCATAGGAATACAATACATTCCCTGACATCTGATACCACAGCCCTATTGTAACTGTGTTTTAGCTGACCCAGTATTGCAGTTTGTGAAAAGAACATGACTACGCAGTCTGTGAAGTGTGTAATAAACCTACTCCTTGTTCCCTCCTGATTTTAATTTGTTTTGCAACTTATCAGTGAAGCAAAGAAAATCAAGTGTGTTGGCCTCCCCTTTCCTCAGCAAAGAAGCTGTTTTTACAAGTTGATCCTTCAGGGCAACTTATGCAAGGTGCAAAGGGATTTGGAGATGTGTTTCTAGATAAACTTAACAAGCCTTGAGTTCGGAAATCTTTCTTTCAAAACCCAATGAAAACATACTCGTGGTTAAGCAGACGGCCAAACGCCTTTGTAATGAATGGCATGAAAATATTCCTAAATCTCAGACTTTGAATTGTTGATGTTTGATGTTGCCACTAAAACAAAAGAGCTCATAGAACTGAGAAAAGGGTTAGCATTCTTCCTCATAGGGGAACAAGAAAGCTGTTCAGTGAATGGCTATCAATGCCACCCAAGTAATTTCCACAACTCTCTCCTGCAGTTCTTTGAATATCATATACATAGAAGCAAGGATAGCCCAAGACTTTTCACCTTAGGCTAAGCAGCACATGGCATCACCTTCTGTGAATGTTGCCCTCCAGCAGCTATCAGACCCGTCCATCACAATCAAAAGAAAGGGACTACATGAGGTTGCTATGAGTTTTCCGGGTGGTATGGCCATGTTCCCAGGGGCGGTCCTACCGGTAGGCAAAGGACGCCGCTGCATGGGGCGCCATCTTGGTAAAGGGCGCGTTCCCCCGCCCACCAGACAGCGTCCGGCCGATGTTCCGCTCCCCCTCCCTCCCTGCCTGCCTCCCTCCCTGCCATCCACACAGGATGTGGCCCTAGTGCCTCCTCCCCGCCTCCAGTCCCCATCCCTGCCCGCCCCCGCCTCCTTCGGTCTCCTCTTTAGCCACCCTCTCCTTCCTTTCCTCGGAGTCTCCTCAGTCGCAGGAGGGGAGGGGGTCCTCCGTGAGTCACGCTGGGGAGAAGCGGGGAAACTCCAGCTGCTCCACCGGGGCTAGCGCTTGGGCCGAGAGGCGCATGCGCAGCCTTCCTCGCCGAAGCCTCCCCCTGCTTCTTCCCTCCCTCCCCTCCCTCCCTCCCTCCCTCAATCTTGCTCTCGCTCTCTATCTCTCTTTCCTTGCCGGCTGGGTGCTGAAGTTGGGCAGATGGCAGGCAAGCAGCAGCAGCTCCGTTAGCCGATCCGTGGCGCCCGCCCTTCTTTGCCTTGCCTTCTTCCCTGTAGGCCTTCCTCCCCCACGCCGGGAATCATCCAAGCACAGGCAGCCAGGCGGGGGTGTGGGTAAGGCGGACCCTTCTCCCTTTGCCTTTCCCTTCCCAGTGCGGTCTGTCTCCCTCACCCCACCTGCACCCTCCTCCTCCTTTCCCCGCATCCCTTGTCTTTGGCTTTCACTTCTTCCCAAGGCAGCAAACATGTCTGCTGTGGCAAAGAGGAAGTAATAGGCATGGGGGGAGGGATGGATGTGGGCAAGGCAGGGAGCTTGAGGAGGGGCAAGGGAAAGGGGAGGGGTAGAATAGAAGAGGAAGTGCTGTGTTTACAGGCTTCTGCGCCTGCACACAGGAGCTTCTGGGCATGCGCGGAGGGGGGGGAGCCAAAATAATGTTCGCTTACCATTTAAAATTACCTTAGACCGCCCCTACATGTTCCAGAAGCATTCTCTCCTGACAATTCACCCACATCTATGGCAGGCATCCTCAGAGGTTGTGAGATCTGTTGGAAACTAGGCAAGTGAGGTTTATATATCTGTGGGATGTCCAGGCTGGGAGACAGAACTCTTGTCTGTTAGAGGTAAGTGTGAATGTTGCAATTGGCCACCTTCATTAGCATTGGATGGCTTTGCAGTTTCAAAGCCTGGCTGGTTGCTGCCTGGGGGGGATCCTTTGTGGAGAGGTGTTAGCTGGTCCTGATTGATTCTTGTCTGGAATTCCCTTGCTTTTTGAGTCTTGTTCTTTATTTATTGTTCTGATTTTAGAGGTTTTTTTTAATACTGGTGGCCAGATTTTATTCATTTGCATGGTGTCTTCCTTTCTGTTGAAATTTCCCACGTTTGTGGATTTCAATGGCTTCTCTGTGTAGTCTGACATGGTGGTCATTAGAGTGATCCAGCATTTCTGTGTTCTCAAATAATATGCTATGTTCAGGTTGGTTCATCAGGTGCTCTGCTATGGCTGACTTCTCTGGCTGAATTAGACTGCAGTGCCTTGATTCGTGTTTGGGCAATGCTGCATTTGGTAGTCTTTATGTAGACTTGTCCAGAACTGCATTGTATAATTTGTATTTGTTTGCACCTTTGGTATCTGCTGGGATTTGGATCCAGGACCTTCCATGGATGCTAAAATCCATGGATGCTAACATCCTATTATATACAGTGGCATAGAAAAATGGTGTTGCTTATATAAAATGGCAAAATCAATGTTTTCTTTTTGGATCATTTATAATTCAAGATTTTTTGAGGGTTTTTTTTAAAGGAAAATTAGGATTTAAAAAAAATAATTTCGAGCCACGGATGATTGGATCCATGGATACAGAATTTGTGAATATAGAAGGTCATGTATATAAAGTAGACTTTCAGGTAACTGGAACTCAAGCAGCCAGAACTCTCAAGCAAACCAGCAAAACATGAAGAAATAATACAGCATCCACAAACGTGTTTTTATAATAAAAATTGGTGCACTTGGTTTGTCTTTAAGTGTCTTAATATGCTTTTAATTAATATATTTCAATATGATTCCAGCCCGGGAGATGATTCACAGTATCGACATGTATTAGAACGTGGAAACGCGAAATCTCCTGTATCGACTTTGAGTCCTTATTGTGTTACTACAACACTGGGGAGGAGCGGTCAGAAGTTTCAAGCGCCCTGAGGAAGCGGAGTTTACGCGCCAGCTCTTCTACCCTTCAAGGCTCCCTTTCTGACTCAATCGCTAGCCTATGAGTTATTATACTCTTGACTATTGATAGGGGTACACAGATTCTGTTGGAATATTGTACTTGGCCCTATACTATTGTAGGGGCACTACCATTGTTATTATGTGAATTTGGAACACTGTGAATGAATTGCATTGCATTGCACTTTTTGTGAGATTGTTATGCTATTTAGCACTTGAATTTGTTCATATGATTATACCTGTGATTTTTACCTCAAACACGTGTCTATACTTTTATTCCCATAGATCTGCCCCTTTATACCCTGTGGTTTAGCTTTGTGTATAGCGATTAAGTCTAGTCATGTCTGACTCTGGGGGATGGTGCTCATCTCCATTTCTTAGCCAAAGAGCTGGCGTTGTCCATAGACACCTCCTAAGTCATGTGGCCAGCATGAATACATGGAGCACCATTACCTTCCAGCAGAAGTGGCACCTATTGATCTACTCACATTTGCATGTTATTGAACTGCTTGGTTGACAGAAGCTGGACCTAACAGTGGGAGCTCACCCCGCTCCCTGGATTCAAACCCACATCTTTTTGGTCAGCAAGTTCAGCAGTTCAGCAGTTAAACCTGCTGCACATCATGGTATGGTAATATGGGGTATAGTATTACTTTGCTCTATTTTAATAGTAACTCGCAAACAACCAGAAACTACGTTTATCTTGCACCTACCCATTCCCATGGGTGCCGGTTAAGTGAGAGTTTACTGTATTGTATAATAATTGCTGTAGTGATTTCAATAACATATATCTGTAACTATCTGGGTAGAAAACTATCCATTTATTCCCAAAGCCCTAATGATTTCAAATGCAGATAGCACATCCTTCCAATAATTTCTGGTAGGCAGGAGCCAAATCTCAATCTTTTTTATCTTCCATAGTGCATGAAGTAATCTTGGTACAAAGCCATGCCATTTAGAGAGGCTTTCAGGGAAATTGTTAAAACTCGAGCACTCTCCGAACTTTGCCCATGAAAATAAGAAACAACTCATTCCGAGGCTGCACTTTGAAAAGAAGAAAATAATTCTGTGTCAGTTGTAAAAGAGGATGAAGTGGAAAGAGGTCATGGCTGAAGAGCTTCAGAAACTGCCTGTTCTGCAGCAGGAATGTCTCTCCTGCTGTTTATTCATGCAAATTTGAAACAGGTCAGATTTCCCATTGCTAAACAGTATGTGCACCATGAGTGATACATTTGGAGGGGGGGAACACCACCATAACAACTAAGGACCTCATCCCATGAGCGGGGAGAGAGCAGAGGGAATCATCTTACTTTGTTCCCCACAGTTGAGGTCCATCTTCTGGGAAGTCCAGCCATTCCACATCCTTTCCCCATCTTTTTCCATTTGGAGTTGGGTATCACCTGACTCCTGAAAATGCACTGGGCTCCGTTTCCATGCACTGCAAAAATTGAGTCCCACAAAGTTCCACCAGAAGTGCCCTTAAGTCATGTGATGGCCTCTGTGGGACTCCTATTCAGGAGCACATAGAAATTGAGCCCAGAGTCCCTGTGATGAGATCCTAAGACACTATACATGAAACACCATCATAAGAAAGCTGGGCTGGTCTCAGATTCCACTGTAGTTTAAGTCAAATATAGACCAGAATTAAATGAGAGTCTGGCCTGACAAGCATTGCTGCTAACAATCAAAGTTCCAGATTAAAGGACACACTCACGTGTACTAATGGGGTGGGAATCCCAAGTACATAAACAGTGCTATAAAAAATACTGTAAAGCAGGTATCAATTATATCACAGATCTGATAACCCAATTACATTCCAATACATTTCAAAAGACACACAATGTGGCCAGTAATGAAATTAGACATGAGCGCCTATGGTTGATACAAACAAAGCAACAGTATACACATAGACCATGGTACAGGCAGACGTAAATAACCTGGATGTTGAGGGTCCGTATTGGAACAGTCTATCCCAGTATGGATTGTGGCCAAGGGGTTCGTGGCAAGGTGGCAAGTCCGAAGAAGTCCCCTCGCAACGTTGCGCAGCAAGGGAACTTGAGCCGCGGCGTTGGAGCGAGACGGGGAGGATGCAGCCATGCTCGGGGGGGGGGGGGGGGAGCCTGCCAGAAATGCCGGAAAGAGGCCACAAAGCAGGAGCAAGTGTCGAAAGCGACCTGTCATGCTGTGGGGGCTCCCGTGGGAGCGAAATTCAAACCCAATGTGGAGGAGAGAGCCGGGACAGGGCTGAATGGCTGGGAATCTCCTGGGCGCCAAGGGTTGGTATGCCGTTTTGGCGTCAAAAGACGCTTCTTCAGGGCGCGTCGCTATTCAAGGTAATCTATAACAATATAACAATAATAATGCAATAACAGAAATGCTGGCCAATGAGGGTTCAAGTTGTAGCCAACTTTGAGCAACCCCCCCCCCCCCTCTCCTTTGTGTTTGTTGTAAAGGACACACTCACCAGGGTCGAAGGCAGAGACAAAGGCTTTTAATTATGTTCTGGCCAAGAACAGATGCAAGTGGGCTCATGCCCAAAAGTGCAAGCATACCCGTATTGTGAAATGGAACCATTTTTATATAGGAAAGTTTCAGTTTGTTAACATTGTATAAGTTTGATTTTTCCCTCCCATGTCCCCAATTGGCTGAGCATTGGGAGCCAGCTGGCATCACATGCGCTCCTGATTGGACAGGAGGCAGGCTCAAGCTGGCTGGCTTCCAGATTGGTGCAGGCTCTGATGGCGTAGCTCCCAGCTTAGCGGAAAAATCCTGGAGTGGCCAATCAGTCTGCTGGAGTGTTTTTCCGGGCGGAAGGAAGTTGTCAGGAAGTGTTGTCATGAAGACTTTTCAATAACTTTAAAGCATAGGTTCTTTTTACTACAATTTCCAGTGTGAGAGAGTATATCAGATTACAGAAAAACATTTAGACATACAGACATTGGACATACAGACATACAGATTCTATGCAACTACATTGGATTTACAATTTACATTGGCTAACAAACAAAGAAGAATTATATCTTCACTCAGCATTCACACACATGTACGTCCATTCATCCTCAAGCACCCACATATTATTATATCCTTTTCTCCCTCCTTGGAGAAACACTTGTTAGGCCAGACCCTGCTTTCCTGCAGCCTGTCAACGCACAGTTCCAAAACTTCCTTAACTTCAAAACTCCTCTTTCCCTAAACACAATGCCAAGGACCAGATCTCTGTTTTCCAAACAGCAGAACCTGACTCCCTGCACAAAATCTAATACTCCAAAAGTGCACTTCTTCCTCTTCCCTTGAGAAAGAAGCCCCAAAGTGACCAGACTGCTCCCTTGCAAATCTGCCACTCTGTCCTTCCCATGGACCAGAGAGACGGGTGAACAAGACTCCTCAGATCTGTCACAATTTGAGCATTATTAGACTGAGTCTTTTATAGGAATATTCTGCTGATGTATTCCCAAAGTTGTAAATGAATGAAAGAGGTCTTCCATCCTGGCTCCATCTCAGTTTCCTGGCCAGATGTTGATTCTTCTTGATTGGTGTTGAGACATGTCTTACACAAGCTGCATCTTACACAAGCGAGCACCTCCATTGCTCTCTTAGTTGCATCCTGGCTTCAGTCCAATTGATGCCTTGCTGCCTTCTCTCTCTCTCTCTCTCTCTCTCTCTCTCTCTCTCTCTCTCTCTCTCTCTCTCTTTCTTTTTTGGCTTGGCTTGGTTGGCTTGGCCTCTCTCTTGAATAGTTTTTATTTTCCTTAATTTTCATGATTCTTCTTATTTAGTGGGACTGACTGGGAGTTGAGAATGTGTGGGAGGGTTGCAGGCGCATTTGGGGGCACGGGAGAAAGAGCATCTTTTTCTCTTTGCCTTTGTGTGGTGTGCTTTTCTTTAGAAATTTTTGGTTGTCTCTGAGAGCCTTGAGTAACTCTTTAGCTTCTTTTTTCTCTCCCCTTCTCTCCTTCAGAAAATACTTCTAAAAGATAATAATATAATTATTAAAACAAAATAAAAGCCCTCATTTTCAGAAAACCACTACCTAGTTACCTACCACCTTCCTTTGCAAACTTGTTCTCTCTTTATAATCTCTCTTTGCTACTTTTCTCTGTCTTCTGAATTTTTGGGTAAAATATAATAATAATAATAATAATAATAAGTAGTAGTAGTAGTAGTAGTAGTATTGGATGACTGTTGCCACTTGCCAGTAATACAAAGAACAACTACAACATTTATTTTTGCTTCAATCTGTGGAGAAATTTGGCCAGAATCCATCGTCTCCCCTTTTTTCCTTCAGAAAATACTTCTAAAATATTATTATTCCCAGAAAAACAAAGAAAACCCTTATTCTCAGAAAACTACAACATAGTTACCTACCTGCTTATAATTTCATTCCTTTGCAAACAAATTCTCTCTGTTTATATTTCTCTCTGTGCTCTAAAAAGAAAAAAGCTCGTAAAAATCAGTGGATGACTCAAAAGTTCTTAAACTTGGTGGGCTAACAATGGTATATGTGTCCCCCAAGTGTGGTTATTATCATCCTGAAGGTCCTAAAAATGATGGGAAGGAGAGCCAGGGAAGCCCACTCATTGCTGGCAATGGGTCGGATTGAGCTGCGGTCCAAAAACTCCATTCAGCTGCAGCCCGTTTTTGAGAGGTGCACAAAAACAGATATGGGGGTCTACTGATAGCCAGCAGAAATGGGTCGATGTTCAGCCGAAATGCACAAGCCTACTAAACATCCATGTACCTGATACAGCATGAGACTTATCCTTTTCTCTTGATGCATGAAGAGAACTTTAAAATTTAGCATGAGTGCTTCTGCTCTATGAGGCAAAAACTGCCATGGAGCAAAAAAGTAAACAGAAACATTCATTACACAATCACTTTTTCCTGATGTCTCCAATACATTAATGCAGTACAGAGTGCAGCAGTGCAGAGATTGCTGAATTGGTGAATGTTAAGAGTTTACAGCAGCATGGGGAACATGTTGCAGTTGTAATTGATCTCAAAACTTGAGAAAACCAGATTTTTAAAACTCTGACCGTTATCACAAGGCAAAAATATCTTTTGGAATTCTTTTTTCCCTTCTGTTTGAATTTATGTTATTTTATAGGAATTGAATCCAGATTTTATCATCAGTAACTATCTGATCCCACTCTGCAAAAGAGTGCTGGTGCCTTGCCAAACTACACATCCCAGGATTACATAGCATGGAGCCATAGCAGATTTTTGTGTGTGGGTGTGGGTGTGTGTGTGTGTGTCAGGAGTGACTTGAGAAACTCCAAGTTGCTTCTGGTATGAGAGAATTGGCCATCTGCAAGGACGTTGCCCAGGAGATGCCCGGATGTTTTACCATCCTGTGGGAGGTTTCTCTCATGTCCCTGCATGGGAAGTTGGAGCTGACCGACCAGAGCTCATCCCACTCCCCAAATTCGAATCACCAAGCTTTTGGTTAGCAGTTCTGCTGGCACAAGGGTTTAACCGATTGCGCCACTGGGAGCTCCTGCCATGACAGTTAAAGAGGTGTCAAACTGTATTGATTCTACAATGCAGATGCACCCATAAGTGGATTACTACAGATGTTACTACAGATGTTAAATATGATAATGAGAAACTACAGGACAACTTCCCAAATTGCTCTTTGTGGGCATCATTCTCTTTAAAGGAAAGCCTTGATCACTTTTTCCTGAAGAGAATTAAAATGATGGAAGCTGCCACCCTATATGAGATGCATACAAACTTTTCCAGTCCTTATGCTTTCTTGTTGACTAGTAATGAGCCATTGACCAGTGGTCACCTTTCCCCATCTTCTGTTTTTCAGCATGATTTGACTGTGGTTATTCATTAAAGTCATTACATTATTTACAGCTTTTTCACTGACAGTCAGTTCCCCACAGCGACATAAAAATAATATAATTTCCTGCAGTGCCTAAGAAGCTGGAAGGCTTTAAAAATGCATAAAGCCCCTTGAAATTACCCAGAGGGACGGAGTTAAAAAATAAATAAATCTCTGCAGAGTTTCTAAAACTGCATCCTCCGACTTTGATCTGCATAGATCAAAATCCCCCTGTTGCTAATATACAGGCATGCAGAACATCCACAATCAGCAGTTCTAGGCAGACAAATACCGGGACATAAATCTACAATCATTCTCTCAAAGCTGGTACGTTGGAGGCTTTCCTGACACATCATCTCCTTCAACAATATTACACTCTCCCATCCAATCTTCATGTGCCGCTTTTCTCCTTCCGCACACCTGCTCTTCTTTTCAAGTCGATATCAAAGGTTCCTTTTTGTGTGATGTGCTAATGCCAGAAAAGAAGTATCTGCGTTACAAATCGCATTGTTTTTCATAATGATGAACTGGGCTTTGGAGTATGTGTACTAAAAGAACATTTTGCTTTCACAGACAGGGACAGTTCTGCTTTCCTTTCTTTTTCTTCTTTCTTTCTCGTTTTCCTGGGTGTTGTACAATTTGGTGAGGAATATTGTTAAACAAAAGAATTGTACAGTTGCTAACTCCTATAGATACTAAGACAAGAAGTCAAGGGATAGAACTGTAATCCAATAATTTTATCAACTTGAAAATAAGTAATAATCACTTTGATACAATATCAATGTTCATATAACACATAACTTAAACAATACTCCACGGAGCGAATATAAAAGTTACAAGTGTATCAGTGGCGAAACTCACAATACCCCATATAATATACGGCCAATGATGGGATATTCTAACACAAATAACAATACTACAAGGGGAACAAAGTGTCCCAAGGTTTGACTTCGGGACACTTTGTTCCCCTTGTAGTATTGTTATTTGTGTTAGAATCTCCCATCATTGGCCGTATATCATATGGGGTATTGTGAGTTTCGCCACTGATACACTTGTAACTTTTATATTCGCTCCGTGGAGTATTGTTTAAGTTATGTGTTATATGAACATTGATATTGTATCAAAGTGATTATTACTTATTTTCAAGTTGATAAAATTATTGGATTACAGTTCTATCCCTTGACTTCTTGTCTTAGAGGAATATTGTTAACCCTAATGAGGCTTTTTCAAAGTTGAAGGCAAAGCATTCGGAAAGTCAGTGTTGACCAAGGCCCAGTGTTTGTGTGTACATATATATGTGTGTGTGTGATTGAAACAACCCAGTACTCCTTGTGTACTTTACTGGAAAAACTTTACCTTCCCAGACTCCTACTTTATGAATTTCTACTTGATCATCTTACTTTGGTCCACACATTGCCTACTATCCAGGTTTACTGTGTCCACACGGCGCTGTTTAGGACTTTACTCTGAACATTGGTACAGTTCTCCATACAATTGTATTGGAAACCTACAACTGGACACATTACGTTACCAATGTACTTATCAGGAGGCAGACCTGGTTATCGTAAAGTTCCTTCTGACCAACTGGTCAGTTAGACCTACACTGTCACATTTTATTCTCGTGCACAGCCATTATTCGCCAGAGGGGACTCCTATATTTGATCTACTCATGAGGAGCTTTACTCATTTGGAACTTTATTTTGAGATTTTACCAGTTTCTATTGCCCTGGAGGGCTGTGTTTCCCTGTTGTACCACATCCACCTGGATCTCGTCAACTGATGCGGCACAGGATAGTATCCACGCCCTACTTTTCCTTATTTGGCTAATACAGACATTTACGGAAGCGGCGTGTCTCAGAGGGCTGTGTTTTCCGGTTGCACCACATCTACCCAGAAATCGTCAACTGACGCGACATTGCGTTTTACAAACCTTCCACTTTAAAGAACACATATCATTAATAATCCTGTATTTCAATGAGTATGTCCAGCAACTAATGTGCTACCATAGTTAGAGGGTAACTCTGCCTTCATCTGAAATATTATAGAAATGGGTTGTTGTGTGTTTTCCAGGCTGAATGGCCATGTTCCAGAAGCATTCTCTCCTGACGTTTCACCCACATCTATGGCAAGCATCTTCAGTGGTTGTGAGGTTTGTTGGAAACTAGGCAAGTGAGGTTTATATATCTGTGGAATGTCCAGGGTGGGAGAAAGAACTCCTGTAATTATATGGCTCTAAGTCCCAGGAAAATAGGCAATCAATCAGTCTATATTTGCAGTCAACGGACCATTAAACATCAACTAAAATACATATATTTGTATAAAACTTCATATTTACAGGAATGAAGAGGATCAGTAGTGTCACTAGCAGGGTGCAAGAATTGCAAATGCACCGTGACATCAATGGAGGAATACAAAAATGATGGTCTAGAATTTTTTGTGCAGTTTCAGGAGAAATATATTGGTTTTTTATTATTTTAAAATACCTCTGTAGTAGGGGTGGATATCTCCAATTAAAATACTTTGAAACCCGTTAATATTTCGTATTTGAAATCATTTTGACCCTATATCGACCCTCGGCGTCCAACCCGGAAGTGAAGTTTCAAAACCGAACCCGGGATTGCTATTTTTGTAAAGGGCACGTTATTAGGTCGTTTTTTCCCCTCTCAGTTCTCAACTCACGAGAGGAGACTGGAGGGCAGCAGCACCCTCCTTTCTCCTCTCGCCAGCTGAGAGCTGAGGCGGGCACTTTGGAAGCGCACCTCCTTCCCTGCTAAGAACTGAACCGCGTCAAGCTTGTATCCACACACCCCTTCCTTTCCCCGCCATCTCAGAGGCATCCCGTGTTATATTTAACCCAGGATGCTTCTGAGGTGGAGGGGGAGGGAGGGAGGAGTGGATGGCTGCCCGTGCTAGCTCAGAAGCATCCCGGGTTATATTTAACCCGGGATGCTTCTGAGGTGGAGGGAGTGGCTTGCCATCCACTCTTCCCTCCCTGCCCTCCCCAGCTGAGAGGCATTAAATATAATGTGTGATGCTTCTGAGCTCGGGGGGGGGGGGAGAGGAGAGCAAGCCCTCCATTCTAACCTCCCTGCCTTCCCAGCTGAGCGGCATCTCGGATTAAATTTAATCCGAGATGCTTCTGACCTAGGGGGGAGGGAGGGAAGAGTGGAGAGGAAACCCTCCATTCTAGCCTCCCAGCTGGTGTAACGAATAAAAATGAAAATTCATTAGTAATTATGTTTCAATTATGAAATTTCTTTAAAAATTTTCGGAATAATTTCTATAACAACCCCGCAAGGGAAATCCCCCCACGAGTTTAGAATCAATTTTTTTATGGATCAACCACCCCTACTCTGTAGTATGTTATAACCACAACAATATTCATAAGCCCATTTTATGTGTACCATATACAATCAGTGTTCAAATTACAAACATCTGACTTACAAATGACTCATAGTTAAGAACAGTTAAGAAAATGTGAGAAATCTACTCCTTGGAAGGGAAATTTACTTCAGAAAGATTTACTGCCAAGAGGAAAAGGTGTCTCCACTGAAGCTTTATCACCAGTTCTTATTTCTACTACAAGTTTTTCAAAATCCAATTCTCACAGGGACAGAAAGTGAGATGAAATCTTCTGAACAGTGGCACAAACAGCAAAACAAACACCACAGGGATGTTAACCATTCCCTATGCTTTCCAAAGCTTATATATATATATATATATATATAGATAGATAGATAGATAGATAGATAGATAGATAGATAGATAGATATAGATATAGATATAGATATAGATATAGGTATATGTATAGATATAGGTAGATAGAGGGAGGGAGGAGGGAGATGACAGAGACAGGGACAGATATATTTGGCTGGAGTTAAACTTTAAAATGTACTAGTTTCAAATTACGTACAAATTAAATTTAAGAACAAACCTATGTTTTGTTTGTAACTTGGGAGCTGCAAGACTAAATTCTCTGCTAATCTACTATTTGAATCTTTTAATACAATTATGTTTCAGAGATGTCATTATGACCTAATTACGACGACACTTCAAATCACGTGATTTTATCTGCATGCACTATAAGCACAAACTGCTGTTTTGTTGGATCTTGATTTTTTTGGGTCAAATTTACTGATATTTGAGTTGCAATACTGTAATATGGTCTGGTATGGGAGGAAGTCCTTGGGGATGACACTATGTGTTATTGCTTGACATCTCGGCCATTCTGGCTCCCCCCCCCCCCCTGAGGCTCCCGTGTCCGCTGACGCCGTGTGGCAAGAAGTTGGGGGAGCCAGCTCGAAGTGGAGCGGCCCAGCATAGCGGTTGGCCTTGAGGACGGTCCTCTAGGCCATGTGCTTCAACCTGGAAAGGGAGCAGGACCCGGATGTAGTCCCTTGCCGGAAGTCCCGCCCTTGGAGGACTTTGCCACCGACAAGGACTCGGAAGTCCCGCCCTTGGAGGACTTTGCCACGGACGAGAACCCAACCCGGAAGCAACATGATCCCCGGAAGAGGCGGTGCCGACGTTGGAGACGGAAGCACCGGGTAACAGGTGCTCTAGGAGCAGCCCCCCTCCGAGAGGGCAGAGCCCCCAGATCTGCCACTGTCCCGTCGAGGAAGTGCCCTGCGCCGAGGACAGCCAGGCCTCTGAGGACTCACTAAGCTAGGACCTTCTGGAGCTCCCGCTATGGACAGCCAGAGCTCCAAGCGGTAGAAGCATCGAACTCGGCCAATACAAGGGCCGACATGAACTCTGTGCGGGTGATTAGGAGTATGCACTGCAGGCAACCATGAGGAAGCCTGCGGGCACTGTCTCCAACCCGCACCTTACCAACGGTGATCCTACTGGGGCCCCCCTGTCTGCCACCCTTTGATGGCGGGACAGTGCCTTAGTTGGCTATCGCCACTGGACTTCTTTCCCTCCCACTTCTCTCCCTTTCCCCCTCCCCCTATTCCCTCCCTCTTCTTTCCCACCCCCACTGCAATCTTACTGCTGTAAATCGCCCAGAGCATCCTCGGATGGAGGGCGATTAATAAATGTAAAATGTAATGTAATGTAATGTAATGTAATTGCACCAGATGACACCAATTCTAGTAATGCCACTGAAAAGAATATTAGAAGCAAAATATCAAACAATCCTAAGGTTTGGTGAGAAATAGCTAGATTAAGAAATATAGCCACTTGCACAGTGACTGACTGATTAGGACCCTGAAGTAAAATAATCATAAGAGACTCAAGAAACCAAGAAACGGAGTCATAGGATACATTAAATTCTTACAAGCCTCTTGCTGGTAACGGCAATGAAAAAGAACATGAAAGATAAGACTTCACCTCAGGGTGGAACATCTGTTATTCTTTAGGGTTTTATTATACATGCAATCTAACAGATCAGAGAAGAGAATATTGAACCTAGCGAATATATATATTCATATATTTAAAAATGCCTAGTCTATAGCTGCTGGTATTAACTGGTGATCTGCCAACCAAGGATCAAATACAGTTAGCTCTGGTTTGTACTTGGATGAGAGACCACCAATTAATGCCAGGTACTGTGGGATATATTTCTATGGAACAAACTGGCAAAACCACCACTGAGTGCCCTTCCACACAGCCATATAACCCAGAATATCAAGGTAGATCACCCACAATATATGGAGCCCCTGGTGGTGCAATGAGTTAAACCCTTGTGCTGACAGGACTACTGACCAACATGTCAGCAGTTCAAATCCAAGGAGAGTGAGTTGAGCTCTCCGTGCGGGGACAGGAGAAAAGCCTCCCACAAGGATGGTAAAACATAAATATCCGGGCATCCCCTGGGCAACATCTTTGCAAACGGCCATTTCTCTCACACCAAAAGCGGCTTGCAGTTTCTCAAGTTGCTCCTGAGTCAGGAGTCCTGACATGAAAAAAAATCCACAATATCTTCTTTGAACTGGGTTATCTGAGTCCCCGCTGTCATATGATCCAGTTCAAAGTAGATTTTATACAACTGTGTGGAAGGGGCCTGAGTAGTCCCTGAAAATCATATGATCATCATAAGTCAAGAGGCAACCTAAATACATATATAAATAAGCGGCTATTCTAGGTGTGGCATTCCATCTTTTCGAGGGAAGTTTGATAATCCTAGTGACTGAGGGGAACAAAATCCCCATAGATGATATATATCCAATAAGCTGTGTTTGACAATCAATTTGTTGCTAAATCTATAGATCCTGAGGTAGCTTCTTCTGGACCACAATTTGGACCATCCATGGTGAACAAAAGAATGTGACTTTTCATGAAGATCTACACTGCTATATAATCCAGATTATCAAATCATATAATCCAAATTATCTGTTTTGAACTGTATTATATGAGTATATGGCTAGATCTACACAGGCCCGGCCCCGGATTAACCCCTTTTGGCGCCCTAGGCCACACTTTGGAATTACGCCCCCAAACCAACCTCTACCACACACCCCCTCCTCCTCCTCCTCGCAGCGTGAGGAGGAAGAGACAGATGGAAGCCCGGCCCCCAGTGCCTTGACAAGGGGACGGGGGCAATGGCGAGGGGGTGCCATTTCCTCCTCCCCCGCCCCCTCACAGCACTCTCCCCCCGCCCTCCTCCTCCGAGAGAGAGAGTTGTGTTGCGGTTTTGTTTCAACATATTTTTTGGGGGTCGATTGAATTGCGCACCCCTTGGCTTGCACCCCTAGGCCATGGCCTAGGGTGGCCTTATGGGTAATCCGGGCCTGGATCTACACTATCCCAGGATCTGATCCCAGATTATTTGCTCATCCCAGATTATCTGGGAGTGTAGACTCATATAATCCAGTTCATAGCAAATTATCTAGGAGCCAACCCTGGGATACAGGGTGGTCTAGATCCAGTCTATACTACTATTTAATTCAGTTCAAAGCAGATAATCCGGATTTTATGTAGCAGTGTAGATGCTGCCTAACGGACAGACAATAAGCACAAAAGAGAAATGTATCTCAAAACTGATATAGACCATGCTCAGCATTTTCAGAAATGCAGGCCAGCCCCTGGCTAAGAATGGCTCCCCCCCCCCCAAAAAAACCCCATGGGCTGGATCTACACTGCCCTATATCCCAGGATCTGATCCCAGATTATTTTATTTGAACTGGATTATATGAGTCTACACTGCCAGATAAACTGGGATAAACAGATAATCTGGGATCAGATCCTGGGATATAAGGCAGTGTAAATCAACCCTTGGTAGCATCAAACATTAACCTTGGAAGTAATGAGTTAATTGCTTCAAGAGAAATCTTAAAGGTAATGAAACTAAGGGCCCTTCCAGACAGGCCCTATATCCCAGAATCTGATCCCAGGTTTTCAGTTTATCCCAGATTATCTGATAGTGTGGACTCATATAATCCAGTTTAAAGCAGAAAACCTGGAATCAGATCCTGGGATATAGGTCCTGTCTGGAAGGGCCGTAAGTAGCCCCTAAAACAATCTGAGGAGAGAGAAGAAAAGTAGTGTCATGGTAGTAGTGAAAGTTGAAGGAAATTTTTCCTTTCACACTGATCCCATCACTCCCTATATCTATCCCAAACAATATAGTTAATTTTATGAAAAAGGTGGGAAACTGAAACCTAAGACAGTTGAGAAAAACACTCTCATGTACACTGACAGCTCCAATAAAACTAAAGAAAAATGAGAATCATTTCACAAACTTACACATATAAAATAGCTTCAAAGGTTGTGGGAGGGAGGATTCCTCGTCTTCCTACAACAAATAAAATAGACACATTCAGCTCTCAAGTGTCTTCTGAGAATGATCTCTCTAATCTGTCTCTTTCCAAGCAGGAAAAAGGGAAATATATACCAGTGGTATCACACACTAACCCTCCCAGAAAATGCAGTTATTGTAACTGTCAGAAAATGCTAATGGCACTCTTGTCATAGAAGCTGCAACTCATACGCTAACTGCATTCCGACTCTTTCTAACGTCAAGCAGCATCTATGGCAGGCATCCTTAGAAGTTGTGAGGTCTGAGGATTTGTGTAGAATTTCCTTAATTATTTGTATATTTTGAAATAAAAACAGCATTTTGGTAAAATCGACATTTTTAGCTCGGCTAGTCCTTCCCAACCAGGCTAATGGAACCCTTTACCATCTTTGCGGATCTTTTTAACCTCCTTCCATGCCTTCCCAGAGTTATCTTGATATACATTATTATTTTATTCCTAAATACTTAACCATATTCCTAAATACTTTATTTTCCTTGTAATCTTACACGCTGATGAGGTCTCCAGTTTTTCAATATTATTATTTGAAAGATTTTTAGTTTTTAAAAAATTGATTTCTCTTTGTTGATTTTAAAACTTGCCACACTTCCATACCTAGGAACTAATGATTAGTTAGCAGGCCAACACTACATTTCCCAGAATTCTGCAGGCGGCAGAAAGGTGGGACTGCCTGCTTTAAAACCCTGGTGCGATAACGTAGTTCATCTAGATTTGTCTACTACATCTATCCCCCTCAATGGATTATCATCTTGTCATGGTGAGGGGGCTTGCGTGTTCCAATGAATCTGTGGGCGCAACCACTTGAGTCATGCACTCCCAGGAGTGGCCACAAGGGAGGCTCCAGACCAAGCACAATCCGAAGACCCAATGACCTCAATGACAGAGAAGGCAGAGGATAACATGGTTTCCTCTCGCCCTTATTATTCAACATTTATATGCGCCCCCTGGCACAGCTGGTTCGCGACTTTGGTCTGGAGTGTTATCAGTACGCGGATGACACCCAGCTTCTGCTGAGAATGGACGGTAGGCAGGATACCGTACCGATTGTTTCCATCTATGCCTTGAAGCCGTGACTGGTTGGCTGCGTGCCAGCCGGCTGAAGGTGAATCCGTCGAAGACGGAGATCTTGTGCCCGGCGCCCTGGGCTGGATGAGTGCCGTTGCCTACCCTGGATGGCGAGCGGCTTAGCCCGTCATCCTCGTAAAGAGCTTAGGTGTCCAATTGGATCCTTTGCTGACCATGGAGACTCAGGTCGCTATGGTCAGCAAAACGGGCGTTTACCATCTCCGCCAGGCTAGGCGACTGGCACCCTACCTGTCCAGGGACGACCTGGCCACGGTGATCCAGGCGACGGTCATCTCGAGGCTGGACTACTGTAACGCCCTCTACGTGGGCCTTCCCTTGGCGACAGTCCGGAAACTCAAGCTGGTGCAGAATGCCGCTGCTCGCTGCTGGTGGGAGCACCAGTGAGGGAGCATATTACACCTATTTTACGGCAACTGCACTGGCTTCCTATCGAGTACCGGATTGCCTTCAAGGTGTTGGTGTTAACCTTTAAGGCCTTACACGGTCTAGGGCCCGAGTACCTGAGGGACCGCCTTACCCCGTACGTTCCCCCGAGATCACTGCGCTCGGAAGAGCAGAACCTATTGGTTGTTCCATCACCCCGCTCCTACCACCTGTCCAGCACAAGACAACGGGCCTTTTCATTTGTGGCTCCTACGACCTGGAACTCGCTTCCTAACCATGTCCGGACAATACATGAACTTGGTCCTTTTCGAAGAGCCTGTAAGACTGTCCTCTTTAGAACAGCCTTTGGCTGACTCGAATGAAGTGGCTCTAATGCTCGAATTTAAGACCGATGATCTGTAATTAGCTGGCTATTGATTGATTATGATTGTGTTTTTATTGTTTTTATGGAAATTTGCGGTGCATTGTATTGTGCATTTTATCCTTATTGCTGTGATCCGCCCCGAGCCTGCAGGGAGGAGCGGAATATAAAATTGACTAATAAATAAATAAATAAATACATGTTACAACCACTGTGAAGGCAAAAGAAGACTACAACAGATTGAGAAGCCACGGTAGTTGTGTCACTAGATGGGACCTCACTCTGTGAAGACTGTGTGTTGACCAGCTGTGCACTGACCTCCACACATTAAAAAACTCACGCACAGGTGTCGTCCAAGAAAAATAACACAAATCAACAGTTCTGTAGAATTTGCAGAGGCATGAATGGAGGGCGAAAGAGAGACATGTGCCAAGAGGAAAGCGCATCAAGTCAACCCTGACCAGGACTGCTTTCCACCTGGAAACCGATACCCTCACTGCGGGAGAACATGCAGGTCAAGAATAGGGCTCCACAGTCAGCTACGTACCCACCACCAGGACACCAAACTTGGAGGGCAATCTTATTCAGATAACGAGGGATTGCCAAAGTAAGTAAGTACTACATCTATAGCATGAATCATGGGTAATACATATCTCCTCCCACATAATACGAGGGTTGAATGAAAAGTAATGCCTCCACCTTCATTACTTGGGTTTGGATGGGAATATTTTAATAAATCAAACACAGAAATAATCCTTAGAATGTGTCCTTTACCACTATTCACTTTTGCACATAATCACCAGACAATTGGATACATTTCTGCCAACAATGAACAAGTTTTCTGAAGCCGTCACGGAAGAAGTTGACCCACACATTCTTGTGAAATGCCGATTATGCTTGAAATTTCTCTCTGAGTGATACGACGATTGTCCTGAATCAATCTGTCAACCTTTTGCTTGTGAGACTCTGTGGTTGCTGTCACAGGACGTCCAACTCTTTGTTTGTCACACAAGTCAGATGTTTTCCACCTCAACATCTCTAAACTTACTTGCCCAACAACGCACAGTACTCACATCAACACAATCACCATAAACAGCTTGCATTCTCTGATGAATCTTCTTTGGGGTGACACCTTCTGCTGTCAAGCATTCAATGACTTCATGTTGCTTAAGTCTTATTGACCTTCAGCGCAGGGTTCCATACTTTGCAATTTAACAACACAACCATTCAATACTAACGCTTCCCGCCAAAATGGAACTGTAGAGAAGAGTCTACTGAACAAGCCAGTACCTGCCACATACCAGTACCGCCATCTTTTGGGAAGTTACGAAGGTGGAGGCATTACTTTTCATTCAATGCTCGTATGTGTCTTCAATATCAAATTTGTAATGACTGTAACTTTTTTAAGATCCTACTATCATACTTTTTTTAAAAAAAAATCCACATGTACATGCTGCAGTGTTTGTGTCCAGTTGCTAATGAAGGATACATGCCAATGTTCCTTCTCCATTTCACATGTTCCCCTCATGTTGCATATGATCCGTCATTGCATGTGTGAGTAAGTAGCAATTGGATGCTTTCCAGCTTCACAAATCAGACTCAAGTGTTCGTTTAGTTGGACAAATATTTACTGGATTCCAGAAACATCTGGGAAATGGTCCTCATTTAGGGCAAACTCCATCCACAGGGCACAGCACACCTACTTCTATCCTAGGCGCCAGCCATTTAGATTGTGCCAGGCAGCCAGCTGCCAGGTGCCCCGGCTTTGTCCCTGACCATCTGTTTTGCTGGAACGAGAAACCTTTTGCAGTTGATGCATACCTGCAGAGAGGGATGTCAAGCCATTTCTGACATCTATGCATTTTTGACATTTTACTGCCAAAATAATGTCCAAAGTACAAGGGAATGGGAGCAAAGGGACCTCCTACATGAAAAAAGAAAATGGTAGCAGACGTTTACTGGCGGGAGGTCTTGCTACCTTCGAATTAAGGAGGGCTTCAGATGGATGAGTGTCAATCTGACACCCCCCCCGGGTAAATGAAACACACATAAGGTAGTTGTGCCAAAATAGAGTCATCTGCAAATATTCTGCTTAAAATTCAGATGAGCCAGGGGGAGATGGTGGTAAAAGGAAGTATTTTTGAACTTGTATATTTGTCAAGGTCACCGGCAGAAGAAAATGGTGGGATAATCTGACAAGTACCAAATCAGAGCTTGAAAAAAAACTTTTAAAAGCTCTTTAGCTATCATTACCGCTCTAAAGCACAAAATAGATATCCCACTCACAATTTCAAAATAAGTTTTTAGGCTCTTGCTTGTCAAAAGTAATAAAAGTGCCCATTTTAGTTTCTTTCAAAAAAAATCTGACTGCTATAAGCTGCTGGTTTGTAATACAAAACAATTTTTCCTCCTGTCATCTTCAATGCCTCATTCTGTCGCATCCTGATCGCTAAAAGAATATCTACACTGTAGAATTCATATAAATTGACGCCACTTGCGAGTTGTAGTTTTACAAGGTCTTTCGTCTTCCCTCCCAAAGAGTGCTAGTGTCTCACCAAACTATTTTTTGGCAGACCTTGTAAAACCACAGTTCCCAAAACTCCATAGCATTCCACCATAACAGTTGAAGTGGTGCCAATTTGCATCAATTCTACAATGTAGATGCGCCCTCAGGTGATATCAGGAATTGCTATAGAAAATAATCCTTTGCAAAAATATTCAATGTGACTAAAATAACAGCAATGTAAAATTATAGCAATTTTTTAAGAAGTTGAAGAACAGACAAAGATATACTTGCAAATCATCCACCTGCAAATTAGATTCAAGTCATAACTCTGCATTATTCAAATCATAATTCTACATTAAACGGAGTCTGCAATTAATTCACCGTGTAGGGACGCTATTGATCCCTCAGCACAGAGAATCTAGATGTCTACCTAAAACAAGAACAAGAACACCCTTGTTTGTGTATTGATTAATTTTGAGTGATTGAATTTATGACCCTGCCTTTCTCCAGGGATGGGATACAAGGCAGCTATCAAAAGTGACTTTACACGACTTTTCTCAGAGAGCCCTGTGTTTCTGAAAGATCTGAATCCCATCTCTTTAGCAGTTGAATTGATTTAGTTTGCTCTGGAAACATATGTATTTGCTTCTAAATAAGTGTGTCTCTACATTTCCTATTCCTCATAACTCTGTCTCACCCACTTTAAATGATAATTATAACTTACAGTGGCAGGGACATTAGTTCAGCACTAAAGATGGCACTAAAACATATTTGAATCCTAAAGTAGTAGAAATAATCTAGTGTGTATGTATTCGTTCCATGTCATCCATATTATTTGTACATTTGTTACTGTGGTTAATTGTCATCAGATTGACTTCGTCTTGCCAGAACAAAGAGCCAATCCTACAACTGAGTAGAATGAGGCAATATCATGAAAACACAACAAACAACTAGCTAATTCGATTATTGCTATTGCAATCTGAGGCCCCATCTCTCATATAATGCAATTTGACTGCATTGAACTGGATTATATGAGTCTACTCACTGACCATATAATGCAGTTCAATCTGCATTATAGTGGCAGTGGAGATGAGGCCGAACTGTCAGGGAAAATGGTTTTATAGTAACTTTGTTGTATCTGAGTACTATGGATTGATCTTGAGTTAGCTGAATACTAGTGTTCTTTGTTAGTTTCTTGTAAGAAGCAAAATCTCTTGGCCTGCCCTCTCCTGAAGTCTGTGGTAGGCTGAATACACACTTGGGCCCCATTTACACTGACCATATAATGTAGTTTCAAATTGCAGTGTAGATGGTGTTAGAGTTCATTTCTCAAGTAACAAGTAGTAAGTGATATAAGTGGTGTAAGGATCAATGCAACAGGGAATGAGCCAAACCACCTGGCCAATATTGTGTAGTTACAGCCAGGGTAGGGCAGCTGCAAGGGGAATAAATGAACCAAAGCACTACTCCTTGCTGAGGGTTGTTGGAGGTGGGTTGTTGGAGTAGGTGGTTGCTAGAGCTGGATTGTTGGAGAAGTGAGTTGGAGGAGTTTGCTGGAAGGATTTGGAGTTCTACAAGGCTTGTGTCTCAAAGAGAACATTTGGATTTTATGTGTATATATGTTCTTTTATGAACTCTGCAAAAGACAACATCTGAGTTTGTTCCTTGGGCAAAGGCAAACAGCTTCTGCGTCGGTGAGTGTTTGCATTCATCTTCACCACAGTTGGGGCCTTAGCCCACATGGGTATTAGCAATGTCTGCCCAGCTCCATTCTACGGACTTTATCACACAAAACAGGCTAAATAATAATAATAATACACTTTATTTATATACCGCTTTATCTCCTCAGAGGGACTCAGAGCGGGTTAGAGTATACATATAAGGCAAATATTCAGTGCCTTTTTACACAATGAACAATGGCATACAATACACAGACGAGGTATAGGCCTTCCCCTTTTTATCTCCGGTGTATGGAGGCGATGCTCAACTCCGGCCATTGGGAGGTGCTCTTGTTCCATTTTTCCATACCGAGGAGTCTGCTGTCCATAGACATCTCCAGTCTTGTTGCTGACATGTCTGCATGGGGCACTTTTTTACCTTTCTGCCTATTGATCTACTTGCATTACATGCTTTTGAACTGCTAAGTTGGCAGAAGCTAGGACTGACATTCGCCAGCTCACCCCAAATCGTGGCTCTGAACTGATCACTTTCCATCTGTAAACGTATGACCTCACTACGATCTAGAATTGGTCTCTACAGTCATTTGCAGACTCTACACTTGGAAGACATTCATATTCATCAACAAGTGATAGCCTATAATGGTTTCCCAACATGCCTAAAATGGCATTGCAGCTGGACCACCTCTCATTTTTTTGATATTATGTTTAAACCTATCTTGACATTTCTTTTGCTGTCCACTGGCCTTCCACCTCCCATTCTTGAGCTGAGAGTAAAGGAACTGCTTTGGGAGATTGTGATTGGGCATTCGGACAATGTGGCTAGTCCAGTGAAGTTGATGGCAGAAAACCATCACTTCAATGCTGGTGGCCTTTGCTTTTTCCAGAATGCTGACATTTGTCCATCTGTCTTCCTAACAGATTTGCAAACAGACTGGGAGGCAGTTTTTATCTTAGAGCTGTGGCTATGTTGAATTCCATGGTTTCGCACTGAAGTGGCATTGGGGGCTATGCGGTAGTGGTGTGGAGGGATGCGTGTGGTTTTTTTGTGGTGTGCTGAGGAAACCATTTAATTTCATTGTACAATGTGCATTAACAGCCTTAGATATGCAGATGATACTACTTCGATGGCTGAAAGCGAGGAAGAGCTGAGGAGCCTTCTAACCAAGGTGAAAGAAGAAAGTTCAAAAGCTGAGTTGCAGTTAAAAATTTTTTTAAAAAAAAACCAAGACTATGGCAACCAGACTGATTAATAACTGGCAAATAGAGGGAGAAAACATGGAGGCATTGACAGACTTTGTATTTCTAGGCACAAAAATTACTGCAGATGCAGACTGCAGCCAGGAAATCATAAGACGTTTACTTTTTGGGAGGAGAGCAATGACTAATCTCGATAAAATAGTGAAAACTACAGACATCACACTGGCAATGAAGATCCGCATAGTCAAAGCAATAGTATTCCCCATGGTAACCTATGGATGCGAGAGCTGGACCATAAGGAACTCTGAGCGATGGAAGATAGATGCCTTTGAACTATGGTATTGGAGGAAAATCCTGAGAGTGCCTTGGACCGCGAGAAGATCCAACCAGTCCATACTTCAGGAAATAAAGCCCGGCTGCTCACTGGAGGGAAGGATATTAGAGGCAAAGGTGAAGTACTTTGGCTACATGATGAGAAGACAAGAAAGCTTGGAGAAGATAATGATTGTGGGGAAAATGGAAGGAAAAGGAAGAGGGGCCGATCAAGGGCAAGGTGGATGGAGGTTATTCCTTGAAGTGACTGGCTTGACCTTGAAGTAGCTGGGGGTGGAGACGGCCGACAGGGAGCTCTGGCATGGGCTGATCCATGTGGTCACGAAGAGTCAGAAGTGACTGAACAAATAAACAACAACACAATGTACAATGACAATGAAGTTATTTATCCTTTCCAGAAGTTGAGAATGATATTTGTAGACAATCCATGTTTCGCATTCATAAAACAGAGTTGGAAATTGCTGCCTCAATCAGAGGTCTCCCACTGGCAGTGTCCCTCTACAGAACTTGGGAAAGGTACCTTTTTGGGACTATTACTGCTCCTACTGACAAGAGGGATTGGGGGGATTCAACTGCAATTTTTTTCAGAGCAACAACAATCCATATGGAATGGCAAAACATTTTTATTTATTTATTTATTTATTTATTTATTCGTTCGACTTAATATACCGCTCTCTCTGGAGCCCAGAGCAGTTTACAGAGTTAAAAACAGATGACAACATAAAATGCAATAAAACCAGATAAAACCCCCAGTTAAAATCAAATTCCAGCAGAACTGCAATGGCAGTAGGAATATGCTGACAGCGACATATTTGCCATTTCATATCCAATCCTTGGTTTGGCCAAGAATGTCTAGATATGAAGAAATCACTTCTTGAAAAGTACTCCAAAAAGTAACTTTTCCAAGGTTTTAATCTTAGTGTTTCTGAAAAGAACATGAATTTTAAGTGGATCAAGCCGTCTCAAATTTTCATCATGGATTATAGTCACATGAACTATCAAATTATCTGTATTTCTGACACTATGGAATGAATGTTTAATGTACAGTGACAGAACAAGCAGATTCTGCTATGGAACTGAAATAGTAATACTGCATGCCCTTTTTCTTTTTCTTTTTGTTTAATATCCTATATTAAGTATGAAATTGGTTGCAAAGCCAGGGAGCTGTTCTCGCTCAGTCTTCATGCATTTTCATTGCTAAACTTCCATGCCACTTGTTCATTCACCATATCTGTCAGCAATTGCAGGGATCCTCTTTGCAACAAGAGACTGTAGCACTAAGAAACTCTGTCTTACAATTGAGAAATAATACTGAATAACAATTTGCACCTTAGAACTGTATTTCCATTTCCCTTGCCGATGATTGTGCGACTTAATATAATCTCACGTCCAAGAATGCAAAAGAGTAATGTATTTTTGCAAGATCTGTATTCTTCTATTATAACTGCAGAGTGGAATTTAGCCTTCAACAGACTATTTTATAAACTAAAATACATCCGCTGGTTTGTCTGCATTATTCTCACATTGCTGGTCATAAGACTAATGCAGTGGTGTGAACTGCCAGCCATTTATGATATGAGATGAGCTACTTATTACAAAAAGTGGATCTGTTAAATATGCCACCCGTTCCTCCAATGCAGCAGCCATACAGTGTTATTTCATGCCACCTTTCTTTGTGGTTTACCACAAAGGAAGAGCAAGACAGAAGCTTCACATCCCAACAAAATGTTGTATGTGAAGAATGGTGTACTTTGAAGGAAACACCAGTTGGCCCCATTCAACTAGACATGAAGAACCTTATCATACGAAACCATCCTTGGTTTCAAAATATAGTTTTGAATTAAAGATTTGCCATATTTTGCATATGTTTGTGGTGTAGGAACCTAACACTGTCCTTCCCATATGATTTCTTTCTCGATTACTAAGTTTTCTGCTATTTTGTTAACTGAGCAATACTCAGTATTTTCTTTTAGCAAAAGAGGAAATAAAGACAGTATTTTTGGAAGGGAGACTACCTCTCAAATCAGACCACTTGGCTACTCGTGTTCATAGTCAATAAAAAACATTACTTGGCTCATTTCTTACAGTTTTTGTGCGTTCAGCATAGACAGGCACCCAATGGCAACGTGGTACCCTTATCAGTATTGTATTGAAAGTGGTCCTGCCTTTATTCAAACCTACACCCAAAACAGATTAGATACTTTTGATGACAGCTATCAAATTCAAATTGGTTAGTCAACCAGAACGGTTTGATTAATGAACTGACACAAGAGTCATTGGCCGTCACTGACAAAGTCAGTGAGATTCATTTATTTTTTTAAAAAACAAGGAAGTATTTTAATAAATGAATCTCACTGACTTTCTATTTTATGTTTTAGCCATGTTTTTCCATTTGAAAATGTAATAGTCACAGCAGAGAACCCGAGCCACTTGATCTTGTCCCAGAAGTGTCTACCTGTTTTCCTAATTTAAGCATGATGATTAACTACCTTATCAGATGGGCCCATTTGCCCATTGTACAGTGCTTCCTCTTACTTTCAGCACATTACACAGAGACTTCCAGCCGGGCTCCTTGCCAAAAGGGGAGAGGAAGGGGTGTACTCCGCTACTGCAGGAACACAGGAATCTTCCCAACAATGTTGGGGAAGCCGAGTGATGACACATTCCCCCATGGATGGTGGTAACGGTAAGGCAGACAATCAGGTACATGAAGCAACGGGTTCTCCACACATGCTGGGAGTCCCTGGATTTGTCACAATGCATGGTGAATCCATGGGCCTTTGTGATAAGGTTTTTATGGTGGCTGGCATTCTGTTAGTGCAGTGGTTCCCAACCTGTGGTCTTCAAAAACAAAAATATGGTCCACAGCCTCACCATTACTACATTGCTGCCTCAACATCACCTGGCAACGAGAGCGACTGGTATCACAAAACCCTCTTATAGTGCTGAGGCAACGGAGAGGTCAGGAGGAGAGAGGCTGACTACTCATGAAAGATTACTGTGACCACATCAGCTCTAGGTTATTAAATGTGGTTTTCTGTGTGCAAGCAGATGGTGACTACTGGATGGCATACGTTCTGTATCAGAAACTAGAGCTGATGTGGTCTATTCAATGCAATTTTCTGAATCAGCACCCAAATAACCAAACCAAATCTACAGTTGACCAAAAACTGATTTAACCCTTTTGGTACTAATATTGGAGAGTGGTCCCTGGTCAAGTGGTCCCTAGTTTTAAAAAAAGGTTGAGAACCACTATGTTAGAGGCATGCACATGTGTGACTCATGCGATGCATGAGGGGCAAATTATTTGCCATAAAATAATAAATGTTGCACATACAGCCACATTGCACTGAGCATTGCACTCTCTGGTTGCACATTTCAGCTCGAGATTTCACAATATCAAGTAGCTATGTGTTGCAGTTCCCCAAGGGGGTTGCATAATGAAAGTTTCAAGTATCTCTACCTGCAGGCATTTATGCTATGCTGTAGGGACATTGGATTTTAGCTTGTGTGAAAGCACAGAAACTGTAACTTTGAGTTGGGAGGTGAGACAGCTGAAACAAAATAGAGAGGGGGAGCTAATTGTAGGCTTGGGAAAGAAATGGTATTAGGTGTGCAAGTGGATTTGAGTTGTCTTTGGGTTTATCTTCATTCATGCTCAACAGCTATCTTCGTGCAACCTTTATTTTCACCTACCAAATAAACTTATGAACTTAAAGATATTTAGCCTTTGGTGGTCACACACCCCTGCATCTTGTAATACACCTCTCCAGAGTTTTTTTTAAGAAGAAAGTGAATACAACATATGTGTATTTGCAGCTATAAAATGCAGAAATGCATTTTTGGGGAAAGTGTTTTAAAATGCATACAACAAACTATGTAAATTATGCATAAATGCATACAAAAGAACAGAAACATTTGTATAGAAGGCTTTTAAAAACTGGAAATGGTTATGGAAATAAAATGGAATGGGTTTCAGACCTCCCAAAAATGCGAAAGTGACAGAAATTAAAATTGACAGATTTTTCTGCCCCTAGCATAACATAACTAAGAAATCAGCATCTGCCTATTCATTGGGCTGAAGGTGTTTGTATTTATAGACTTTAATAAGATGCACATATCACTGTAATGTCGCTTTTCTTTCCTTTTCAAGGTATTTGCCGCAGGTAAAATACAAATAGTAACTCTCGTCAACAGATGGCATGTAATTTCTCCATTGAACTTTTATCTATTCTCTTCGAACAAATTGCTTCGGAAGTTACCTAGGACAGACTTTCCGTTGGCTTTGATCAACATCAGCCTCTAGGGTGAGATCTCATTCTCAATTTATGACAGCAACAGTGTATGAATTGGTGCGTGCCTAATCTTCACATTTTGTAACATGGGTCTTTTCCTTGTGTTCTGACATCTGACATTTCTTGGAATATCTCTTTCACCTATCTTCCTTTGACTGAGAGCTCTTTCACATGACAGACAAATCAGAGGGCTTCTGTAAATGCAAACAACTTACTTAGCCTTGAAACACTGTTGGACTATGTTTTGTAATTGTTCTGGGATCCTGATAACCAGTTACTTCTGCTCCAGTTTATATGCAGACAGAAATACTGACTTTTGAAAATGGTAACAACATCCCATCTATCGTAATAGAGAGGCAGAGAATGAGACAGCCCCACTGCTCTGTCTAGCCTGTTTGAATGAGCAAGGTATGGGTCAAATAGCTGTCCCTTTGGCATGGGGTTTTGCTAAAGATTTTCATCAACAGAAAGAGAAACTTCATTTGATAGCTAACATGAAATACTAAATGAAGTAAAATTTGAACAAGGAGTTTGTCCCTTCCCTCACTTAAAACAAAGCACGAAAAAGCACTTGATCATTGCAGATTTTTTTTAAGATGGAAAAAATAGTTGAATGTTGCAAAACCTTTAGCAGGTTCACTTCTCTGAAATCCAGCTCGATTGATCCTCACCCACCACTGTCACCCAATGTTCTCATCTGGAAACCATTGCAAATGTACAGAACTGCTAAATATGGGGGGTTATCCATTTAAAACAGTTTATGCTACCTTCCCAAACATGGGGGTACACTTAAACACTTTTAATCATATATATTATGTAATGTGCCCTTGGTATCCACTAGGATTTGGTACCAGGATACCATGTGGATACAAAAACCCGTGGATGCTTAAGTGCCATGTATAAAATGGTGCCCCTTATATAAAATGGCAAGATCAAGATTTTTTGGAGTTGGAGGGTGGGGGCTGAAGGCTTCCATAGTGCAATACTGCTTCAATGTGATGCCCAGGTTAGATATTTTGTAATTTGTAATAATTTGTTCTAAAACGGGCCTGTCCAACAGGCGGCTCGTGGGCCGCACACGGCCCGCCAGCCCCTTGGATCCGTCACTCCTACCCTCCTGCAAGAAATTGGCTGTTTTTTTTAAAAAAAAATTCAGATTTTTTTAAAAAAAATTCCAACCCCCCAAAAGTGTGCATGCATGCGGCGGTGCAAGCGCCATCCACAGCTGCCCCCCCTTGCTCTTCTCCCCATGGCTCCGCCCTCCCTCCTAAAGCAACATGCCGGGTGGCAGAAGCAGGTGAAATCGCCGCTTCTGAGGCTGGCGTGACGCTTTAGGAGGGAGGGAGGAGCCAAGGGGAGCCCCCCATGGCTCCGCCCTCCCTCCTAAAGCGTCATGCCGGGCGGCAGAAGTGGGCAAAATCGCCGCTTCTGAGGCTAGCGTGACGCTTTAGGAGGGAGGGCGAAGCCATTGGGGGGCTCCCCTTGGCTCCTCCCTCCCTCCTAAAGCGTCACACCCGGCATGTCGTTTTAGGAGGGAGGGAGGAGCCAAGGGGAAGCCCCACTCTTCGGGCCATTGCCGCGTGTGCACGGCATCGGCTCCGGGGGGGCTTTCCTTCCTCCTCCTCCTCGCGCTGGCAGCCCCCCAGGTGATCAGTGACCGGAATTCCAGCCCTTGGGTCGGTAGAAGTTGGACAGCCCTGTTCTAAAATGTTTGGGGGGGGGCTGACAATTTTTTTAAAATATTTTCTAGTCATGGATGGGTGACTCCATAGATGACAAATCTATGGATAGAGGGCCAACTGTAACAAAGGACAAGTAGTGTTTATACAGAGACCTCGTGAAACCAACAGGAAAGCTGGCAACATCAGAGATACCCTGGGTGAGCCTTGATCTTGTGTCATTTCAGACTGAAGATGTGGGCTTCCATAATTCAATGCTGCTTTAATGCGATGCCCAGGTTAGATATTTGGTAATTTGCAATAATTTATTTCAAAAAGTCATTTTATTTTATGAATGGTCCCATGAAGAAAATGCATAAGCATGTGGCTGTACTACAACTCACATCATGCCAGGTTAATTCTCCTCAAACTCCACCAATACTGAAAAGTGGTCATGTTGGGTATGTGAGCCAAGGTTGGTCCAGATCCATCATTCGTAGGATTCAGAGTGCTCTCTGGCTACATGGTGAACTACAACTTCCATAATTCTGGGTCAATTCCTTACAACCCCTCCAGTATGTTCTGTTGGTCATGGGAGCTCTGTTTGCCAAGTTTGGTCTAGATCTGTCATTGGTGGGGTTCAAAGTGCTCTCTGGATGCAGGATGAATTACAGCTTCCATCATGTTGGGTCAGTCCCCCCAAACGCCCTCCCCCAAGTACAATCCTTTGGTCATGGGCAATCTGTGAGCCAAATTTTGTCCAGATCCGTCATCGGTGGGAGTCACAGGGCTTTCTGAATGCATTATGAGAGTTGTATTCCAATGATGTTTGAACAGCCTCATTTTTTTCATCTCTTCTGTACCAGATTACCTTACTTTTCTTTTTAAGATATGGGATATAATAACAGCCATGGAACTGAACAAAGGGAAAGCTTAACTTTGTAAATAAAAGCCTATGAATATTTCCCCCCGTCCAATGTTCATTCCAGACTGGGCAGCTTTCTTTCTAGAATTGCCACCAGTCCCAATTCATTACAGCAGTGTGGGCCACCTTGTATATGTGGGCCTTAAAGACAGCCTGTATTTGGAACTCCCCCAATGTCATCGCCATTTTCCATGCTGTTTGATTATCACTAAATTCACAAGATCCTTTCCAGTCTCAGAAATGGTCTTTAACCTTCAGTATCCTTACTTCAAAGGGGGTTCTTCTCTAACTGAATTGTATTACTTTCACAAAATCTAAAACAGAGAAACTCTCCATCTTTGGGGGGAATTTGTGATGTGGAACTGCAAGGAAACTTGACCTTCTCTGAATGCTAAATATATTATCATGATATATGCCATGAATTAAGCAAAAAGTTAAATTTCAGAGAAATGCTTCACATAGTATAGCTTTTACATTTCAGGAAGCACGACAGCTACTTGTCCAAAATCCCATTTTAGCTTGGTTTCAATGCAGGTTCATTAATCTATGATATAATAAATGAATAAGTTCATTTCATTCCCTCTGATGAAAATGTTCTACAAATGATCTGAATAAAAAAAAAGTGATCTCCCCTATAAAATAAATTGGAAATAGAGGCACAATAAAGAACAATATTCATCTTTGCATTTTTCCCATTTCTAAAACGTCTGAATATTGATCATGACAAGCAAAATTATGCTTAAGCCACTTGATTATCTTAGCTGGCTGTGAGCCTTTGCACATTAATGGAGAAAGAAATCTAAATTATGGCCATTCCTAACAAAAGGATGGCAAAATGTGAAGCTCGGTTGCTTTTTTGTTTCTCTGTTATGGCTTTTCAGAGGTACCTTGGGGCCAGTTTCAGATTTGATTCTTCTGGTGCTGTTTGGAGACCTGGAGCAAACTCATAAAAGTTAAAGCTGTAAACTGAAATATTTGCCACAGCAGTGGTTCTAAATCTTTTTGCACCATGACCCCCTTGAAAACATCCTGCACTGATGTACTATACGTGTGTGTGTGTGTGTGCGCACGCGCGAGCATATATGAGAATATATATAGTGTGTGTATTTTCATTCGCACATTTATGTTTATTTATGTTTCTACGGGCGAATCCCCCTGACCACAGTAAGACTTAATTTTGAATATGCTTGAATAATTAATGCTACAAAATGATTTTTTTATTATATCAAGACATTATCAGAATTGGAAGTCTGAATACGCAAACAAAGAAATACAGCCAGCAATTTGACACACTTGAATTGAAGGACAAACCACCATACTAGATCTGGAAGCAACAGCAACCAAAAATGCCAGACACTGAAGAAATAGATAAGGATCATAGCACTGTACAACTCTATAAGTCTATAGGTTTGTGAGGTTACCAAAATGGGTTTTTACCAGTTCCTTCTAGGATGTTGCTTTTAGATAGATCAGCAGGTGAAACTAAGGGGCCGGGCTTAGGCAGCAGGCTAAACTGCTGTGCTGCAGAAAAATCCTGCCAATTGAAAGCTCAGCAGTTTGAGCCCAAATCAGGGTGAGCACCCGCCATTAGCCCCAGCTAACAGAAGTAATAAAGGTGCCCTTAAGGACATTGATTGATCAGAGGAAAGCTTCTCAGCATAGAAGATGGAGCGACAGCACAGACAACCCCACACCCCCAATGGCCAGAGTCGAGCACAGCCTCCAAGGTGCCAGAAATGAGATGGGAACAACTGCCTCTATCTCTGTTTGTGTTTGTCTGCCCTTGTTAAGTGTATAATCAGCTATGAATGTTTGCTGTATATGTGTATTCTGTAAGCCACTCTGAGCCCCCTTCGGGGTGAGAAAGGTGGGGTATAAATGCTATAAATAAATAAATGAATGCACTGTGCCATGAAACCACTATAATATACCCTTTCTGGATGGGTCCTTGAGAGATTCATTTCACCAGGATTTCAGATTGTATACTTAGTATTCCAAGCAAAACGCAAGGTGCTACTTTGACCTTAAAAAGCTCACACCAGGCATGTAGCCGGGGGGGGGCTAAGGGGGCTTCAGCCCCCCCGAAATTCTCAGGGTGGTCCGCGAAAAGGCCTCACTGGTACAGTATTTAAACTGTTATGTTTATTCATATCATGATCTGATCACCATGCTCATTATATCCCACATTAATGGGGTTATTGGGATAACAATACAAAATGTTTGCTAGGGTAGACCCTCTTCCACCCAGTCTCAGCCCCCCCCCCCCCCCGAATCAAAATCCTGGCTACGGCCCTGGCTCACACTGTCATGTTTCATTGCAATCCCTAACATAATCTCACCATGCTGACTTGACAATCACACTGATTCTAAATGCAAGTTTGAGAACTATCTGTGTTCCAAAGTACAATTTTAGGAGACTAGTGAAACCAGAACAAAAAAAAATAGAGGAAAACTAAGGAGATCATTTCCAGCAATGAACTGTAAATTAATTTCCGTCTACATTCTGAGGCTATACTTCATGCACCGGGTGAAGGGAGAAAGAAGGCATTGTCAGATTTTCATCCACTCCATGTCACTGAGATACTTGTTGATCAATCAACTGAATAAGTTTTGAATAATACAACTTGATTAACAATATTCTCGGTGACAAGAGTACAGCTGTGTGGGCAGATATACAGAAGAAAGCTAGTCAAAGAAGAAAGGAGATTAATTTTAAAGCTGAAGACTTTTTTAGATGGCTGCACATACTGTATAAGCAGAGTAAATGCAGTCTGTTCTTGATTCATGTCATTTCTGCACATATTTTTCCCATAATTTAATTCGTTCTTTACTCTTGTAATTTAAAAAAAAATCTCAATGGGTGTTTCAATGCATTTAAATCTTAATTTGTGTGTGTGTGTGTGTTTTCCTTTTCAAAATATGAATTAAATCTATTTTTGATATATTTTAAACTTCCGCAAAGTGCACTGCAATTCTTGGAGAAGGGTAAACACTTTTGGATGTCTACAATGCAATCTGCAGAGTAGTCAGTCAAGAGAAGATCAGGACATTTCATATAACACTTTTGGAGAAACTAAAGCACCCCTAGTCTCACACAGTTAACTGAAAGAACGGAAAATTTCTAGGATTTCATGTTTCACTGCTCCCACACACAAACATTTCTTGAGATAATTTAGGGCAGTTCCAAACAGCACTTTAACCTAAGCAGAAATGCGATTGCGCCTGGGTTAAATTCCAGACACCTCCCCCAACATTTATGTTTTTGGGAGGGTGTCTGACAGGGCACTGGGACACAAAACAATGCCTTCCCCCCACACCCCACACCCCATAAAGGAAAGTATTTTTTTAAAAAAAGAACTTACCCGGCTACCATTCCCCCTTCATTGGAGCTCTCATCACATGTAGAAATGGCATGCCAGGAGAAAGGGAGGACAGGAGCGATTTTCCTCCTCCCACCATTCTCTTGCCATGCTATTACTACATGCCGGAGAGCTCTGGAGAAGGGTGAATGGTAGCTGGGTAAGTTCTGTTCCTTTTTTTAAAAAAAATCATTTTATTGAGTTGCTGTTTACCTTCATACCTTAAAACAATAGATTGAGATTAAATATGGAGGAAAAGCTAAAAAGAGAGAGAGAAAACGTTAGAAGGGGTTAGAGAGATAGAGGAAAGTTGAGAGAAGAAAAAAGAAGAAGAAATAAGAAGAAAAAAGAAAAAGAGAGAAAGAGCAAGAGGTAAGAAAAAGTTAAGTAGAAAGGGAAATAGTTTAGGGTAAGAAGATAACCCTAGTTCTCCCAGTCCAATCCGCTGGGATTTCTTTAAGTATCACTTCACGGTTTTCTGTCACTTTTTCGCCATTCTTCCCATATTATTTTCTGTTGATATTAAATAGTCTTTAACTCTCTTATGTTATCTTTTATGGGTTGCCAATTTATTGTATTCTTCTGCTTGTGTTCATTTACCATAGTCTTTAAATAATCCAAGTCCATAAATTCTCTTAATTTGATAATCCAATCTTCACCCGTCAGTGGTTCCTTATTCTTCCAGTTCTTTGCTATGACTATCCTTGCTGCCGCTGTCATATAGTAGAACAGCATATCGTTATTTTTCTCCATATCCCCATCCATTAAATTTAAAAGGTAATATTTTGGTCTCAAGTCTAGTTTAATCTTCAAAAATTTTTGCACCTGTGTATGGATAGTTTTCCAATATTTTTTTTATTGTTTTGCATTTCCACCAACAGTGAAGGAAGGTACCAATATGTTCCCCGCATCTCCAACATTTGTTATTTAAATTTTTGTAATATTTAGCTAGTTTATCAGGTGTAAGGTACCAGCGAAAAAAACATACCAATTCTCAGCTATCACTGTGGAGCCTGCATATTTGATCTTTCTTTTCCAGACTTCCTCCCATTCAGTAAGTATTATAGTGTGCCCTAGATCTTGTGCCCATTTGATCATATTGTCTCTTCCTTTTAAAGACTATTGGGGGGGGGGGGGACGACATTAGAGCCCTCTTGGATATTCCAGGATTATGGAGCCTGAAAAACAGGCGCACGGCCCCCTCAGAAGTCACAGCTGGAAAAACCTGGGTCTTTCAAGGAGACCTGGGTTTTTTCAGCTGACAAATTATTTCAGAACAAAGCAGGGTTTTTGTGTTTTGTACTGAAAGGATTTGTTTTACGTGGGGTGTTGTTTGGATGCCCCATGGGAAAATGTGGGAAGGCACAGACTTTAGGTGCTGCCTGGATGCACCCTCAGGTTTCCTAGTTCAAAGAAGCAGTTTTCCCCAGGCTTCACTCCCCCTGAAGGCGCAGGTTCACAGTTTGGGAGTGATCTTGGACTCATCACTGAGTCTGGAACGCCAGGAGAAATTTCACACAATTAAAACGTGTGTGCCAACTGCGCCCCTACCTTGGGATGTTGGACTTAGCCACAGTAGTCCATGCGCTGGTTACATCCTGAATAGATTACTGTAACGCACTCTATGTAGGGTTGCATCTGAAGATTGTTCGGAAGCTTCAGCTAGACCAACGTGTGGTAGCCAGGTCACTCACAGGAGCGGGATATCAAGAGCATACAACGCCCTAGCTACGCCAACTCTACTGGCTGCCTACTAGCTTCCGAGCACAATTCAAAGTGCTGGCTTTGGCCTATAAAGCCCTTAACGGTTCTGGCCCAATTTACCTGTCTGAACGTATCTCCCGATATGAACCACTTAGTACCTTGAGATCGTCCGGGGAGGCCCTGCTCACTGTCCCCACACCATCATAATCACAGTTGGTGGGGGCAAGAAACAAGGCCTTCTCCGTGGTGGCCCCTCGGCTATGGCATTCCTTCCCAAGTGAAATCAAATCCACTCCATTCCTCCTGACCTTCTGAATAAAGGTGAAATCCTGACTGTGGGATCAGGCCTTTGCAGACTAGACTGACTGATGGCAATGCTATGGTTTTAATGGACTCTGATGGACTGCTCTTACGATAACAACTTAAATTGCTGTTTGGTTTTTTAAAATGTTTTTATAATGTTTTATACTGTTTTTACTTAATATATATATTAATGCTTTTGTTGTTAGCCGCTCTGAGTCCCTTCATGAAGGTTTAGATAGGACAGGATATAAATGTCCTAAATAAATAATAAATAATAATTCAGATCCACATGGGCATTTCTCTTTTTTCTGCTCACCTTTCTCCCTTCTTCTTATAAGATTGTGCTTGGTTTGCCTATGGACATGTTTTTACATTAATATTTTTAATTAAAAGAAACAAAAAAATACAAACTCTAAAACAAAAAGCACACACTATCCCACCCACAATCCATCCACATGTACGTGAACCAACCACCACCATATCTCCTATTTAAATTATAACGTGGACATATTTTTTCTTGATCGTCATACCCCCTCTCCTCTCTTCTTTAAGTTCTTCCCCCTAGGCAAGACACAACGCCTCTGCAACATCAATTAAAACGTTATGGGAGAGACTTGTCCACATGAGTTTTTTTTAAAAACATACTCACCTTGAATCCAATACTGGCAGTTTACACAACACACAGGGACTTTCGATAAGTATCCCAGGGATTTTTCCCTTGTCACAGCTTTACTCCACTTTAAGCAAAGTCCAGGATATTCCCAAGTTTGCCAGAAACTCCAGAATAAGCTACGACAATCACCTGGGCAGCTAAAATAGGTCCCTTCTGTCATAATCCACCATCCAGCCACATACCACCACCATCACCCTGATCAGTGTGGGGAAGGGATGTTGCTACTGCCACTCCCTGCGACCCATAGAGCTCTCTACAAACACCTGGACATCACCTGTTACATCTGCTGAGATCACAATGGCAATGTAAGATGGTCAGAGGCCAAGATGAAGTCTTCACATTACAGCTAGCAGTCATTTAGTAAAGTGGTCCACGCACTTGCAGCTGGATATTTAATTCCCTCGGTCGTTTCTCAGAATTGAAAAAAGGAGAATTATCTTTGTTTAGCTATACTGGTTAATGCTAAACTGGATGCTTAAAAGTTCCTGTGGTGTACCTGGATGCTACTTTTGCTCAGAGCATTGAGAGCGCAAATAGCACAAATATCACACACAAAAATGTTGGGCCTTCCGAACCTCACTACAGATGGAAAGTTACAATAACCTTTCTCTTTAGTTACCACCATCTGCATTGATTCACCAGCATTCTTTAATAAAACATTTTATTTTTATACCAGTGATTTTGGACCTTTTCACACACAATTATGGCGCTATGATTAAGGTCTATGGTCCCACCTACACTGCCACATAATCCAGTTTCTGAATCCAGATTATCTGATTTGAACTGGATTATATGGCTATATAGACTCATATAATCAAGTTCAAAGCAGATAATCGGGATTCAGAAACCAGATTGTATGGCAATGTAGATCCAGCCTGACTGAACTAGAAATCCCAGAATTCCGGTGGAGTCTATAATTGTATAGTGTGAAAGGGCCCCTGGTCTGTTCCTGGACATTTTCTACTTTATATAATGAACAGACTGGGCCTAAGACAACTCAAGAAAAAGTAAGACTCCCCCCCCCCCTCCAAAAAAGGCTAAATAGATGCAAATTATTGGCTACTGCCCTAGAACTACTGGGATTCTCTTGGGATTCTCAGTCAATGAAGGGAAAATCTTAATTGTACATTTTTTTTCCAGTTTAAGCAGGTTTTCCTGTGAAAGGTAAAGGTTTCCCCTTGACATTAAGCCTAGTCAGGCCCGAGTCTGGGAGGTAGTTCTCATCTCCATTTCTAAGCTGAAGAACCAGCGTTTTCCATAGAAACCTTCAAGGTCATGTGGCCGACATTACTGCATGGAGTGCCATTAAGTTAAGATGATGATGATCATTAGTGTTAGACTGCCCTATCCACCATGGTGGAATCAGGGCGGTTTACACATACAAAGGCAAATATTCAATGCCCGGCATATACCAAAACACTACAGCAATAAACATAATATGGAATAATAACAGCATTGTTCTAATCAAATGAAATTAAATATCAAAATAAAAACATAGAACAACGAATCACTAAACAAGTACATTTAAAGACATGGTCAACAATAAAACATCTACCATGGTCGGCATAATTAAATATCGGGCAAGCATTTGGCTGTTAGTTGGTCTTAACTGTACCATAATGGCCACGAAGTACAGATAGGGCAGCCTGCTTTTCAGTGGCATTACTAAAGTGCTCTAGTCCTCCTCCTCCACATATGCCAAAGTGTGAATGTGTATTTTAGTAGCTTTTTGAAAGAGAGGAGGGTGGGGGCCATTTTTATTTCTTTCGGGAGTTCCAAAGGCGGGGAGAGATCACGGAGAAGGCCCCCTCTCTCGTCCCCGCCAGCCGTGCTTGTGACAGGGTTGGGATCGAGAGGAATAACATACAGTGATCCTTATGCTGCTGGTTGTTTTCTGAATTCTCACAGGATTCTGCCCTACTACCCTGAACATCCAGAGTTCAGGCTCAGAACATCAATGGAAAACAATGTAATAGCATGTAGAAGTAAGGAACTTATCCTAGGCACATTCACTTTCCAAATCACTAACGTGCTTCATGTTTTCTTTCTGTCTCTTTCCCCAGCTTTGTCTCTGTTTTTCAAAAAGGATTCTGGAAAGTTCAATGTGTCAGAAGAATGGCAGAAAAGTTGTGATGCATGATGACATTTGGGAGCAAATTTCCATGACGCTTTGCCAAAATGGCTCATTAATCTTACACAAGTCAGAGGAGATTTTCTCCTTCATTTAGAAGATGCTTTTTTTTGCGTTCAGGGACATGATTTGTAATGGGCTTTTACTCACTGTGGGAAGCTAGTCTTATGACTGAAACACCTATAAGCTCCATTCCTAATGCAATTCAAAGTGTCCCTCTCTGCAGTGCACTGATGTGCTGAGTTCACTACCTGGGACCTTTTGATTCCTGCCTCACCATAGAACTCCACTTTTCCTTTTTCTCAAATTACAACTTCGATTTCCCTTGTCTCACAAATATTGGTTTCTTTCCATCCGCCTGATGATCTCCCCTCCTTCTCCTTAATTTTGTCATCTATCATCTTCTCGATCCACACAGCTGTCTCTTAGAGCAATGATAGGCTTGCGTGTTACACTTCCATCGTTCTGCTTCATTACGTTGCCACATCTTCGCCTCTTGACTTTTCCGAGTTCTTTTGCCCTTTCCGCATTCTGCTTGGTTACCAAATAATTCTCCTACAGTGATGAAAACATGTGCACATCCATACATTAATGCACCTCTTCATGGCGCTATCTGGTAAATCCTTTTTCTTTTCTTTTTTTGCCTTACTCTGTTATGAGTGTTCTCTCGACCTCTTTGGTGTTCGCAGTTTCACGCATGAGCATCCACTGCCCATAAAGAGTCTCCATGGGGCAATTAGATCACAATGAAGAAATTGTGAAAAGTTGCAGACAGTTTTATTTATAGTCCATTCTAGCAGAAACAGAAAACTTTTACATCAATGAAGAAAATCTTGGTCAGAGGAGCAGCAATCAGATTGCTAGAACTGCAGAGCTATACACAGAAGCTGGCCACAAGTGTTTCGATGACAGTATTTTGGTAAAGGTGTCATTATACATGGAATACATCAAAGCCAAGGAACTTTTAATCATTCACATATTCAATTCCAATAATCCACAGTTTTGTGCATACTTTGCTGTTTACCGTCATAAATCAACCTCGATTTATGGTGACCTTATGAATGGAAGATCTCAAATTCATTCCTCTGTCAACAGCCCTGCTCAGGTCTCAGGCACCCAGGGCTTTGGCTTCTTTGACTGACTCTATCAATCTGAAATAAACTTTTCTACTTTTCCTACTGTAGTCTACATTGCCAAGCAATATTGTATTTTGTAGTGAGTTGTCTCTTCTCATGATATGTCCAAAGTACCGCACATCCAGGGAGAACTATTCTCCAGTGTCGCATTTAGAATGAGTTGATTTATCTCTCTAATAATAATAAGAAGAATTTACACCAAACGCAAGTGTCATCTTCTGGATTATACATCCCCTGTGGTTTTGCCCAACTTGTAGACCATGGTTGACGATTTCTGCATGAAAATCCACAAGAACCTCATTAAGGAGTTCAAATATGCTCTGGTGCGGGGCTCCTCCATGAAGCACAATCCACAGAAAGTGGGCAAAGACCACACCATGGAGAATGAGGACGTCATTCGGATTGTCAAGAGATAAGCCAATACACAAAAAGTAAACACAATGTGGCTTAAAGAGTGAAATAATAATAATACTTTATTTATACCCCACCACCATCTTCCATAGGGACTCGGGGCGGCTAACAAAATAGCACACACTAGTGCCACACAACACATAAAATGCAATATATCAACGTTAAAATCGATCAAACATTTACATAAAGCCAGATATATACAATTAACACAAGTAGATAAAATCAGTAATAGCTGTTGATTAAAAAGTCCTCTAACAGTTCCCTTCACTGTCCAGCTCTCACAATCATACATAGAAATTGGAAATATAGTGATACCTTAGTTAAGAGTTTGATTTGTTCTGTGATTGAGCTCTTAACTCAAAACACTCTTATCTCAAAGCAAATTTCCCACTTAAATGCCTCAAAATGCTATTAACTCGTTCCGGCCCTCCAACCCACCCACCATTTTTATTATGTATTTTTAAGTAAGAAAATGTACTTTATAAATAACTTAATGTATAAATGCACATTCACATGGGACAATATAAAAGAAAGATCAACTTTAAAATGGTAGAAGCACAGAGTTGTGGTAAGCACATTGGAGGCAACAAAAGTGTGTTGGCCAATGTAACAGCAAGGCAAAATCTGCAGATTCACATAGAACAATAATAAAAAAATATCAACTTTAAAATGGTAGAAGAACCAAATCACAGTGTTCGCCAAACAATACAGTCCACGAGAAGATGTTGGCTATTGTCAAAATGGAGATGATGAGGCCCACTAAAACAGATGAGCAAACAGTAGGGTGACCAACTTTGGGGCATTAATTTAAGGGAGATTTAGTCACAAAAATTCCTCATCTGTGGTGACAAGGGTGAAAAATTAGAAATACTAAGACTTTCAGCTCATAACTCAATATCACTTTATGCACAGAAATGGAAAAGTGATCTGATTCTCATGAAAGAGGAGTAGTTGTATAAATATAATGTGTTAGCAAAGATTGAAAAACTTTCTACTTTGATTAAAGAAATTTTTTAGCTATGTCTGGAAACTCCTAATTGATTTTTTGGGAGAAAATAAGAGTGGTTTAATGACATTTGTTTTTTGTTAATCAATATGAGTTGCGTGTGTATGGGTGATACACCTCCTCCCATATTCAAGAAGACACCGAGACAAGTAGTTGGAGTGAAATATGGCCACAACTCATTTATTGATAACAGGAAGAAGGGTTGGCGGCCATGCATGGGTCCTGGATCGGGGGTCGGACAACCGCTGCTGTCCGAAGATACTTACATCCCTGGGTGCCGCCGGCACACCTCCGGTTCCCGCAAGCTCGGCACCCCAGGGGACTGGCCGTTATCCCCCCTTCCAAACCAGGGGGCAATACCCCACCCCGATCCAGGGGCCATGCCACACGGCAAACACAGAGTTGTGACAAGATAAACACACAACAACAGCCAGATCAGCAAACAAAATACAGAGCAAGATGAACACCAAACAACAGCAAGATAAGCTGACAAATGCGAAGCAATGCTGCATGCAGGGAGGGTGGGTGGAAAAGCTGATGCAGGCCCAGTACCTGCTGGAAGGCCTCGGGCAGCCTTAAGTAGGCTGCCCGGGTGGAAGAGAGGGCTGGCCCCAACTGCAAGCTTGGCCAGGGCGGGGCCAGACCTACAATTGGCCAGCTGGCTCTGGTGGCGGGAAAATCTCCCACCACCCAGGGGACTTCTGGGAGGAAGAAGCCCCCATCCCAATCCGTAATGGTGGCGAGGACACCCAGCGCCTCAATCTGCTCGGCCCGGTAAGTCGGGCCAACCCATTTAGCAGACAAATGTGTAACCGGCAGATAAGATAGAGTGTGGTAGAATATATAGTTCAATTTATAACTACAGAAAGGATAGTTGGAAATCATCTTTGGCTGGATCTACACTGTCCTATATCCCAGAATCGGATGCCAGATTATCTGCTTATCCCAGATTTTCTGGCAGGGTAGACTCATATAATCCAGTGCAAAGCAGATAATCCGGGATCAGATCCTGGAATATAGGGCACTGTAGATCCAGTCTTGTCATTTCTTTTTAGTTTTTCATCCATTGAGTGGTAGGTGTGATGAGTGCCATGTTTAACTTTGGTATTATGAAGTTTGTATATAGTATGTGTTTTTAATTTTATCGTATGTGGATTTTATAAAATAAAAAAATTGCTGCTGGGACAGAACAGTGGTTCATCTACTACATGCTTCTGACTGTACCTGTAACCAATATCAGATGCTATAACATGGTATTGAGAGAGAAAAACCCTCAATTAAAGAAACAGTCCAGTCTTTTGTGCATGTATCAGGCAACGAAAGAATCTGTGGGAATGAAATTGTGTTCCTGATTATCTTGGTTAATAGGTATTGATAGACCTATACCTCTTTTAATGAGGTTATTACCGCATACAGCATCTCAGAGCAATAAGTGTTAAAGGGCATCTGTGCACAGTGGGAAAATGCTCAGTAAATTAGTTGCCATCCTGTGATTTTAACTAGATCCTTCTTGGCTGCTGTGTAAGTTAAGGCAACAGTTTTTTATACACTATTTATTAAATAATTTGTTTATTTTTCTTTATTTCTTTCAGGAATAAACTGCTATAGGTAGTCTGTTTTGCATTGCTAAAATGTTATTGGCTATTATTGAAAGTTTTCAACTACTACTGCTCCTTGCTTATTAATTAATAGAGGGTGATGTGTAGCCTCAATACAATGCTTCTGTTTATAAAACAAATAGACCTCAATCTGTTGTGGGGAAAATGCTCATTGAACAGTGCCACAAAAGCAAAAAGTTCATGTCAGATATATAGATCTCCTGGTTGTGTTGCCCCCTTAGTAGACTTGAATTTTTGCTTTCTAAAGATGTTGAACAGTAGTCCCACCCCTTATCTTTTTGCAATCATAGTGAGATGTAGCAATGGCAACCAGATGCTTGCCCAATATCTTTCTTGTTCAACAAAGATAGATCTTATAATTTCATCTTCTGTTTCTGACTGTGTGTCTCCATAGTGGGGAAGGATTAGAGGTTACATAAATCAACAGCCTCGAAAACCTAAGGGCCAAATCTTGGCAGGGTATTGCATGTGAAAACCCCCTAGACATCCAAAATCCAGCCTTAGTTGGTACCAATGATCTGACAAAATATTGCATGGATTGCCAAACCTCAGAGGCAACTTGGCATCTTAGTAACAACAGACAAGATAATATGTCCTTGGGATGTTAGGAAGCAGCTTAATAAATGCCATGTTTTTACTTATTTTTCGTGTTTTACTGTTTGTAGGTTATGCTCTCAGTCTATTTAGCAATTTAACAGAAATGTAGAAGAAAAGAAGGGGAACGAATGGATTGAGCACTCTCCTCTTTTTCTTAGCTGCAGTGGTGGTGAGATGAGGCATTCCATCATCGTCAGAAAGTTAGTGCTTTCCTTTTAGCCTCAACTCTGAAGGATATTTAATGAGAAAGAGCTCTAAATAAGATTTATTGAACCAACAACTTGCCTTCATTGAAAAGTCAGGTCATCTTTTGCTAGATTGGCTGATTAATAGGTACTGGTTCCTTTCAGAATGAGTACTCTTGAGTACTTATGTCAAGGCTTTACCTTGTATAAATATTTTTAATTAATGGCGCCTTCATCAAACACAGGAAAAATTAAGCATTAATGCTCACTTGAGAGCTTTACAATTAGATTGATTATCTATGATCTAATTTGATTTTCAGTCGCCATTAATTTGTTTTTAATAGATATCTAATTTAGCTTTTCCTTCTCTCTCTCCTCCCCCATTTTTCCATCCACTTTCCCTTTCTCTGCCTTACTTCTTCTCTCTCTAACTTTCTCTCTTGGCAAAAACATTAACAAGCTGGAATTCCCCCAAAGCAAACAAAGCTCTTTCCACAACCTTCAGACTTTCCATGCTATACATTCACATTTAATTTAGTCAAGCAAGGTCAAGCAAGGAAACAGATTAATCCTCAGAAGTGGCTCTTGTAAGATTGAAGCTAAAATTGCAGTTTGGGAATCACACAGTTATAAAGGACTGCATGGGTCACTCATTTACACCAATGTCTACTGTACTGGAAGTACGCTATGCATCAACACTGTTTCTGGAAGATACTCTTTCCTAAGAAGATCATACAACCTCTTTGGATAATTAATTCGATTGTACCATTGTTCTTAAACATAGCAAACTTTTTGTGTCATCCAGGTTAAGTTCTGCAAGCAATTGAATTTGTTTTTCCTTCTACCTTGACTTTGTGTCAACCTTTTACACGCTTCTTTGCTTTTATGCTATCTCTTTGTGACCTTTAAATTAAACCTCATGGAGGGACTCTTTGTGAATGAGCATGTCAAACTAGTTCAGAACCTGAAAGGGCTGGATAGATAACGTCAAGTCAAAGGTACTCATTATTCCTTAAATCATTCCAGCTTTATTTTTAAAATAATGATCCCTGCATACCGTACTTAATCACATATAAGTCGATCTCCCGCATGAATTGAGAACAGGCTTGGGGGCCAAAATTATGGATTTTGATATGACCTGTGGATACATTGAGGGTCATTCTGTGGAGAGGGAAAAACATCTTCCCCTGGTCACTACTGTTGCCATTGTCCTGCCCAGGCTGTTCACCATCCAAAGAAGGGGATAGTTCCTTTTTAGAAAAAAGTTAAGAAACAGTATTAATTCTTATCCAAAAAAAAGGAGCCATCATCCTCTCTGAGTAAAGTGGCAAAAGGCAAAAGCTTGGTACATCCCAGGAAAACTATGAGAGGGGGATTGCATGCTCTTGATACATCTCAGGAGAACCTATGAGAGGTGGTGGGATTACCTGCTCTTGGGAAGCAGGAAACCATGGTGAAAGTAGAACTGCTGTTTAGACCTTCAAGGCTGGATTTACACTGCCCTACATCCAGGACCTGATCCCAGATTATCTGCTTTGAACTAGATTATATGCATCTACACTGCCAGATAATCTGGATAAACAGATAATCTGGGATCAGATCCTATAGAGCAATGCATATCCAACCCATGTCAAATGAAATTTTCTTGAAGAGCAGACTAAAGCTGAATCTACATTGCCCCCTGATCCCAGGATCTGATCCCAGGTTATCTACTTTTGAACTGGAATATATGAGTCTACACTGCAAGATAATCTCAGATTAAAAAAATATAGGGCAGTGTAGATCCAGCCTAAATGTGCCAAATAGCAACTGGGAAGCATCAATTGCAGGGGAGGATCTCCAAGAGACAACTGCATAAGCATTTTATTGAACTCTTATTAGTACTGGGTAAATAGGGTCAACATATTGAATGTAATTGTTCGATTATTTGTGCAGGGACGATTATAATAATTAATGCAAATAAATAGAAGACTTTTTTCTAAGATCATAATTTAGGATCTCATCACATTGGTGAGGGGCAGTGGGGTGATGTGCCAACCTCTGTGGCGAACCATTGGGGCAGGTAAACAAAAGAGCAGAGTTATGTAACGGTAACGGCAAAACTGACACACAAGCACAAAGCTATATCGAATATATATATAATTAGTACATACATACGTGCACCTTAGGGTGTGACATATCACGGGTGAATATACCAGGCACCAGGGAGAAAGGGAGAGTAATCCCAGGTGAATGCGCAATGAATGAGTATACAACAAGTCCCATTGGCGTAATGCCGCAAACTGGGAGAGTCCCAAATTAAAATCCGGTATGGCTGGTGGTCAGTCCTTGGTTGCCAAAAAGTCACTTCCAAAAGGTGAAAATAATTGTAAATCCAATGATGGGATATAGGAAAGATGTAAAAAGGATCGGGGTAGTAGACATTCAAGGAAAGATTCCAGGACGCGGGAGACAGTAGATAGAAGTCTCCTCGAGTAGGATCGAGTTAAGCAACACGCCAAGGCGTTGATAAAGCAAAGCGGCGAAACGGTTTTCAGTGGCCGAAAATACAGCGAATGCTTTCCGTTGGCGTGTTGCTTAACTCGATCCTACTCGAGGAGACTTCTATCTACTGTCTCCCACGTCCTGGAATCTTTCCTTGAATGTCTACTACCCCGATCTACTATCATTAGACCCTGCAGTTCCCTCCAACTACCGACCAGTGTCGAATCTTTCGTACCTGGGGAAGGTAGTTGAGAGGGCAGTAATGGAGCAGTTGCAGTCCTTCTTAGATGATGCAACATGGCTATACCCCTTCCAGTCCGGCTTCTGTTTGGGGCATGGGACGGAGACGGTTCTGGTCTCCATCACAGACCAACTCCGCTGCCAGCTCGACCAAGGCGGGTCTGCGCTGCTCGTGTTATTGGACCTCACGGCAGCGTTTGACATGGTCGACCACAATCTATTGATCCACCGCCTGGCCATGGCTGGAGTGAGGGGGACAGCCTTTAAATGGCTGACCTCCTTCCTCCACCAGCGGTCTCAGCGTGTGAGGAGGGGCGAGGTGGTCTCCGAGGGCTCCTCATTAGTTTGTGGAGTTCCGCAAGGGGCCATTCTCTCCCCTCTGTTATTTAACATCTACATGCAGCCGCTTGTACAGCTGGTGCAGAGTTATGGGCTGGAGTGTCACCAGTACGCTGATGACACCCAGCTCATCCTGAGGATGGAGGGCAGGCCGGGATCCGTCCCCGATAATTTCCAACATTGCCTCGAAGCCGTTACTGGATGGCTGCGAGCCAGTAGGTTGAGGGTGAATCCGGCGAAGACTGAGATCTTGTGGTTGGTCCGCCCGGGTGAGGTAGATGTCCAGCTTCCGACCCTGGACGGTGTGGCGTTAAGCCCATCGTCTTCCGTTAAGAGCCTGGGGGTCCAGTTGGACTCCCAGCTGACCATGGAGGCCCAGGTCTCTGCGGTCAGCAAGATTGCTTTTTTTCATCTACGACAGGCAAGGAGGCTGGCCCCCTATCTCTCCCGGAACGACCTGGCCACGGTGATCCAAGCCACGGTCATCTCAAGGCTAGATTACTGCAATGCGCTCTACGTTGGCCTTCCTCTGTCGGCGACCCGGAAGCTCAAGCTGGTGCAGAACACTGCCGCCCGGCTCCTGTCTGGCACCCCAGCAGGCTGCCACATAACACCTGTTTTGCAGGATCTGCACTGGCTGCCAATTGAGCACCGGATAGCCTTCAAAGTGTTGGTTCTCACCTTTAAGGCGTTGCACAGCCTGGGGCCAGCGTATCTGAGGGACCGTCTCACCCCATACTGCCCTTCGAGATCACTACGGTCCGAAGATGCCAACCTCTTGGAGGTACCTTCGGCGAAGCTTTCTAGACTAACATCTACCCGCCGGAGGGCGTTCTCTGTCATAGCTCCCACGCTGTGGAACGCCCTTCCGGCCGGTACCCGGGCCATGAAGGACTTGCTCCCGTTTAGACGGGCCTGCAAAACTCACTTGTTTAAGCAGGCCTTCGGCGGGTAGGTCCCACTCATCTTGGATTTGTGTCATTGCTTTTTATTGCGTTACTGTTGTTTTTAATTGTTTTTATTGCTCCGTGTTTTATTGTGCCTTCGGCTCCTGTGAGCCGCAGCGAGCCTTCGGGAGTCAGCGGCATAGAAGCCCGAATAATAAATAACGGCCAAGGACTGACCACCAGCCATACCGGACTTTAATTAACCACAAGCAGCCACACCACAACAGCTCCTTCACCAATCACTGCAATTTTTAATCAACATCTATTCAGACATCATCTTAGGCTGTCTTCACAACCTGACAATTCCACTTGGGGAGTGGGGGAGACCCCAGTTTAGCTTTTGGTCGAAGATGAAAGAGATCAAGGCCCTATTGATGCATTAAAATATGAGAGTATTGGAATTTGCATACTTGCAGTTAATGCATTGCTCCATTGGGAACTGTGCTTGGCATGAGGAGGCCTAGGCTGATGCTGACACGGGTGGAAATGTTTGGGACACAATTCACAAGTGTGCCCCCATGCCTGCTCTACACCTTGTATCCATGAACAAACTTGAGTTCCAGAGATCTTGGGATGTGGCTGTCCAGTTGACCTTGATCATCCAGAGAGAGAGAGAGAGGAACAGAAGGAAAGATAATATCTGACTTGTGCATGGTGCACTCACCCATAAGTAGCATTTAGCTAAGAGGCAAATTTTCAAGGACAGGGAAAAGGAGAGCCTCAGACTGGAAGCATTGTTAACTGCTCTAAGCCCTCTGCTTTGACAAGCCAGCTTCACTGTGCCATATGTGGGATAAAGCTGCCCTTGAAATGTCTATCTTATTGACTCAATGGCAATAGAGAGTATTGTTGCCTGGTGAATAAACTTCTTTTGTCAGCATGTCTTAGGTGCCAGAGAAATTGGCACTTGCATAAAGAGAGAAGCAGAGATAAGCAGCAACCTCTTTTCAGAGGTGACTTCTAGCACTGCAAATCTTTTATATGTCTCAGTTGCCATTACTGACTATTACTATTAATTATTGATTGTGTTATTATCTGGGCTACCGCAGGACAGGAAGACATATTTTAATTCAGGCATCTGTTTTGTGCACTTTAATCACAATCTGTTATTGGGTACTCTCATGCTTATTATTTATGTGCTGTTTGATATATATAGGTATTGTAGTTGCAGAGTATATCTTGTATCCTATGACTGTAGATGGTAACCGATTCCTTAGTACAAAATATTCACATATTTATGAAGGGCATTCGGGTGTTTAAGTTGCAATCTTTTTCATTCAAAATGTCAGTATGAAGGCTTATTAATCTCTTGGTCGTCACTCGCATTCATTTTGCATGGGAAAGCCATCATTTATACATCAATGTATCATATGCAAACAATGGGTGCTATTTGCATATATTTTATGCTTAGGAGTATCTTTCAGTGATCTAATAACTTACATGGAATCTCCTCTCCAATACCAACACACATCTGCTACATTCTACACATAAGACCATTCTTTACCACTAATGGAATCTAGAGAAATCATAAAGGTAACTATGGTGGCCCCTTGATGAGATTTGGTTTCAGAATGTCTTATAGATATCAAAATCAGTGACTGTGCAGATCCTAGAGTAAAATTGTGTTGGTTATATAAAATGGTAAAATCAAGATTTGGTTTTAGGATTTTTTGTAAGGAGGGGGAAGATATTTTCAAGCTGTAGATAATAGTCCATAGATACAGAATCTGTAGATATAGAAAACCAACTGTTCCATCACATTAGCTAGGTCATGGAGGTACCCTCCTATATAGATTTTAATTTCTGTTGCCTGGTGTCAGGGCAAACATGTGTAGTATTCCACTGTACACTATAAATCAGTAATTTCCCACCACTAACTTCATTTTATCCACAAATTCAAACAGACATAGGACCTTATCCCATGTAGCAAAACACACAGAGAGACGTTATCCCACAAGCAGGAGGGAAGTAGGGGAAGGCACTCAGAAGAGTGGGGACTCGTCTTACCCCAGCTAAACTGACCTTGGGGATGGCCAGCCATCACATGTCCTTTTTCTGTCTTCTTCCCACTTTCCCCTGCTTCCCCCTTCTTTCTTCAATCAGGCAACACCCAACGTCTGAAAAAAGAGGCTTCTCTCTGTTTTCTCATTCTGGAAAGATGGAGTGAGTCCCATGGGCAGCCACTGGAAATAGCCGTGCATCAGGGGATAGTCTCCTTGGGACTCTGTTTAGTCAGGGTGTGAAAATGGAGAGAAAACGGGGGGAAAGTTACATGGGATAAGGTCCCAAGCTTTCATTTCCAATGTGGCAATAATGGTAAAGATCAAAGTTATGCTGTTGTTGCGCACGACTGTGCACATGAAAAACATTGAACATCAAAATCATTACATGCATGCTAATTTTACACCATACCTAGAAGCAATTAACCTCAGTCCTAGACAAAAAGAGATTACATTTCTAATGCTATCCACCATGTCCAGCATTTAAAAGGAAACTGTGTTTGAGGCCAAAGGGCAGACAATATTTTTCTTTCTTAATGAAATCCATGAGAAATGTGAAATATTCATGCTCCCTTGAGCTTGGCCTTAATTTTCATTTGCAGAGTCTCCTCACAGAGATATAATTGTGATTCAGTATCGATCTATAAATTTGGAATGTTAGACATTATACGAGGGAACATTGGCAGCTTTTGCCGTTGTGAATGTGGCCACCGGATTCCTATAAATGGATTTAATACTATTTTGTCTAAGTGGTCACTTGATGGAAACAATGGATTTTTCTAAGCAAAGACTGAATTCCTGTTGATGCATTTTTTCCTCCCAGATATTTCAGCCACTCCTGGTAGGCTCTTCCAGCAGAGTCAAAAAGAGTAGATGGTATGGAAGTTTCTAAGAAAAATGTATGAAATTCATGGGATCACTATAAATAACCAGGCAACTGTTGAAAGAAACAACAGGAGACATGGCTGGAATTAGGAATGCAGGTGGAGAGACGGGAAGACAGTACTCACTCTGCTGTAAGTATGCCTGTTCAGCTCCACCGTTATCTTCAAGTAGATGTTATGGGACCTGAGTATTTTCTCATTCAAAGAAAACAAATTTAATATTTTTACTCTAAAATCTGCCATCCTTGTGGGAACTGGAGAACATATACCAATACCTTTGTACGGCAAAAAATTTAAAAATGGATCTGACTTACAGTGTACATTATCATTATTGTTGTAGTTGTTGTTATTTATTCATTCAGTCATATAAGACCTCATGACCCACACCAGACTCTGTCGGCCGTCACCTCCCCCAGCTCCTTCAAGGTGAAGCCAGCCACTTCAAGGATACCATCCATCCATCTTCCTCTTGGTCGGCCCCTTTTCCTTTTTCCTTCCATTTTCCATCATTATCTTCTCCAAGCTTTCCTGTCTTCTCATTTTGTGGCCAAAGTACTTCACCTTTGCCTCTAATATCCTTCCCTCCAGAAAGCAGTTGTGCATTATTTCCTACAATATGGACTGATTGGATCTTTGCGTGGTCCAAGGCACTCTCAGAATTTTCCTCCAGCACTACAATTCAAAAACATCTATTGTCCTTCACTCAGCCTTCCTTATGGTCCAGCTCTCGCATCCATGGGTTACTATGGTGAATACCATTGCTTTAACTATGCAGATATTTGTTGCCAGTGTGATGTCTCCACTCTTCACATCTTCTGATTTCCTGGCTGCAGTCTGTGTCTGCAGTAATCTTCACACCTAAAAATACAAAGTCTGTCACTGTCTGCACCTTTTCTCTCTCTATTTGCCATCTGTTATTAGTAGTAGTAGTATAGATTTTTAAGTGAATGCTAAGCTTCTTTAACTGCAATATCTGTAGTATGGTGCCACAATATAAAACATATTCTTAATCTAAACACAAGTTATAGCATCAGTGATATCCTTTCCTCACTCATGAGCTGTCAGCCATTGTCTAGATCAGGGCTGTCCAACTGGCGGCCCGGGGGCCGTATACGGCCCCCAGCCCCTTCCCTACGCCCCCCTAAGCTTTTTAATAAAAAATAAAAATTGAAAAATAAAATAAATAATTAAAAAAATTAAAAACCTACTTCCAGGTTCGGAGCAAGTATCGCAAGAATATGCAATCCACATGGGATTTCGCTGTCAACGCGAGATCACGCCGGCGTTGACAGCGAAATCCCGTGTGGATTGCGTATTCTTGCAATACTCTTCGGCTACTCTACTACTGGATCGCTGAGGCCCACAGACGCGATTAGGACCTTCTTCGACTCAGTCGGTCGTCGCCTCTCTCGTCATCCGGGTACTCCTGGATCCTGCGCGTTTGGAAAAGGTAGGCCAAGCAGGGGCTCCTCAGGGGCTCCTCATTCCCTCCCCCCATATCCCCTCATGTATTAAATATAAAATTAAATATATTTAAAGATGAAATAAGGGGAGATGGGATACATTAAAATCAGGGGAGAGGGGAGGATGGAATTAAATATATTTAATATTAAATAAAAATAAGGGGAGAGGGGAGGATGGAATTAAATATATTTAATATTAAATAAAAATAACGGGAGATGGGAGGATGGAATTAAATATATTTAATATTAAATTAAAATAAGGGGAGAGGGGAGAGGGCGCCGGGGAGAGGGCGGAGCTGGGGGTGGGGAGGGGGCGGAGTCAGGGGTGGAGCCGGGGGCGGAGCCAGGGGTGGAGCCGGGGCGGAGCCAGGGGTGGAGCCGGGGGCAGAGCCGGGGCGGGGGCAGACCCTACGGCCCCCCAGGTCATCAGTGACCGGAATTCAGGCCCCTGGGCCGGTAGAAGTTGGACAGCCCTGGTCTAGATGCCTTTGAAGACAATGGACAGGACAGCTATGGGGGCAGCCGGGTATCATAGATATTTCTAGAGATGTTATAATAGCCACTTCCATGGAGAGAGTATATAGGTACTTCTGAACAAAAGCTGAGTCCTTGAAATGGGATAAAACAATCACACATTACCTGGAGATCTAGTGCTACCACTTTTGTATCTGCTGATTACAGAAAAAGACTCAGACATAAATCCGTGAAAGGACTACAGCCTGGAAAAAGAGGAAAAGAAAGCAGGGGAGCATTAGTATTTGAGAAAGTGATTTAAAGAATTGCAAATATAAGTAAGAACTAGAGGGAAATAGGCTGGCTTAAGCTGAAGGTATGTCAGTGCTTCAGTTCCAAATCATATTATTCTGCAATTCAAACTTTACATATAGATATCGTTCACTCTTGGCTACACAATGGAATACTACATCCTGTCCCATTAGCAGCTTTTAAAAACAATTTCCTATACCTGCTTCAATTGTAAAAATGTAAGAAAAATGTACCCCAGAATAAATGCATTTTACTTTCCCTGTTTTTGCAAGAAAATGTACATATAGTACAGTTTGCAGTAGTTTAGCTGAATTAGAGAAAATTACATACAGTCACAGAATAATTTTGGAGCTACTGACTATGATGGTGAATATTTTCTTCCGTAACATATCCATTACCTCTGAAGTGAAGCAGCTAGCCAATTTGTTTGCACGTACTATTAAAGTCCCATTTTCGGGCTTCCTCTACAACACATAGAAATTGAAACTCAAAATTGTTTGGAAGTGTATGTGTAACAAGCACATAATCTTACAGGATGGAGCTGGCTGTATAAAACCACATGAAACTTACAGTGTGGCTGCCATACCTAGGGCCTTTCCACACTGCCCTATAATCCCAGAATATCAAGGTAGGATATCCCACATTATCTGAGTGTGGACTCAGATAACCCAGTTCAATGCAGATATTGTGGTATTTTCTGCCTTGATATTCTGGGATACAGGGCTGTGTGGAAGGCCCCCTACTAGGGATATGTTATAGAACTTACCACGGAGACAGGAAATCCTATTGAAATAATAGTGGATCCTATTGAAATGAACAATTTCCACCAAAATTACTACCGAGACTCATCGGAGGGTGCAGAAAAGTCGGTGAGCCCTTCCACACAGCCATGTAACCTGGAATATCAAGGCAGAAAATACCACAATATCTGAATTGGGTTTTCTGAGTCCACACAGCCATATATTCCAGTTCAAAGCAGATAATGTGGGATTTTATTCAGCTGTGTGGAAGGGGCCCTAGAAATTGCCTTGGTCCTCCAGGGTAACTCAATAATACTGTAACGTTCAGCAGACACATATCATATCATAAAATCACCCAGACCTAGAAAATTCATAGAGATGGCATATTTTTTTCAGATGTGGGTATAGCAGGGAGTACTGTGTTTAAAGAATTCAACCATGATACTTATGGTGGGGCCCAACAAATGTATTAGATCTTTCACAATGAGTGGCAGCTGTATTTCTTCAATTTTTCTCTGTTGGATGTGAAAATGTAACAATGTCTTTAATTTAAAGGAAGGCCTTTAAATTATACTTTTAAATAAAGTAGAATCTCAGGATAGACTTTGTCAATAGTTTGAGGGCTGGAGGCCATCCATGACTGAGATGTAGTAGGATGAGGCTCTAGGGCTCAGAGCATCACTGTGTTTTAGATGGTGTCAGGATGATTACATTCACTCATCTTAACTTTCAAAACACAGTTTACAATAACAAGAGGTCATGGTCAAGGTCTCCCCTTGGCGTTAAGTCTAGTCATGGGGGGGGGGGAGGTAGTGCTCATCTCCATTTCTAAGCCAAAGAGCCAGTGTTGTCCATAGACATCTCCAAAGGTTATGTGGCCAGCATGACAGCATGTAACGCTGTTACCTTCCCACCAAAGCAGTATCTATTGATCTACTCACATTTACATGTTTTCAAACTGCTAGGTTGGCAGAAGCTGAGGCTATCAGCGGGAGTCACCCCACTCCCCGGATTCGGACTGTTTACCTTTCAGTCAGCAAGTTCAGCCACTCAGCCGTTTAACCCACTTTGCCACCAGTATTAATAAAAAGTATGGAATTCATGACAACATTTTTTAAAAATTAGATAAACCAATCACAAAGTCATGGGGGGCACAAGATTCAATAATGACGCCATTAATGTGGACAAAATAACTATGCAAATGATGTTCTTGAAGTGCAAATACAGTAAGGGTGGACAATCAGCTGGTTGAGGAAGATGTCAAATGGAATAGAATGGAATTTACCATGCTTTTTACCAAGAATGGTGTGATAATAAGGCTCTGAAAGTGACTTACCCAAAGTCACCCATGATTGAGCAGGGATTTGAACCCTGGCCTCCCAGTGCCCTAGTCAAACACTATAAACATTTCATCACATGGATTTTCAAATCAGTATTATATATCGATTCTACACTTTGTTAACTTTCTGCATGTCAGAGATGATGATGTTGATGAGGATGACAACACAGTTTCCCCAATACTGAAACTCAAGGCAATTTACAAATTATTAAAATGAGTCTTAAACTGCTTTCCAGGCTCACGAGGAGAGAGGACAAAGAGGAAAGTCATCCGCTGGATTTTAAAACACTTCCCAGGCTCATGAGGGGAGACGAGAGGAAGAAAAGTCATCCACTAGGTTCCCAGGCTCTCGAGGGGAGACGAAAGGGAGGAAAGTCATCTACTAGGTTTTTTAAACGCTTCCCAGGCTCACGAGGGGAGACGAGAGGGAGGAAAGTCATCTACTAGGTTTTAAACTCCTTCCCAGGCTCACGAGGGGAGACGAAAGGGAGGAAAGTCATCTACTAGGTTTTAAAAAGCTTCCCAGGCTCACGAGGGGAGACGAAAGGGAGGAAAGTCATCTACTAGGTTTTTTAAACGCTTCCCAGGCTCACGAGGGGAGACGAAAGGGAGAAAAGTCATCTACTAGGTTTTAAAAAGCTTCCCAGGCTCACAAGGGGAGACGAAAGGGAAGAAAGTCATCTACTAGGTTTTCAAAAGCTTCCCAGGCTCACGAGGGGAGACGAAAGGGAGGAAAGTCATCTACTAGGTTTTTTAAATGCTTCCCAGGCTCACGAGGGGAGACGAGAGGGAGGAACGTCATCTACTGGGTTTTAAACTCCTTCCCAGGCTCATGAGGGGAGATGAAAGGGAGAAAAGTCATCTACTAGGTTTTTAAAAGCTTCCCAGGCTCATGAGGGGAGATAAGAGAGAGGGAAGTCATCTACTGGATTTTAAACCGCTTCCCAGACTCACGAGGGGAGAGGAGAGAGAGGAAAGTCATCCACTGGGTTTTTTAAAGCTTCCCAGGCTTGAGCTGAGGCCAGGCACCAGAAGTGGGGAAATGCTGAATCTGACTCACTCACTGCTTCATAACAGAAATGATGGAAAAAGCTTTGGAAGGGCAAAGGGTCTTCCGGTTTCCTTAAAAACTTCAAAATTGCTTCAAAAAGCTAATCTTTCTGAATTTATTCCGAATTACGAAGATTCCAACCGAACCGAACCATGCCTAATAGACACATTTTTACCACTGAAATCAGTAGGTTGTGTAAGTATTTTTCTTTGGCTGGAATATATATATACACACACACACACACACACACACACACACACTTCTGAGCTATCTTCAATGACAACTAAGTCAAGAGCAATAACAATAGTCACATAAATCGACATACAAAATGAGATGTAGGCCAGCCTTTCGTAACCAATGAGAAAGTCATGCTATGGTTAATAATAAAATGATAATGTCTTAATTTAACAAATGACATTCTGTCACTAACGGCTGTTATGAAAACTCTGTGCTCTGCTTTCATGACTATATTTAGAAAAGGACTGCAAATCATAGGAACAGCTGTATCCCAGTGTGGCAAAAACATGACATTTTCATAGATAGAAATGCAACAGAGCCATCTAATGGAATAGGAGCAATCTGCTAAATGTTCCGTATTAATACCAAAGAGTGCCTTTGAGTCCCACTCCTCTAGCTTTACTTCAGGCTGATATGGGAGTCTACACTTATTTTTAGTCTCTCCTCCTGGCATAAACTTTACTCTGTCTTTATGTTGTAATGCATAGCATTCATATTTATCAAGCTGCCAATGGAAAACCAAAACAGGAGAGGGAAGGTTGTTTTGTGGAAGAGAATGAATGTAAGGATATCTTCTGATCTGGGAATTAGATTCCAAAATGGGCTATTGTGCATCACTGTGAGGCCGCTCCAATTTCTCCCAGTGATCACGCAAAGTCTTCAGATTGATCCAACGAAGTTTATTAGAGGTACAACACCTATAAAGCCAAAGCAGTGTCCCATCACCCAAACACACCTTTTATACTCAGCACCCTTCCCCCCGTCACCTGCAATGTCCGGGAAAGGTTGCATCATATCCCCTCTGACTCAGCAATCCCAATGTCCAGTGAATATTTCATCATATCCCTTCTGAGTCAGCAATATGCAAGCCAGTGTTCATTGTCCGGAAGAGGTCGCGTCATGTCTGTCCTGACTCAGCAAAACTCCCGGGGGAGATTACATCATCCCCGGGAATTCCCCAGGGTCACACCAGTCTCTTGCATGCTAAGTCAGACTGCGAGTTCCCGTAGCCTCTCCAAGGCTAAGAACCTCCAGCTCTGACACATCACCATAGCAACATTGCAAAGTTGGGCATGTGGTCGCAATGATGGTGTGAAGCTGAGGTGAGGAACTGATGACCTAACACAGTGTTTCTCAACCTGGGGGTCGGGACTCCTGAGGGGGGGTCGTGAGTGAATTTCAGAGAGTCGCTAAAGAGCATCAAAAACACATATTTCTGATGGTCTTAGAAACCCCTTTGGCGGAGAAGACTGAATATATCTCTGTCTGTCCTTCTCTTTCTTTTTGGTGTTGGTGAACTATAACCCCCAGAATTCAAAAACACCCCCCAAAAAAAACCCCCACCAGTATTCAATGTTGGCCGTGTAGGTAGTGTGCCAGGTTTGGTGCAGATCCATTGTGGGCTGAGTTCAGAGTGCTCTTTGATTGTAGGTTAACTATAAATCTCAGCAATTACAACCAGGGGCAGATCTTAGTGGAGGCAAATTAAGCGGCCGCCTCAGGGCACCATGTGGCCAAAGGGTGCATCCAGGGCCAGGCACCACGCCCCCAGGAGTGCCGGCAGGGTGGGAGGAAGGCTCGCGCAGGGCGAGAGAGGAGGCAGAGGCGCGCAACTTTCCCTTCTCGCTGCCTTGCCCTGCGCCCTGCGCGCGTCTCATCCCTCACCCTGCACATGCCTCCCCCCCCCCGGCCCCACTGAGGATGCCTTGCGCAGGGCGAGAGAGAAGGGGGCAGAGGCGCTCGCCTTTCACGTCTCTCTTGCCCCCCACGCGTCTCCTCCCTCTGTTGCCGCTGCTGCTGCCGGTGCATGTGGGGCGATGGAGGAGGCCACGTGAGCGAGCTTACCTGGGGGCCGGGAACAGGACTGAGCGGCCAGACGAGCCTGCCAGCCAGAGGACACCTAGCCCAACCCCGGGCGCTTGCTCCCGAAATTAGCCTAGACCTGATACACACACACACACACACACACACACACACACACACACACACACACACACATATATATATATATATATATATATATATATATATATATATACGTACACACAAAGAGAATAGGAAGAGGAGAGGGGAAAGGGTGAGAAGGGAGGAAGGGGAAGGTAAGAAGGGGAAAGAGAATAGGAAGTGAACAAGGAAAGGGGTGAGGAGGAAGGAAGGACGGGGAATGTACAGACCCACACAAAGAAGGGTGAGGGCCCTTCCACACAGCTCTATATCCCACAATATCTGATTTGAATATCTTAGTCCACACTCAGATAATGTGGGATTTTCTGCCTTGATATTCTGGGGTATAGGGCTGAGAAGGAAGGGGAATAGATATAGATATAGACACACACACACTCAAAGAGAATAGGAATAGAGCAGGGAAAATGGTGGGAAGGAATGAATATCTATATGGCATGGGCCAACTTCAGCCCTCCATGTGTTTTGGACTTTTACAATTCCAAACAGTCAGTAGGAAGTCAAAAATAACTGGAGGGCCAAAATTTGTCTATGCACCCAATCCATATATATATCAGTGATTGGTTGGGGGGCGCCAAAATACTGTTCGCTTACCATTTAAAATTACCTAGGTCCGGCCCTGATTACAACTCCTAAATATCAAAGTCTATTTTCCCCCCAAACTCCACCAGTGTCCACATCTGGGCATACTGAGTATTCGTGCCAAGTTTGGTCCAGATCCATCATTGTTTGAGTCCACAGTGCCCTCTGGATGTAGGTGAACTACCACTCCAAAACTCAAGGCCAATGCCTACCAGACCCTTCCAGTATTTTCTGTTGGTCATGGGAGTTCTGTGTACCAAGTTTGATTCAATTCCATTGTTGGTAGAGTTCAGAATGCTCTTTGATTGTAGGTTAACTATAAATCCCAGCAACTACAACCCCTAAATGATAAAATCCTCACAACCTCTGAGGATGCCTGACACAAATGCAGGCAAAACATCAGGAGCGAATGCTTCTGGAACATGGGCATACAGCCTGAAAAACTTACAGCAACACAGTGATTCCAGCCATGAAAGTCTTTGACAACGCATTGTGGCTTCTGAATTTCTGCTTTTAGTAGTGAGCCAAAGATTTTAGCAGAATGCATGCATACACACATGCGTGCATGCTCAGCTTATTTAAAGTTTTTCCCACTATCATAGTGACCCTGTATCCTTAGATCCTGTAAAAGTTGAGGGCCGGCTGTAATTCTCATAACAAGAGCTGAATGGTAGGATGAAACTCACCACCTGGATTCTTTTCCAACAGGGAGATGGAAAATTCACCTTCTGAATTTTCTCATGTTAAAAACATGTTTTTAAACATGTTAAAAACATGTTTTAAAACAAGTTAAAAACATGTTAAAACACTGAAGATTTGTCTTCAAATTTACAAATAAATATTAGTTTGTATCCTAAATCTGGTGCTCATCCACATGCACTTTTATTTCATTTTAATTACTCTTTTCCCATCCTGTGGAATTATTGAATTTGTAGTTTGTTCAGAGGCACTCAGGCACTTCCGGCTCACGGTTCTAAATGTCCCTCTTTATACTCCACATCTCGGGATTCCATGGGAGATTGGATGGTACTTGAAATGAAACGTAGCACTGTACAGTTGGCTTTGTACTTGAAAATGTGCCAGCACTATGCTGGCAACTGGCTAAGAGGGGGTCCTGAGAAGTTGGGTAACTGCCTGTCTCCTCATTGAAGAAGCTGAGGACAACATGGAAACATCATGGGATGGCAACGCACAACGGTAAGGGGACAAAGCTGGGCACTGCCCCTTGATTTCCCATGCTGTTCCCCACTTTCCCCCACTGTCCCCAGGCTTCTGAACCTCCATGTGCTGAGGTCCAAAGAAAGCTATAGACCTCATAAAACTACCACTCCCAAGTGCCCATAGCATTGATCTAAGGCAGATAGAATGGTGACTAGTTGCATTAATTCTACAGTTTAGAAATCCCTTTGAGCAATGCAACAAAAAAAACCATCCTGTAGGATGGTTCTGGAGGCATCAGCCATGGTCGCTATGTGCTATGGGACAGTATAATTTACTGTTCCACTTCACAAAGCACAACGAGCCAGCCTTGCCTATCTGGTCCAAGGGATTTTTTTGGGTTGGAAGATTTATTAGCTTTATAACCAACTGTTGCTAAAAATAATTGCCAGTAATAGAAGATAGGTCATTCTTCCATTTGAGTGATAGGATTTAGGCCACCAAACAGTGCCCATCAGAAATATTTACAGCTGCTGCGTAAGAGAGATAAGGGGTCTTTTTGTTTTCCCCAAAATTCACTGAAAGAAGCAATAGACAGGCAAATTGTCTGGTTGTCTTCAGATCAGGATTGGGGCGGCAGGACTGTGTTGCAAAGCCAATTTCAGTGACATGGGAATTGTTCTCCAGCCTCTTTTAGGAATATCTCCAATACCTTTTGATGTTCAGATGGCTGGCTGAGCTGATAGCACATTGAAGCTGCTGCTGTTTCATTGGCCAAAAGCAGCTCCCTGGCTGAGCCATGCTGATGATATTGCTTCTGATGAGGTCACAACAGGGCGCCCAGCCATATGACCAGCAGAAGCTACATCAGCAGCAAGGCTCTGTTGCGAAGCTACTCCTTGCCATCAACACAGCAGTGGGTCTCTCGGACATGTGGACATAGAGGGCCCATCACCACCAGACAGCCCCTTAGTAGTACCAACTCCCATTGCTTTACGTGGGGTGTTCAAATGACGCCCCACGTAAATGCAACTTGTGCCGAGGTAATTTCTTAGCAGGAAAGACCCAAGTCCTCTTGAAAGACGTGGGTCTTTCCAGCTATGGGTGGTGTCTGGACTGCCCCCTCAGAAGTCCTGGGACCATCCACAAACCCCTCTCGCGTTTTCTGGGCTCCATTATTTCTTTATTTACAGTATTTCTATGCCACCTTTCTCAGCCTGAAGGTGACTCAAGGCGGATTACAAGTTGGCAGCAATTACAATGCAATTAATTTAACACACATTATAAAAACCATGTAAAAATCATTAAAACATACAGTATAATCACCAGTGACTTCCTATTAACTCATTTTCCAAAAGCATTGTCTAAGCCGTTCCATGTTCACTCTTTCCGGAATATCCGAGAGGGCTTTTACGCCCTCCCTAAAACCCCTTTTAAAAGCATTTTAAAATAAAGTAACTTACCCAGCTGCCATTAAAATGCTGCCAGAGCTCTCCTGGCATGTAGAAATGCCGTGCCAGGAGAAAAAGGAGTAGAGGAGGAAAATCTCTGCTGCCCACCGCCCTCCTGCCAGCTCCAGTAGCACTTTAATGGTAGCTGGGTAACTTATTTTATTTTAAATGCTTTTAAAGGCGTTTTAGGAGGGCATGGGAGCTGTCTCCCTGTTCTCCCAAGAGGTTCCGACACATACACACACACACACGCATGTGCTTTCTGGGAGGGTGGACTAGAACCACATTTTTAAAATGAGGCTGGATTGACACTGCCATATAAACCAAACCATACAGAATCTAGGTTATCTGTTATAAACTGTGTTATATGACAATTTAGATTCAAATAAGATAAAGGTTTCCCCTTGACATTAATTCTAGTTGTGTCCAGCTCTGGGGGTTGGTGTTCATCAAAAAACACAAGTATCTCCAAGGTATATGCACAAAAACACAAGGTAATGCAGTGGAGGACCACTATTGCAAGGTGCAGTAATGAAAGGGGACACCAAACGAGGCTAATGTAACCAACCTCACACAATATGGGTCGAATTAGCAGCAAACATAAACCAAATCAGGTAAGGCAATCCCAATATCAAATATATAAGCAACATACAACTTAAATCAGCCCGCTGGGTACAGGAAAATATCCCCCAAGTCGAATAAACTACAATTCCCAGCAGTCAATCGGCGTGGGCGGAAGTGGCGTGTAGTAGTCCGTCACTTCCTGGCAGTGCGGGGGTGACGCTATAAGAGCCTACAAGGTCCAGGAGGCTAAGCGGCACGCCGAAGGAGGAGTCACCAATTCTCGCACTGCTGAGGTCTCCGTGCTGAATGGAGGGTGATCCCTGGGATTCTCGCGATGCAACGGCAAGCGGAGGCTACTCTCGTGGGGCGAGACTACAGTGGCGTAGTCTCGCGAGAGTACGCCGGGGGGATCCAAACCCGGAAGTAAGAGCAATGGAAGTAAATAAAGTATAACGCCGTGCAATAAAGGCTGATAGAGTGGCAATCAAAATTAATAAGGAGGCAATACCCATGTATATATAATTTCCGCCGGGATGTTTCAAGTTGCAGTCCCACAAAGAAGGCCGTGTATGAGTAACAAGATAAACACCGGCCAGCTGCTGCCTCGCTGTAGTTGGCAAAATGATTTAAAGGTGTCTTGTCCACATATGTTCAGTTGCCCTAAGGTGAATGATGCAGGGGTGCACCCCCTGTGCTAGGTAGGCAATAGTGTGTCCTCGGATATTTCAAAATCAAAAAGCTCAGTCACTTCTCCATATAAATTCTGTTATATTTGTAGTTCAATTTTCCAAGAGCAATTCAATATACATTCATCCAGATGCGGGTTAAGGGCATGGCGTGAGTCAACGGGTACAGCCTAGATATATATTGTCCCAGGCAATGTGAGGCACCAGCCCGTTTCGCTAGAGACCACATATGTGTGGCAGATGCTTCCTCAGGACTCGCATAGCACAACAAACCACATCCGCATCAGAGAATAAGAAGGGTGCAGCTTGACGCACAACAGCTTAATAGCCCATTTCAAATGAAGGGTCACTGGGGGCTTGAATAATTCAGTCCAAATCAAATAATGTGGATTATGTGATTTGATAATCTGGATTATATGGCAGGGTATATCCATCCTATGGCTCTATCAACATAGCCATATAATTCAGTTTTAAATGTATTATAATGGTCACTGTAGACTCATATAATGCAGATTGAACCACATTGAACTGGATTATATGGGTCTACACTGCCACATAATCCAGTTCAATGCAGATAATCTGGATTTTATTTTGCAGTGTTGGGAGGGGGGGGTGCTTAGGATGTTGAGTTTACAGGCTACATCTAAAAGTTGCATCTCTAATGCTGAGGGATTTAATGCTCTTGAATAGAAATGGTCTTTTTATTCGAATAAGTAACAAATAAATAGGTCATTATGCTCTGAATTAAAGTACCATAGGTGATGGTTGCTCTATTTATTTTATTCATTATTTTGTTTAAAATTTGTTCTTCTTTAAAGATGTGTATGTCAGTACAGGCTGAGCATTCCTTATCTAGAATTCCAAAATCTGAAATACTCCAAAATACAAAATTGTCCCCATGGGTAAGTCTGGTTTAGAGATACTTTGGTTTTCTGATGATTCACTGTATGCAAAATTTGGGTCATACACACAATAATTAAAATATTGTATGAGGTTACCTTCCAGCTATGTGCTAAACATGTATATGAAACATATGTGAATGTCATGTTTAGACTTGGGTCCCATCTCCAAGATTATATACATATATACAAATTCAAGTCCTACAAAATTCAAAACATGACAAAATCATGAACACTTTTAATTCCAAGTATTTTGGATAACAGATACTCAACATGTAGTTTTTTCTGACTACATACTGATCATAAACTCTTGGCCCCTTGGCACCCAGTTTTACATCCTTGATATATATTCTATACTAGCTTGGGGACCCGGCGGTGCCCGGGTTATTTGAGAAAGGCATTGTGTGCCAATGTTGGTCTTTGGTATCTCAAGTCCCATCATCCACGGTCCACCCTCCTCCAAACTGCAGTAGAAGATAGAGTGGGTCATGGGGGCTGTGTGTGTCACGTTTGGTCTTGATCATTCATTGGATGAGGGTTGCAGCGGTCTTGTAAGGTGAGTGAAGGTACTTCAAGTCCCATCATTTGTGGTCCATCCTCCTTGAAACAGCACCAGGGTGTAGAGTGGGTCAAGGGGGTTCTGTGTGCCAATTTTGGTCTGTGTTGGTCATTGGATGAAGGTCGTGTTGTTTTCAGGAAATGAGTGAAGGTACTGCAAGTCCCATCATCCATGGTCCATCCTCCTTCAAACTGCAGCAAGATGTAGAGTGGGTCATTGGGCCTCTGTGTGCCAAGTTTGGTCCTGATTTGTCATTGGTGAGGGCCACAGTGCTCTAAGGAAGTGAATTAAAGTACTGCAAGACCCATCATCCATGGTCCATCCTCCCTCAAACTGCACCAGGATGTAGAGTGCTTCTTGGGGAATCTGTGTGCCAAGTTTGGTATTGTTCTGTCATTGTTGGGGGCCTAGTCAGGAAAATCAAGTTGAGGAAGCCTTACTGTCAATTCAGGCCCTAAACAATATCCCACGAGCTGAGGCCTAATAAGGAAAATCAAGTTAAGGAAGCCTTGCTGTCAATTTTGGGCCTGGTCTGTGAGTTATAGGGGCTACAGTGTTGTTTGAGAAGTGAATCAGGTGTAGGTACTGCAAATCCCATCATTCATGGCCCATCCTGCCCTAAACCACACCAGGTTGTGAAGTGGGCCATTGGGCCCCTGTGTGCCAAGTTTGGTCCTGATCATCATTGCTGTGGGCAGCCGTGACTGACTGCCTCAGGCCTTTCCTTTTCCCTCTGTGTCATCTTAGAATGTAGATGGCCAATCAGAGTCCTTTATGCAAATACGCCCTCAGTGGCAACCAATCCCCTCTGTCTGTTGCCTTAGAATGTTGGAGTTCTGAGGCTAGCCAATCAGAGTCCTTTATGCAAATAATCCCACAGTGGCAGCCAATCGAAAAGCTGGCACATATTCCTCCGCACCTCCCGTCCTCTGCACTGCCGCAAACACTGACTTTTATTATATAGATAGATAGATAGATATAGATAATGTGAGTTACTTAATTATAACTACAAAATGTAATAAATGTATTTATTGTACTCCCATTTAATTCTGCCACTTATTTCATGGCATCAGAGAAAACCTCATTGTTTGCCTATATGACCAAGTCTACTCTAAATATTTACTAACTGCTGCAATAAAGCATTAGCTCTAGTGGCTTTTTATGATACAGAGTACAGATTTTAATTGTAAATCTGAAAGAACATTTTCACAATAACAGCAGTTGGAGTGTGAAATCATTTGCATAAAGCTATTGTGATCCTCTCTTGCTGTAAGCAGAAGGACTTTCCATTACGAATATCCTCTTTCTGGATTTCTGGGAAAGGGCAGTGGGGTAGATGGCCTTCCCGACTCTCATCCATCAGTTCTATGACATTCTGCACCCAAAAGTAAACAAGAGTGGGATACATTCTGTTCACCACAAGAGGTCAGCATAAACTCAGTAACATTGACTCATACTAAAGTCTCAACAATTTAATATTTTAAAAGTACACTTCCTATCCCACCTTCAAAGCTGCTATCTTGGGAATTTCAGCAGCATTCTTTAGCAAAGAAAGCCAGAGATCTTGTAAAACTATAAATCATATTATTCCATATGTTAAAGTGGCTTCCGACCTCTGGAATCCTGCCATCTCGATGCAGCCCCACATAGATAACTGTGTTTGCGTGTACATATACACAACCCTGTACCGCAAAGTGTCCAATTTTGTTGTCATATATAATATTTGACTCCTTGTTATTTAAAGGGGGCAGAGGATATTTTAAAATTATAGTGGAATGCTGTGCCTCGGAATTCATACGTTATATGGAAAAATTTCCGTTTTTGGTTAAGAAATGGTAGATCTCCTGAAGGTGCATTGGGCATTTCAAGCCTAGGCTCAATATTGGGGTACCAGATGCAAAAGATTTGTCACAGGGCACTTCTACTTCAGAAAGTAGTATAAAAGCCCAAAGCCAATTTTCAGCTTAACATTCTTGTAGTCCCTACGGGGCATCATCCACAGCCCATAACAGAAACACCAAGGGGGTGTGGTTTTTTGTTTTTCATCCAGAGGCAAAATGGATGTGGAAAGATCGTCTTCTGCAGTGTTCCCTCACTACTTCGCGGTTCACTTTTAACTGGCCAATCAGTTAACTGTTTTGCAGTTTTCAAAAAATATTAATTTAAAATATATATTGTATTTTTGCTGTTTGGCGGGTTTTTGCTGCCTGTCCATTTCCGGGCTCAATTCAAAGTTCTGGTTTTGACCTTTAAAGCTCTATACGGTTCTGGCCCAGCTTACTTGTCCAAACGCATCTGCCGCTACGTCCCACCTCGTAACTTAAGATCATCCGGGGATGCCCTGCTCTCGCTTCTGCCAGCAACAGTTAAGACTTGTGCGCAAGCGGCGCCCATACCTTGGGAAGTCTGATCTGGCGACGGTGGTTCACACTCTTGTCACATCTAGAATAGATTACTGCAACGCACTCTACGTGGGGCTGCCTTTGAAAACAGTTCAGAAACTTCAACTAGTACAACGGGTGGCAGCCAGGCTACTAACTGGAGTGACATACAGAGAGCACACCACTCTCCTGTTGTGTCAGCTCCACTGGCTGCCTGTCCATTTCTGGGCTCAATTCAAAGTGCTGGTTTGACCTTTAAAGCTCTATACGGTTCTGACCCAGCTTACTTGTCCAAACATCCCACCACGTAACTTAAGATAATCCGGAGAGGCCCTGCTCTCGCTTCTACCAGCAACTCAACTGCGGCTGGCAGGGACAAGAGACAGGGCCTTCTTGGCTGTGGCCCCCATCTGTGGAATGCACTTCCAAGCGAAATACGATCAACCCCATCCCTCCTAGCTTTTAGGAAGAAAGTAAAATTTTGGTTGTGGGCCCAGGCCTTTGCACAGTAACTGCAGCACTTTATTTGGAATGGACTGTTTTAACGACTGACATGAAACATGGCTTCCGCCATTGATTGATTATTTGAATGTGCATTGTATAGATAGAATTTTAAATGAACTGGATAGCTAATGTTTTAATGTTGATGTTTTAATCTTGTTGTATTATTGTTGTATATTGTGTATGGTTGCCGGCATCTAATTGTGCCTTGTAAGCCGCCCTGAGCCCCCCCCCCTCCCCCGGGGTGGTTGAGAAGGGTGGGTTAGAAATACAGTAAATAAATAAATTTGCCACTGCTGCTCTCTGAGGCGCTTTCCCTCCTCAGTGCTCCCTCCCTCCAGCCTTGAAGGGCCTTTCCTTCACTTTATTTTAAGTTTATAAAGACTTAAAATCATGTATAACTACTAAAATAATGTATAAATATTGAAATAAATACAGTGCCCCTACATAACGGTTTTTCACTTATTGCGGGAGGTCCTGGAAAGTAACCCCCGCAATAAGTGAGGGAACAGTGTATAGCAAGAATGGGCAACTCTTCTAACAACATGGGGGCAAGTATTGTACAGAGCCTCCTATAAGCCCACCAGGGGACCACACAGCCATTGAGTTCAATGCTGCCAAGATAAGTGGAAATCTGTGGCCCCTTCCACACAGCTGTACAAAATCCACATTAAACTGGATTATATGGCAGTGTGGACTCAGATAACCCAATACAAAGCAGATACTGTTGATTTTCTGCCTTGACATCCTGGGTTATATGGCTGTGTGGAAGGGCACTGAGATGCTGATTTTCTTTTGGCTCTGCTTGTGCTCTCTTTGTAACTAGTACCACTGCTTCAAGTCTTCAAGACTTCATCAGATTCACCAATGCTCAAGGCTCAATCAAGACAGAGAGAGAGAGAGAGAGAGAGATGCTGTACGTCCTCTTCTGTGCACTTACTTACCTACTTACTTAGGTGATCCCTCATAGTCCGAGGATGATGGTCCTCCAAGTGTAGTATTGGCGGCGGGTCCGTAGGTGTGGGTGGAGCTCTATTCTTGATCGGCATGTTCTCCCACAGTGAGGACATCAGTTTCCAAGTGGAAGGTGGTCCTGGTTAGGGTTGGCTTGATGCACCTTCCTCTTTATGTGTTTCTCCTGTTTGCCCTCCATTCATGGCTCTTCTAATTCTGCAGCACTGCTGGTCAGAGCTGACCTCCAGTTAGAGCGCTCAACGGCCAGGGCTTCCCAATTCTCAGTGTCTATGCCACAGTTTTTAAGGTTGGCTTTAAGCCCATCTTTAAATCTCTTTCTATCCACCAACATTACGTTTCCCGTTCATGAGTTGAGACTATAGTAACTGCTTTGGGAGACGGTGATGGGGCATTCGGCCCGTGGCCAGTCCAGCAGAGTTGATGGCGTAGGAGCGTCTCTTCAGTGCTGGTGTTCTTTGCTTCTTCCAGCACACTGACACTTGTGTACTTCATCCTGTCAACAATCCTCTCTTCGACCACATGGTACCAGACAATAGTTATATAGAACAGGGCTGTCCAACAGGCGGTCCGCGGGCCGGATCCGGCCCCCAGCCTGTTGGACATTTTTCAAAAAAATTTCAATTTTTTTTGAAAAAAAGGAGCAACGAGGGGAGGAGGCGGGACAGGGAGGCGGAAGAGAGCTGGCACCTCCTCCCTGCCTGTATCACCCCCTCTGTCCCTCTCTCGGCGGCGCCGATGCGATGCAGTTTGCATTGGCGCCACCGAGAGAGGGAGAAAGGGGCGGTACAGGGATTAGGAGCCAGCTCTCTTCCTCCTCCCTACACCGCCCCTCTCTCTCTCTCGGCGCTAATGCAAACTGCATCGCATCGGCGCGCCGAGAGAGGAACGGAGGGGCGATACAGGCAGGGAGGAGGAGCCAGCTCTCTTCCTCCTGCCTGTATCGCCCCTTCTCCCTCTCTCGGCGGCGCCGTTGCGAGGCAGTTTGCAGTGGCGGCGCTGACAGAGAGAGACGGAGGCGATACTGGCAGGAGGAAGAGAGCTGGCCCCTCCTCCCTGTACCGCCGCCTTGTCCCTCTCTCGGCGGCGCCGATGCCTTGGAAGGGAGAAGGGATGCCCCGTGGCTCCTCCCTCCCTTCCAAGGCACCTGGCAGCAGCTGAAGGCGGCAAAATCGCCGCCTTCAGCTGCTGCCAGGGTGCCTTGGAAGGGAGGGAGAAGCCACGGGGCTTCCCCCGCCCTTCCAACGCCTCCCGTTTGGGACGCCGCCGCCGGGAGAAAGGAAGGACGGAGGGGCCTGGCAGGGAAGAGGCAGCGATCCGCTGCCTTCTCCCTGCCAGGACGCCTCCCCCCCCTCCTTTCACCCTGGCAGCGGCGTTCCGTTTGGGACGCCGCCGGGAGGAAAGGAAGGAAGGACGGAGGGGGCCTGGCAGGGAAGAGGCAGCGATTCGCTGCCTTCTCCCTGCCAGGACACCTCCCTCCCTCCCTCCTATCACCCTGGCAGCGGCATTCCATTTGGGATGCCGCCGCTGGGAGGAAAGGAAGGAAGGACGGAGGGGGCCTGGCAGGGAAGAGGCAGCGATCCGCTGCCTTCTCCCTGCCAGGATGCCTCCCTCCCTCCTTTCACCCCTGACCAGAGGGAGGCGAGATCTGGGCGACAGCTCTCTCGCAGGCTTGGATGGCTCGTGGGGAAAGCGGCGCCTGGTTCTCGCTTCCCCCACGAGCCATCCAGGCCTGCGAGAGAGCTGTCACCTGGCTCACGCCTCCCTCTGACCAGAGGGAGGCGAGATCCGGGCGAAACCCCTCCTGCAAGCTTGGATGGCTCGCGGGGGAAGCGAGAACCCGGCTTGCGGGAGAGTTTTCGCCTGGATCGCCTCCCTGGGTGACGCCTTCAGCTGCTGCCGGGGGCGGGGCCGAGCGGCCCCCCCAGGTCATCAGTGACCAAACATCAGGCCCCCAGTCCGGTAAATGTTGGACAGCACTGATATATAACATAGGAACACAAGAAGAACTTTGCTGGTTCAGAAGGCTATTTTTCAAGTTCATCAGCATTAAATCTGAAGTGGACACCCTCTTGCCATGGGGAATTCTGACAGTAAAATATTTTTGTAACTGCACCTCTCTGACTTTGTTTCAGCAGATTATAGTTAAAAGCACACTGATAATGGAGCTAATATGTATTAATTCTTCATGACCAGCTGCCATTGACAACCTAAACTGCCACTTAGCAAAACAAATCACCCACCTGCAAGCATGATGGAACAGAGTTAGTGATGGTAGAGGTTCTTCCATCATGCCTGCATAAAACTGCTATTTCTTTTTCCTGTACTCCAAACACAAGGGAGGATAGATACAGCACTAGGAAAGGTCAGAACCTTGGTTAACAAGAGCTTTCCTACAAAACAGTGGGGAACATATCTTCTGCAAAAACACTTGTGATGCCCTCAACAAATGGTTACTCTGCTATAGGAGGTAGGCAGGGGGAAGTGCTGATACGGGGCCCATCTACACTGACCATTCAATGCAGTTTCCAACCAGTACTTTAAAAAGTCATTTCACTGTGCAGATGATTATATAGAAAATCCCACAACCAATTTGAGGCCTAGGTGGTGATTACAGAAAGAACAGACCATTGATATACTTTAAGAAGATGGACGGATGTCTTACGAACCCATGGGAGGCTTCTCTCATGTCCCCGCATGAGAAGCTGGATCTGACAGACAGGAGCTCGCCCTGTCTGTCAGACGTCTCGCAGATTCAGAACACCAACCTTCAGGTAGGCAGTCCAGCTGGCACAAGGGTTTCACCCATTGTGCCACTGCGGCTCCAAGTAAAATAATAATAATAATAATCATGTTTATTTATATCCCGCCCTCTCTTTCCAGGGGACTCGCGGCAGCTTATAACATAATACAATAAAGTACAAAACAGAGAATATGCAAAATGGAAACACAATTAATAACAATGAATAACACAGTGATAGTTCCATCTTTGTTTCACCATCTTTGGATTATGCTTGGAGGAAGAGAAACAAACAATTGAATCACCACATCCTCCAACTCAGAGATCTGGTTTGTCCAATATTTTGTCGTTTGCATATTCCTTTATGTGCCAGGTGTTGTGAGTGAGATTTGACACATTTGGCAGCATCACTGGTGAGACCTGAGCAGTGAGCTCTGCAAACATAACCCAAGCGCAGTATGCTCCCTCAAGCCATGTTACTCCATGCATTTGCATAAATGCAGCTAAACCCGCAATGCCTGAATCATATGTTTGCCCAAACAAGGTTGAATGCATTAAGGCTGAGTCAGAGAGAAAATATAAAGTTCTCCCATTTCAGAGAAGTCCATAATAATTCAGTGCACCCATTTTAAAAGTGTCTACCTATTTATGGCAGTGGGTCTGTAAGTGACTGTAGAGACCTATGTGGATCCACAGGGTCTTTAGCAATGAGGACATAGGTTTCCAAGTGGAAGGTGATCACAACAAGGGTTTGCTTAACGCAGTGTTTCCCAACCTTTTTTGAGCCGTGGCACACTTTTAACATTAAAAAAATCCGGGGGCACACCACCAACCAAAATGACACAAAATGACACTCTATCACAGTAAAGAATGGCTGGGGGATGGTGGCCTGCTGGTAGCAGCTGCTGGGAGTGCCGAAGCCGGGGAGGGGGCGGAGCAAGGCTGCGCCATGCCCCGCCCCCTCTCCCCAGCTTCAGCTCTCCCACAGCCTCTCCAGCCTTGAGGGGGGCAGTGCCAAGCCAGCGGTGTCAGAGCCAGCACAATGCTGGATTGGCACTGTCCCCTCAAGGCTGGAGCAGCTGCTGGGAGAGCTGAAGCCCTGCCCCCTCATAAGAACATAAGAACATAAGAAGAGCCATGCTGAATCGGACCTATGCCCATCTAGTCCAGCATTCTGTATCACACAGTGGCCCACCAGTTGTACACGGGGATCTTGAGCAGAAGGGAGGGCAAAACCCTGACCTTCTCCCGACCCCCCACAACCAGTACCCAGGGAAATCCTGCCTACCTCAACCAACTCCGAGGTGGCACTTGAATGTCCTTTTCAGTAACTACCAATACACTTGGTATCCATGAATCTGTCTAATCTCCCCCCAGCTTCAGCTCTCCTACAGGCCGCGCCATGCCCTGCCCCCTCCCCCCAGCTTCAGCTCTCCTACAGAGGAAGAGCATGAGCGGTGGACGGGCTTCAGTGGGCAGGGCTCCTCCTCCATGCAGTTTCAGCGAGCGAGGGGCGAGAGTCATGGTGGGAGTCATGGCGGATTGGAGGCTGACTGGGGAAACGGCCGAAGGAGGCTGCACCCCGGTCCCATCTTCTTTTTCTTCGCCACTGCCCGGTCCTTCCTCCTCCTCCCCCAAGCAGCAGGAGTTTGGCAGGAGGGGGGAGGAAGGGGGGGCAGAGAGCTTTTCTCGCGGCACAGCAGGAGGTCCGTCACGGCACACTAGTGTGCCACGGCACACTGGTTGAGAAAGACTGGCTTAACGCACCTTCCTCTTAGCAATTTCTCCCTTCCGCCCTCTATTCATACCTCTTCAAAATCCACAGGAACAGCTTGCCTCCAGTCAGAACACTCCAGGACCAAGGCTTCCCAGTTCTTGGTGTTTATTCCAAAAATTCTGAGGTTAGCTTTAAGCTCATCTTGACATCTCTTTAGCTTTGCACTCACTGGGATCCCTATATCAAAACTACATTCTTAATGGCTGGCCAGAATGCTAACACATCAAACAGCCCCCCTTTTTAAATAAAGCAACGCAGCTGAGAACTGCATATCTGGAGGAGATTGGGGTAAACTGTAGAGGTGATGCAGATATTTGAACTGGATTGGGATCGTTCAATAGCTGGTCTATTTTAACCTTTGTTTTAACCTTCGTTTTTAACTTTTTGTGGCATGTAATTTTACCTTGGCATTTTAATGATGATATTTTTTGACTATCTTTTAACTTAATCAAGTTTTAATGTGTGTTAGTTCACTATTACGGGAATTTTAGGATAGTGATTAGTGTCTACTTGTGTACATTTTTGTTTTTGTCTTTAATGTTGATAGTCAGTGGACTAATCAATAAACTTTCCTTGCTCTTTAGCTTTGCACTGACCTTCCATTTTCCTTTCTTGAGCTGCTTTGGGAGATGGTTATCAGGCATTCAGACAACATGGCCAATTCAACAATGTTGATGCTAACGGATCATTGCTTCAATGCTGGTGGTCTGTTACTTTCTACCTCTCAGGTTTTACTTGTAATTCCACTGAATTCAATGGGGTTGACTCCCTGAGCAGTATTCTTTCATATAGTGTGAGTGTGTGTGGTTCCAGAATGAACTTTAATGCACGCCCAATTGGGTTTAAAAAATCCGTTTGGGTCCATATTACAGTCCACACACGCCCCAAAAAGCTTGTGCTTTTTGGAGGGGGGAGTGTCCATATGCCGTGCCAGACCGTCCAGCAGAGCACCTGGACACAAAATACCACCCACCAAAAATCCTTAAAAAGAAAAAATAACTTCCTGGCTGGCATTTCCCTACTGCTGACCCTCTCCTGGCGCATAGAAATAATGTACAATATGAATAGGTTCCTGAGTTAGTAAGCTCAAGTAGCCCACTTATATACAGAATAGAAAATAAACAATTACAGCGAATAATATAACTATTGAAACTTATACTGTTGAAATTCACAGAAATCACATACAATATTGTATGGGTTTTGTACAATCACTCTGAAATGGTATCGACATAGTATGTTCATATGTACAGTTGAACATGAATCACATTCACAGTAATCACAAATGATACTGTATGGATTTTGTACAATCACTCTGAAATGATATCGACGTTGTGTGTTCTTATGCCAAGTTGAACATGAATCATCCGCCCATGACTGGTTTCAGCCTTACTCCTGGCCTTACTCTGGTGGTCTGAAATTGTTATATACATCAACAATTGCTACACATATATCCATTAAACATCACACAATAAAACACATTTAAAGGTACTTACACAGTTATACACTTGACACTTGTTCTCCTTAGAGACAGAGGTTTTTATACTTAGTGGGATCTAGACCAAAGAAACAAAATGTGGCTGTAAGCATTTAAAAGTTACATATACAGAAAATAAATGTTTTATTGAGATATGAACGCATTTCAGGTCTTTCAGGAAATACCTGAAATTTCAGGAAATACCCAGGTCTTTCCAGGTGTCAAATTAATTCGGGACCAAGCAGGGTTAATTCGGGACAAAGCTAAAGTGCCACAAAAGAGCAGGAAGTGATTAGCTATTGAATGTATTGTTTCATTTTTAAATATCAGGAACCCCGGTGGCACAATAGGTTAAACTCTTGTACCAGCAGGACTGCTGACCTATTTGAATCCAGGGAGAATGGATTGAGCTTCCTCTGTCAACTCCAGTTCCCCATGCGGGGACATGAGAGAAGCCTCCTACAAGGAGGAAGGTAAAACATCAAACATCTGGGCGTCCCCTGAGCAACATCCTTGCAGACAGCGAATTCTCTCACACCAGAAGCGACTTGCAGTTTCTCAAGTCGCTTCTGACACACACAAAAAACACTTTTAGACTTCAGGCTCTGGGAGAGCTTCCTATGGGACTTTCTGCCTCATGGCATAAAATAACCTCATCAACTATAGGCCTCATGTACTTCAACAATGCTAAGTGTGGAGCCATCTTTAATGCTTTGCCTCAGGTAGCAAAATACCATATATTGGGCTGGCCCTTTCATTAGATGTCTTTAAGATCACTTCCAGTGGTGGAGTTGTAATTATAGCCAAACACCTAAAACGTAAGTGGCTAGTTTTTAAATTACTGAGCAGAGTTTGAATAACGTAACAAAATTTGAAAAAAATTCTGTTCCTGGTTTTTAAGTGTTATTTCCTGTTTGATTATGTGGTACTTACTTTGAAAATAGTTGTTATACTCCAGAAACTTTGTTTCTTGTAGTTGCCTCTAACAAGACTGGAAAAGAAGTGCTTAATCAATCCTGAAATTCTGTGTATGACTAACAAAATAATTTTAAAAGGACAATGGAAACCTTGTGAACTCCTGATTATGGAAAAGCACAGTCCTTAGAATTGTCAACAAATGTGAAACTTGTTTCCAAAAAGTAGTAATCGGTCTGAAAAAAATTACAGCAATGGAAAAAACAAGTTGAGGATATGCATTATTTTGCTATAAAATGCAATTTTCCAAGCCCTGTATCCAAGTGATTAGATACATTTTGAAAATCTTGATCTGCACATAATACTATATTCTACTCTTAGCCAACAATGTGCTGTCACCTATAACTCATTTTTCATTGTTTATTTATTGGATTTGCTACTTTTTGGAAACAAACTCCACAAATGTACCAGGCCTTTTTCCTAGAAAGGGTTTTATTGGAAGATTCTAAAAAAGCAATTACATTTGTTACAACCTCTTTATACATTATTATTTATGCAGAAGTTAACATCCAATAAAGCTTTGGAACATTTCCTAGCTTGGAGGTATGTAAGGTGAGCCAGCATTACGTGTCACGTGGTAATGGCACATGCAGATGCCCTCCTCTTGGTAACAGATCAAGGCCAAACTCAGAGCCATGTGTGGTGGATTCTGTTTTATGATCTACTAACTTTTGTATTACCTTGTGAAGGGAAATAATAGAAAGATATAACTACTCTTAAGACCTTATCAGACGGGCAGGTGTAAAGTGGGGGACTGCAGGGAAAATGGTGGGACAGCAGAGGGAGCCGTCAGGTTCTGTTTCCTCCCATCAGGGCCTGTGCTCTTTCCCCATCTGTCCCCACTTCTTCATCGCCTCCTCTTCCCTTCAGCAATAAGGAGTCAAGCACACACTTGCTTCAACAGTGCCGCAACAGAGCCCCATAGAGTCCCACCAGATGGAGTCCTGCATCATTTGAAGGGCTCTGTAAGACTCAGTTCCAGAAACAGGGAGAAGATGCTCCTCTCCCTGCATCTGATAAGGAGTGAAAGTGGGGAAGCCCCTGTTTCCCCCCACTTATCTTCTGTCACAAGACATAGGAGGATGAAGAAGCTCCCAGTATCAGGTATATTGGCATGTCACTTAGATAGCCAGCAGTGACACAAGGGGTGGGAGGAGACAGCCATCCTTCATCTTGGTCCACCTAAGTCAGGAGGCATGGGCTGGTTGTTGAGGCATCCACAGCTGGTCTCGGAGCATCTGGACAGCCATAACACAGGGGAGAACCCAAATCCTGGCTTCCCGAGTTATTTTAACCCAGGGCACAGTTGCATTCAGCAGCTTTCCCCAAGTTAATAATTAAGCCCAAATGAGTTTTGTGGCCATCATGGGTTGATCCATATCCACACTGACCTAACTCGTCATTGTAGGGCCCATTTAATACAGTTTGAAACTAGTATTAAAGAAAATTGTTTCAATATGCAAATGATTACGCAAACCACAGAGCACTGATGCACATGAAGAGCTTTCTTTTGCACACTTTTGTGAGAATTTGTTGTTGGGCCTGTGTGTCATATACTCAAGATTGCATATTACACATGTCTTTACCCTCATTAGAACATAAACTCATTAGAACAGAGGTCCTTTTCACACTGACCATATGATATAATTTGAACCTGCCTCAAGGATGCAGTGGCCACGTAACTCACACTGGCAATGTGTGCTGTACCACACATCTAATGGTATACGCCACACTTTTTTTTAAAAAAAAAGGACACAGGAAAGTCTGAGTCAAGCCAAAGTATGTGCTGCAGCATATGCCAGTATATCCCACATTCAGGGTGAACACCATTGTAAACACCCATACCTGTTGAAGTACATGATACACTATAGAACAGGGCCACTTTCCCCTTTTTTCACCCTATAAGTCTCTGGTGCACCAATGCGCATCTCTCCTGGAAATTGGTGGGGGAAGAAGAAAGAACCCTGCAAAGCAGTTTGAGACCAGGTAAATGTAATCACTAACCTGGCCTCAAACTGGTTCCAAGCTAAGCTATCTGATCATTTGCACAGTGATTATAGTGTAGAAGCACCCAGAGTTGCAGTGCCCCAACTCTATTAAAAATACTTGTTCTACAGATAATAACTGTCACATTCACCACTTATAGCTCCCATAGTAATTATCTCATAAATATTTATAATGTGCTTACCGGTTGCTTTGTACTAGAAATTCCACTGAGTTGAATCAAGTGAAGAGAAGCCTATAAACAGGATGATCATATGTTGCCTTTAGAGGTACTGGAAGGTGCTTGCTTAATGTATTTGATTAGCTAGAGATTGATATATTTAATGAGAATTGTATGCATCATTATGACATGCTGCAAATATTGTCAGGAAGGAAGGAACCAAAGAGGACCAAAAGTTGTTACTAAATACATGTGTGTTTTGAAATTCATTGTAGCATGACCAGGAAATGAGCTAGAGGTGATCTCACCTTCTTGATTTAAATATATTGAGACAGGAATGAAGCAGGAGGGAATGCAAGTATATTTGGAAACTGAACATCAATAAAATACTTGACAGTGAGATAATAATGCACTTACACAATGAAAGCTGCAGTTCCTTTTGGATGTTCTCACCTGGAACCTCAGCTAACACTATTTCAGTCCCATTTATCTCCAATGGAAAGTATTCCATTTATTTTTGCTCCTCTGGCTGAAATATTTGGGATACAGAAGTAGATTGTGTTCTGTTTCCCTGACAGAGATAAACGATCTCTTCCTGTCTAGCTGATTTGTACTAAATCACACTACAGTTTCATCCGCCATGCAACTCTGAGCTAAAACAAAGACAATTTTTCCGATTTAAACATAGCCAACAGGGATTATGATTTCCATGTACTTTGTGGTACATTTTATTTTATTTTCCATTTTTTCAAATTTTTAATTTTTGGCAAGGATTACAAAATAATGGAATGGAATTCATCAGTAGGGTGCGTCTACTAGGCGTGTGTAATCCAAAAGAATAGTTCAAAAGTAGGGGGCGCTGGTGCTTAGATTCTAAAGTCCTTCCCGAATTTTGGAGGTAAACATTTCAAAACTTTATGATACTTCCGAATCTTCATATATACATTGTTAACGGTGGTCACACATGCACATTAAAGAAAGCATTACTGTCAGTGGGAAAAATTGAGTTGCTTCTCTTCCCCTCATTTTTGAGCTATCCTGATGTAACTCACTACAGTGGTAGAACATATTTACCACTGTTAGCTCACCAAATTCAGAATGTTTGACTTATCCATATATTTTGGCAAAATTTTTAAAAAATTATACAAAAAAAATTAATACAGAAATTCTGTTCCTGGTTTGAAAGTGTTATTTCCTATTTCATTGTGTGGTCTTTACTTTGAAAGTAGTTGTTCTACTCCAGAAACTTTATTTTTTGTGGCAGAAACTGTGTTAAATTGGTAGAGACTCAATAAAGCAAAATGTGCTGCTTTGTCCCTTGAGCAAAGACAAAGCTTTTCCAGTCTAATAAACTTTCACCATGTTTCTATGACAGAAGCAATTAGGAAATGATATTTATAACCCACGAACAGAAATCATAATACAGACACCATCAAGGGACATCTAGATCAGGCATAGGCAACCTTCAGCCCTCCAGGTGTTTTGGACTTCAACTCCCACAATTCCTAACAGCCTACCCGCTGTTTATTGTAGACTGACTAAACACCATGATTTATTGCTACAGCCCAATGCATTCTGGGAAATGTAGTTTTGTGCAGGCATATGGCTTAAATTAAATTTCTATAAACGGGGCTCCTATCTCCCTCATTTTTAAAGCTATTGGGGTGAAACTTGCTGCAATGGTAGAACACATTTTCAACTACAAAAACGGGGAAGGTTGCTGTACAACTGAAGCAACTACAACAGGGAAAACAATATAATCATACGTATATATATTTACAAATTCCCAATTGGGTTCCTACCATAGACGTGATGCATACAAGAATCCAAAATCAATATAAGATCAGAAGTCCAACATAAAGTTCACATAAAGCGCCCATATGGGGATCTAATAGTCCATATTATGCTTAGTAACGATCCTTAGGTAGTCCAATAATCCAAGTGGTTGTAAATATAATCCAAAGTCTCTGGTAGGAAATGAATATAATCCGGTTTATAATCCAGCTACTGGGTGTTCATGTAGCAACCGCGTGTATCGCTGTATTGTATTCCAGGCATATGTCCATCCAATATAATTTAATCCAAATTTCTGTAGATAAATCTGGCCATAAGTCTAATGATATCTGTGGAAAGAACTGGCCGACGAGGATACAATGATACAGGGTCCTTCACTCACTTCGACCCGTAGGTCTTCTTCAAGGCCCATGTGTGTCCCAATGGAGCCGAGACTGTGGTCAATACATATACAGGAAATACACAATAAGCGGTGACGATAGTCTATTCCATAGAGGCTGAATCCTACTTCTATGGTGGAATCATGGCAAATGCATTTCTCATCCACGGAATTTTCAACGTTTTTAAAAACAACATTTTAAAAATACTACAAGAGCAATCTCCGCCTCCCCTCCCTCCCTGAGCGATCTCCGCCTCCCCTCCCTCCCTGAGCGATCTCCACCTCCCCTCCATCCCTGAGCGATCTCTGCCTCCCCTAACTCCCTGAGCGATCTCTGCCTCCCCTCCCTCCCTGAGCGATCTCTGCCTCCCCTTCCTCCCTGATTGGCCGAGAGGCTTGCCAAGAGGTTTGGCTTTGCCTCTCAGCAAGGGTTGGCTGCCCTGTGAATTTTAGCTCTGCTACATCTGAACACATCTGAAGCTTAAGAATCAAGGCTCCTTTTGATTCAAATTTTTAATATGGAGGGAGAGACAGCAAGCACATGTCGGAACTCTCTTCAAAACTGGTAAACATCCAAATTAGATCTGAATCAAGGGCATTTCTACATCAAACCCACAAGCTCCGTTTGGCAGAGAAGGCCAGAGACCTTCTACAGTGTAGATGCACCTTTAGATCAGGCAAATGCATACTCCTTCCTTATTTTCTTCCTTTGTAAGCACTATGTCAAAGTAATACAATGTCCTTATTACATTTATGTATACTGTAGCTCAGACGGAGATCTTGTGGCTGGGCCGCCCGGGCGGGGTAGGCACCCGGCTTCCGACCCTGGACGGTGCGGCGCTGCATCCAGCGCCGTCAGTGAAAAGCCTAGGCGTCCACTTGGACTCCCAGCTGACCATGGAGGCCCAGGTCTCCATGGTCAGCAAGGCGGCGTTTTTCCATCTCCGCCAGGCGAGGAGGTTGGCTCCTATCTGTCCCGGAACGACCTAGCCGCGGTGATCCAAGCCACGGTCATCTCGAGGCTAGATTACTGCAACACGCTCGTTGGCCTGCCTATGTCGTCGATCCGAAGCTCAAGCTGGTGCAGAACACCGCCGCCCGGCTCCTGTCTGGGGCTCCAGCAGGATGCCGAATAACTCGTCTTGCGGGATCTGCACTGGCTGCCTATTGAGCACCGGGTCGCCTTCAAAGTGCTGGTTCTTACCTTCAAGGCTATCCACAGCCTGGGGCCAGCGTATCTGAGGGACCGTCTCGCCCCATACTGCCCAGCGAGATCACTTCGGTCTGAAGAGGCCAATTTACTGGTTGTACCATCTGCTAAGCTGGCTCGCTTAACATCTACCCGCCGGAGGGCGTTCTCTGTGATAGCTCCCACGCTATGGAACGCCCTCCCGGTCGAGGCCAGAGCCCTGAGGGACCTACTCCCCTTCAGACGGGCCTGCAAAACCTATTTGTTTAGGCAGGCCTTTGGGGAGTAGGCCCTTGCATCTACAATGGACCGATTTTTTGGCCACTGTTCATTGTTTATTGCTGCTTACTAATTGTTTTAACCGTTTTTAACTGTTTTAATTGTATTGCATGTTTTAAGTGATGTATGTTTCCTGTGTTTTTATGCTGAACCTCTGGCACTGTGCCATTGGCCTTGTGAGCCGCCGCGAGCCCCTGGGAGTCGGCGGTGCAAAAATCCAAATAAATAAATAAATAAATAAATAAATAAATAAATGTCCCTTGACAGAAAACTGGAAAAAAAATCATCACCATCTATCCCACAAAAATGGGACTCAGTACTGACAGCGAAAAATCTCTCCGACTATTGAAAAATAAAGAAATCTTTATGTTAGCATTTGGCTACCTTTTATGGAATATATCAGCAATAAAACTGTCAGAATGTGCACCCACCTCAGGTCCCACACAAATCTGTGGAATTATATTCCCTTTGTCATTTAAACACTATGTAATCCTCTTGTATTTTCTACGTTTTTGGCTTACAATTGCCTTGATATGAATATGAATATCACTGTCTTGTTGTATTCTTTGATATCTAAAATTCATATATATTGTGCATAGATGGATAGATGAACAATATTCTACTTTTCCATAGCCTGCCCTTTTTACCAATTTGAATTATACACAGAAACCATATATGGCATTTGATGCATGATCTGGTCTTTTGTCATGTTTGCGCTATCTTTCTGCAACCATATGCTTTTTTTTCCTCAATTCACGTGGCATCATATTTAGATAGCACTATTTATTTATTTATTTATTTATTGTTCGTTCTTATATTCCGCTCCTCCCAGCAGGCTCGGGGCGGATCACAGTAAAAATACATGGGCAGCATGCCGTTACGACGGCATACGGCCCTACAGTTTGAAATACAATAACATAAAACCACATTAAAACCAGAGTTACATCGACCGATACGGATGCGAGGACATAACATAGTTCTTAAACCGGTGTGCCTAATTAAAGGCCAAGCCAAAGAGGGCCGTCTTGCACGCCCTCCGAAACGGGGCTAATTCAACAATAGCCCGAACATTATCTGGGAGGGCGTTCCAAAGCACCGGTGCCACCACAGAAAAGGACCTTTGTCTGGTCGTCGATAGGTGGCAGGAGTGGACTGATGGAATTAATAACAGATTCTGCTCATCTGATCGCAGTGATCTCGGGGCAAATACGGGGTAAGGCGGTCCTTCAGGTACGCAGGCCCTAGGCCGTGCAAGGCCTTAAAGGTCAACACCAACACCTTGAAGGCAATTCGGTACTCAATAGGGAGCCAGTGCAGTTGCCGGGCAGGGTAGGTGTAATATGTTCTCTCACCGGCACTCCTGCCAGCAAGCGAGCAGCGGCATTCTGCACTAGCTTGAGTTTCCGGATTGTCGACAAGGGAAGGCCAACGTGGGGCATTACAGTAGTCTAATCTCGAGATGACCGTCGCTGGATTACCGTGGCCAGGTCGTCCCTGGACAGGTAGGGGGCCAGTCGCCTAGCCTGACGGAGGTGGTAAAATGACGTCCTACTGACCACGGAGACCTGGGCCTCCATGGTCAGTGAGGAGTCCAACATCACCCCTAGGCTCTTAACTGACGGCGAAAGGCTTAATCCTTTCGCCGTCCAGGGTAGGCAACCGGCACCCACCCAGCCCAGGCCGCCCCGCCACAGGATCTCCGTCTTCGATGGATTCACCTTCAGCCGGCTGGCACGCAGCCAACCAGTCACGGCTTCGAGGCATAGATGGAAACAATCGGTGCGGAGTCCGGCCTGCCGTCCATTCTCAGCAGGAGCTGGGTGTCATCTGCATACTGATAACACTCCAGACCAAAGTCGCGGGCCAACTGGGCCAGGGGCGCATATAAACGTTGAATAACAAGGGGGAGAGGATGGCCCCTGGGGGACCCACAATTGAGAGTCTCCCGAGACCTCCCGCCCCCCTCCACACGTTGTCCCCGGTCCCGGAGGAAGGAGGTAGTGTAGAGATTGTAAATTATGAATCTCTTGTTTTATACTGTACGATATTCTGTAATTAAAATATATAGTACTTTTTGATGGCTCACACTTTTGTTTGCTTTGAGTTATACCCAGAACCAGTATTCCTTATCCAAAACGCTTGGGACAAGAAATGATTTTTGTGGATTTTGGAATACCTGCATTTGCATATACACATACATATAGAGATATCTTTGAGATGGAAGACAAGTTTAAAAACAAAATTAATGTACACTTCATCTAAACCTTTTACACATAATCTGGGGCTAATTTTATATAAAATATTTCAAATAATTTTCTGGATGAAATAAAGTTTGTATACTTGAACCATCAAAAAGCACTTACATATTTACTTACTTAGGCAATCCCTCGTTGTCTGAATATGATGGCCTCCAAGTTCTTGGAAGGCACCTGTGCATGAGGTTTTTTTAATGTGTGGAGGTCAGTACATGGCCGATTAACACACAGTCCTCACAGAGTGAGTATTCCAACCAGTGGCGTGTTTAACACGACATTGGTGGCTTCTCAATCTGTTGCAGTCTTCTTCCACCTTCACAGCCATTGTAACATGTACCATGTTATCTTCCACCTGATCTGCTGTTGAGATCTTTAGTTCTTCAGATTGTGCTCAGTCTGGAAACTCCCCTGCAGCTCCTCCTGGGAGTGCATTGATGTGATGAAGATTAATGTGTAGACACACACAGATGCAGAAACTTTCTCCCTTCGATCAAGGAGCAAACTCACACATTTGTCTTGGAGCAGAATTTATACAAAAACATATATACATACCGAGTCCAATTCTTCTCTTTCAGCCACAAGCCTCTCAGAACCCCAATACCTTCACAAAACCTCCAACCTTCCAACACCACCAACTTATTCTTATCACCAACAAGGAGTAACTCTTTTTTACTCCTTTATTATTCCAGCAGATGCCCCACCCTGGCTGCAACTACTCAATGCTTGTCAGGTGCCTCGGCTGCCACTGCCTGCTGCCCTGATCCTTGCACTACTTGTTAATAAGAAATTATGCATGACTCCGGTGGTTACATCCACAGGTTTACTGGAACATTCAAGCTCCCTCACCATGACAAGTTCCATCGAGGGGGCATCAAAAACAAAAGTGCCATTATCTCAGTCACTTTTGGGGGCAACTTTAGAATTTAAAATATTTCAGATACTGGAATTCCAGATAAGGCAGTCATTCTCAACCTGTGGGTCCCCAGATGTTTTGGCCTTCCACTCCCAGAAATCCTAACAGCTGGTAAACTGGCTGTTATTTTTGGGAGTTGTAGGCCAAAACACCCAGGGACCTACCATTGAGAACCACTGAGATAAGGGATGCCCAAAATGTTTTCACCATGTTGTCTGCATACTACTTTCACAATCACACACTGCTTTCCCCCCTCAATTCTCTAGCACCATTTTATGAACAGTACTGTATATTGTAGAAGTCATTTGTGGTGTGGAACCCCCAGTAGCGCAATGGGTTAAACCCTTGTGCCAGCAGGACTGCTGACCAAAAGGTTGGCTGTTCAAATCTATGTCCTCAAGACTGCAAACCCCTCATAGAGGCCAGAGAGAATCTGAGGAGTAGCATTGGAACAATTGAGCATGTGTAGAAGAGAGAACAGGATGGGACTTAAATCCACTTAACACATTCTACATTCTTCAGAGGTGCAAGAGGTACAGAAGCCACAAAGAAGAAACCTATTTTTCATTTATAAATATTGGAAAATATAAATCTATAATTGTATGCCAGGGACTAACATATCACATTTAGTTAGTCTGCCCAATTTGCCCAGCAGAATAGCTGTCATGTGTGGTTTGAAAACTGGTAAGTCTCAGACATCAGGAATAAGAACTTGCTTAGTCCTTATTGCTTAGATTTTTGTAGCCTTTCAGCAAATATTTTTTGTATATCACATCCTATAAATGGCAACATCAAGCTAAATATTGGTCCAAGACCATTATCAGTTTGCTTATCCAGACGAGACATCAAAAGCAGCCACAACCCTAATAAAGCACCCTGAATTTCATTTGTAAGAATGCTGTGCTCTGGCAGATATAGCACACAAAATGTCTTGATAAAATGAAGCCAAATACAGAGATTTTCTCATGAGATGAGTACTGCAGATTTCCAGAAAATCAATATACTATTTTAAGACTTGAGATTATAAACTACCTCAGGAGACAGGGCTTTTTCTGGTGGCATATGCCAGTTGAGCCCTAGATGATCCATGAAGCCCATCAGCTCCCATCTCACATCACATATGTCCTTCTGGTGAAGCTCTGAGGGTAATCTAGAGTGGAGCCAGTGTAGGCCTCCCGTGTTGTGCAGGAAGCAATGGGGGGAAGCCATGTGGTCAACGCTTCCCCCATGGAATCAGCTTCTTGTCGAGCCAGGCGATGCAGGGTGTGGGGTGACGGGTTCCCCACACATCCTGACGATGGTCACCATATTCACCATGTGACAAGGTGGAAACTCTCAAAGTAACCAAAGAAGCAAATATTGGGGGAGAAATGAAATCCATGGCAGGTGCCACATTCAAGTTAACATTTCAACCACCGTACATGGTAGCCATTCTCCAACTCAAATTGCTAAATGCTAGGCTACAGTCTTATACACTCCCATTCATAAGCAAAACTCAATTAATACAGAGATATTTTCTTCCAAATACACATCCTATTGTGATGCATATATGACTTCAGTCCTACAGATGTCTTACCTACAGGTCCGCCACAGTTATTCAATAGGATTTGCCAGTGAACTTGTATAAAGTGTTGTGTTCTAAACCAGTTTTCTTTGGGGCTGTAGGTAATATGGGCTTGCTAGATTTAAAAGAATGGTCTGGGGATACATGAAACACAACATGAAAACACACCTCTGTGTTTTTGAGAGAATTGGCCGCCTGCAAAGATGTTGTCCAGGGGATGCCCAGGTGTTTTTTCATGTTTCATGTTTTACCATTCTTATGGGAGGCTTCTCTCATGTCCCCGCATGAGGAGCTGGGGCTGACATCGGGAGCTCATCCATGCTCTCCCTGGGTCAAAACTCCGATCTGTCAGTCTTTAGTCCTCCTGGCATAAGGGTCTAACCCACTGCACCACCGGAGCTCCTATACAGAGAATGTAAGCTTGGGAAAAGAGATTAATATGTGATCATTTCTGTGGTGACATTTTTGTCTTTCCTCATGTACTATATTGTAATTTAATTTATATTTCACTCTTTGTAAAGCTACAAAGAACTAAAATATTGTTATCTTTTCTTGTGATTGTGTTTTCAAATTTAAAATAATCATAGGACTTTGCATTTAAATAGGCTTTTGTTTTAATGCTAATGTATTGGGAAAGTGCAGTGAATCTGTATGGAAACTTGCATGATGTTCAGCAGGCTAAGAAACAAACCAAGCAAAACTGCTTTTATTGTGGAATTAATTCATGCTGTACAAAGATCTTGGTGTTAATAAACTTTTTCATGAACAGAATAAAACAGCTTTACAGAAAATAATTGTTGTCACAGCTAACTGTGATCTAAATAGGCTTGGAGGCCAATGCACTTCCCATCCCTGGAGTAAATCCAAATATTTGACCCAGTTAAGACTAGATCCATTAAATCATTGGAACTTCCATAAGTGTTGATTCAGCAAGATCTTATGGATTCAATAGGTCCACTGTAGTTAGGACTAGCAATTACATTTACCCTAATGGTTTTCAAAGAATAATCTAGTTTTCACCCTTAAAGGTTATCACAGGTGTGGGGCATGATGAAATAAAGAGAGGGAGTGTATCATTTCCACTGATATGTTAAGTCACACTTGGAAAGAGTTCACACAAAATTGAACAATCAAATGCAGACAGCAATTGATTAGTTAAAGCAGTGCCGCTAAAACTCAGGTAGGAAGTGCAAACATTCAAGCCTGAACTCGCTTCACATTGTTTCCCAACAAGCTGTCCTCGAGGCATACAATGACAACAACAATAAAAATATACAGGTAAATTTAGTCATCATGGCATGTGTTCTCCCGGCCTATCTAAGGCTAACATGCTTGGGAAAGGCTACTACCTTTTCTGTGATTGGACGGAAAATGTCTGAACATCTTTTTCTCTGAAGCATGCTTCCCTCCAGCTCAACACTACCATGTTTAGTATAGCTTCATGACACACCTTGCTTGCTGTGACTAAGAACAGGCTCTGAGAGTTTTAGCTCTGTGATAAAATCAGTTTATCTACCTCCTGAGCCCTTGCTGTTGGAATGAGCAGGAAAATCCACCAACCTAGCTGGAATGTCAGGTAATTTATTTGCACCATGATAGCCTGCTCTACCAGCACTGTCAGAAGACACACATGCGCTTTTTTGTTAGTTTGTTTTCCTTCGGGAGGAAGGGGCAGGACTTTTATAGATTCTCTCATAGAAGCAAGTAGGATCAGTTACATTCTAGGATAGGCAAGCGTCTGTGAAGATTGTATACTACGACTCCTGCTTCAACCTGTAACAGTGTGATGCAATGTTATATTAATAGTAATATTATCATATTACGTTTCTCCCCAAATCTTTAAGATGATGAAGAGCAAAAATTGTGTACATACCAAGACAAAGCTGACAATGCTTGAGAGAGGCTCTTGTTGCTCTCTTCCTCTGCTCCTCCGTCCAGTTCGCTGTTCCTTCCCGACTTCCATTGGTTAATATTCTTTGTCCACTGAATATACTCAACACTTATTGGACTTAGATTATATGGATGAGCATCTTTTCCTCTACTTTTTCACTAGAAAGAAGTGTTCAGAAGGCAAGAATTATATATTTCTTCCAACCCCAACTAATCTGAAACTTTTAAATTTCTCTGTTCATTCCTAAAGCGAACTCTTTCTTTGCCACTGGGTCATCTTGACATAGCTTCTTATCATCAACTGGTAAGTTACTTATCTAGACAACTAGTTGGTTTTCTTTACAACTTTATTGATTTAGGTGTCTTCCTCTTCAATCTCCATCCTCCTTCCACACCTGAGTTGGTTTTAATTTTTAGTAAGCTTGCCAGCTTCAGGTTTACCTTGAAATAACTGATATATTCCTCTGCTGTTCAGTGATGCATTTTTCAAAACATTTGCCTGAATGCTTGAACTAATGCTTGAAATGCTAGGAATAAAAAGTGTACCAAAAACATGCTTGCCTACTATCAGAAAGTTTAGTGAGGTAGAAGCATACACAGTTTCCCCTGCAAACTGACTTCAAATCATAATCTAAAAGGGATTATTCTTGTATGAAAATGTCCACACACAGAAACAAACTCACAGCTACTGAAATTTTCTGGCCATCATTCCTGAGCCATCTGTTCAGGAGGAGGATATAGCAATTGTCACCTGCAGTAAAATCTTTGTGGCTGTGCCAACTCAGCTGGGATTTCTTCACTACAGAATTCCTATTATATTTTCTTCTTTCAATAGGTGCAACCAGGTAAATAAGGAAGCTGTTATTTTCACAAGAGTTAAGCAACTGGATGAGCAAGCCTGGTGCTCTAGTCTGAACCCTGCTATGGGTTTCAAATGTAGAATATTCAGGATTTTTTTAAAAATCACACTACATGTTTAAATGAGTTGTATTTTATATTTTATGAGAAATGCCAATGAAGATATTTTCTAGAAAAGAGACCTATATACAGTGTTCCATCACTTATTGCTGGGGTTATGTTCCAGGACCTCCCGCAATAAGTGAAAAACCGCAATGTAGGGATACTCTATTTTAATATGTATACATTATTTTAGTAGTTATAGACTATTTAAAGTCTTTATAAACTTAAAAGAAAGTGAAGGAAAGAAAGGAAAGGCCCTTCAAGGCTGGAGGGAGGGAGTGAGGACCGAGGAGGGAAAGCGCCTTGGAGAGCAGCAGCGGCAAAACCCTACAAAACAGCAAAAATACCATGATATATATTTTAAATTAATATTTTTTGAAATCTGCAAAACAGTGTGCCCACAATAAGCGAACCACGAAGCAGTGAGGGAACACTGTAGTTTAATATAACTGTTTTTTAATTTAAAAAACTGGAATAGGCAGTCTGGTATACCCAAACTGTTCTGATCGGTTTTCAAAAACCATTCCTTGTGTCTAGCATTACAGAAATTTCTCAAGCATTGTATTTTATTTAGGAAACACACACAATATGAGTGTTAGGGCAACAGTGAGGCTCAGGGCCATAGCCAGGATTTTGATTCGGGAGGGGCTGAGTTTGATTCCGGGGGCTGAATCTGAGTGAGAGAGGGTCTACCCTAGCAAACCTTTTGTATTGTTATTCCAATACCCCCATGCATATGGGATATACTGAGCATGGTTATCAGATCATGATATAAATATACATACCAGTGTCAATCATGTACCAGTAAGGCCTTATCGCGGACCACCCTGAGAATTTCGGGGGGGGGGGCTGAAGCCCCCAAGCCCCCGGCTACATGCCTGGTGAGGCTCAATAAGCTGAGCCAGCATTCTGTCTGATCTGAGAATGCATTGCCTAACCTTCACAACATACTTCTTTTCAACAGAACATGAACAGTGGGCGGGGGTCTGTTTTGTGACTTCATCCAGAAAACCCCTATAACAGTTAAATGTCTATGAGCAGTGCCACCTCCTGTTGTCCTTCCCATTGAATGATTAAATGCACCTATCTATACAGGATAACCACTGTAGCTGGCTTCACATATGTAGCTCTAGGCCAAAAACAATAAACCAGTAGTCTAAACAATTCTGAATGCCTGAACGTCGGCCTTGCCAACTGAAGCTTCCGGTACTTTCAAGTCCAGACAAGAACTTGGCAATAGGATCCAAGTCTAAACAAGAAATTAATTTATGTTTGATATGTACCTTATATACAAAGCCTAAAGGGGATTTTGTACACAAAATTTTAAAAATAATTTTGTGCATGAAATTATGGTGTATCATCAGAAAGCACAGGTGTGACTATCTCAGTCACCCATGTTTATATTTTGGGATTTTGGGATATTCAACCTGGACTGCCATCAAGTGTCATATTTTCTGTTTGTCCTGAGTGTTTGTTTGACATGTTTTGCCTTATTTTCCTTTGTGGCCAGGCATGTTAGAAATATATGAATGTTGATTTCTTGGATCATCCTAATAGTTATGATTCCCTGATAACACACTTAACGTTATGAACATGCCAATTTTCCAAAAAAAAGTCTAGGAATGAGCTCTTGATGTTAGAAGATAGAGACAGGTAAACTGGGCAATTAATAAATGAAGGCATATGCTGATGCAGCTTTTTATAAGGACTTGCATAAGAAGAGTCCTATTAATTAGCATCCCAGTTGATCAGGATACAATATCTAGCTAGCATAAGAAATGCAAGCAACAACAAATAAGCAATCAAGTTTTGGGAACAATTAGATGGGAGTGCCTTAGATGTCCCGATGAAATTCTTAGGCATTTAGTCATCGCTGCAGACATTAAACAACTGTACTACAGGTGATTCTGATTATACTAAGTTAGCGTCTGCTATCACCTTTAGAAGGCATGATCATCAAGTTTGCAGATGTCACCAAATTGGGAGGGATAGCCAATACTCTATCTCCTGTATGGAAGGAGCAGAATTCAAAACCATCTTAACAGATGAGAGAGATGAGCCAAAACTAACAAAATGAAGTTCAACAGTGACAAATGCAAGATACTCCACTTAGGCAGGAAAAAAATGAAATGCAAAGATACAGAATGGGGGACACCTGGCTCGAGAGCAGTACCTGTGAAAAAGATCTTGAGGTCCTTGTGGACAAGTTAAACATGAGCCAACAATGTAATGCAGCGGCAAAAAAAAGCCAATGGGATTTTGGCCTGCATCAATAGGAGTATAGTATCTAGATCCAGGGAAGTCATGCTACCCTCTATTCTGCCTTGGTTAGACCACACCTGGAATATTGTGTTCAATTCTGGGCATCACAATTGAAGAGAGATATTGACAAGCTGGAATGTGTCCAGAGGAGGGCGACTAAAATGATCAAGGGTCTAGAGAACAAGCCCTATGAGGAGTGGCTTAAAGAGCTGGGCAGGTTTAGCCTACAGAAGAGAAGGCTGAGAGGAGACATGATAGCCATGTATAAATATGTGAGTGGAAGTCATAGGGAGGAGGGAGCAAGCTTGTTTTCTGCTGCCTTGGAGACTAGGACACGGAACAATGGCTTCAAACTACAGGAGATTCCATGTAAACATTAGGAAAAACTTCCTGACTGTGAGAGCTGTTCAGCAGTGGAACTCTCTGCCCCGGAATGTGGTGGAGGCTCCTTCTTTGGAAGCTTTTAAACAGAGGCTGGATGGCCATCTGTCAGGGGGGTGTTTAATGCAATTTTCCTGCTTCTTGGCAGGGGGTTGGACTGGATGGCCCATGAGGTCTCTTCCACTCTGTGATTCTATTCGATTATTCTAATCCCTTATCGAGAATTCAGAAGTACTCCAAAATCCAAACTTGTCCATATGGATGACTGAGGCAGTGACAACTTTGCTTTCTGGTTGTTTAATGTACGCAAATATATTTCATGCACAAAATTATATAAAATATTGTGTGAAATCACCTTCAGGCTATCTGAATGAAGTGTATACAAAATATAAATGAATTTCAAGGTTAGACTTGGGTCTCATCTCCAACATATCTCGTTTTGTATGTATATGGAAGTACAGGTATTCCAAGACCTAAAACAAACATTCCAAAAGGCAAACTGCTTCATGCCCGCAAGCACTTCGGATAAGGGATACTCAACCTGCACCTTGAAATCTGAGGTTCCCTTATTTTCCAAGTGCTATCCTCTTTACTATGATCCCTCATTTTCAACATGATTTTATCTTCACTTTTTCTTAGATTTACTAGCTACACCTAGTCTGCAGTTAGTAAATCAAAGGAAAAGCACTGGGCATTGCATTTCTAGTGTAAATCCCATTCCTAATCTATGCAAATTTAAAGCATTTCTGAAGTGATAGCTCTGGGGCATGTCTTCGCAGTCTTAATTGTTCAAACTCACTGTGCAGTAACTCCAGGTTTTGGAATACCCCATGGCTTTGTGTGGAGAGCAAGACTGGAACCAATGTGGACTGGTTCACTGCCCACAAAGACAACTACCACCAGCCCCTTTTCCCTATGTTCATCAGAGAAAAGAGGATGGATTGTACCTGTGCTATTACAGTTGCCATTCCCAGGCAGCTGCAGGGCTCTTTAAGAGCTCCTGTGCCAACATTAGCAGAAATGCCTGCACAACCAAGGAAAAGGAGAGAAGTGATTGACCTTACAGGCCATGTTGGTGCCTCTGCTGATGTCAGGACAGGCTGTCTACGATGGCCAGGAGCTCTCATAGAGCTCTGCAGTCATGTTGCAGTAATGGAGGCGACAGGGAACATAAGATGATGGTCCAGCGGAACCAAAGCATCCCATTGTGGTTTGGAGATAAGTGTGTGTGTGTGTGTGTGTGTGTGTGTGTGTGTGTGTGTATCCAGGGCCTCTGGAGCTACTCTGAAGTATTTCTGCTATGGAGTGGTCCTGGAATAAGCAACCAGTGTAAATGATCCCCTAAAAACACCATGCCTAAAAAGTATGATATACAAATTGTATAGGCTTAGTTTGGTCCCAGAGATCATTCTGGGAAGGAGAATAATTGATTTGCTTCATTTCATTTATAAGTTTTTCTATAATCAAAGTCTTTAGAATGACATACTTTGCTATAAATCGTATAATAAAACAAACACCACTTAACATAAACTAAGTTAAAATAAGCAGTATAAACAGGATATTCAAAGCAGAAGATAAATATCAAATAAATATCACAGTAGTGCAAAGGAAGATCTTTTAAAATCAAAGCTTGAACTCTTTATCTAACACCAAAAAATTAACATGGATGGCACCAATCCGAATATTTTCAATGAGGTTAATCCAGTTTATGGGCTACCACAAAAAAGGCTTGCTCACGAGAAGCCACCAATTGAATCTAAGGATTAGAGGCACTCATGTGATCAACAAGGAAGGGCCCTGTTGATCACATGACACCCTATTCTGACCTTAGCAGACATGACTGAGATAGCCAGATACTCAAAGGGGGTTCCATGGTTAGTGAAGAGGAGCGGCAGCGATGTGGAGCCCAACACCTTTCCTTGTGCTGTTCAGTACAAGGGAAGGTTGATGGCAGTGGTGGCATGTGGACAATTAATTGGATCGAATGGAAGCCAATCCACTCTGCCTTCTCCCCATTATTATCTTAGCCCTTGCTATTGACAGACAAAAATTGTCAATAACTCACAAACCCATAAAGTTCCCATGCTGATCCTCCTCGCAATTTCCCAAAATGTCTGTTTTATGTTTATTTTATATTTTACAGTTCTATTTGTATTTTTCTTTGTTTGATTTTCAAACCGGAAATTGTGAAACTGCTCTAAAAAAGAAAAGAAAATGGAATAGTGAAAATTAAGGAAAGTTGGTTTATGAGAGTATGTAGAAGTATGATTTCAGGACCTTGAATTGCTGATTGGTGCAATTGAGCAAATGAAGAGAGGCATGACATTACAAGTACACAACCCAGTATGTATTTTCTATCAGTGATAGTGCAACTGCGGTGGAATTGCAGATCGGTGCTATAAGATTCAAAGTCAAATGATACAAAAGTTGAGGAGTTGGATTCAAAAATGTAGCATACTGATTCCATAGCCCTGATAATCAAACTAGTAACAGATAAGACACTTAATTCATATAATACACGTTATCCATATGAGCATCAAATTCTATCAAATACTTTGGCCCCAAGGCATAAACAGCATTATAGTTGAAAACCAGTATTTTGAATTAAGTAAAAGACATGTGAAGATTATACAAAACTAACACAATATCATAAAGGCTAACCTCTTGCTGCTATATTCTGTATCAACTGAAGTTTCCACACAGCTGCATAAAATCCACATTGAACTGGGTGATACGGCATTGTGGACTCAGATAACCCAGTTCAAAGCAGATACTGTGCGTTATCTGCCTTGATATTCTGGTTTAGTTGGCTGTGTGGAAAGGCTCTAAATTGTTCCTTTTAACCACTTTAATCAGAGAAGGTTACCATTCTTTTTTATAACAGTCAAAATCCGGTACATAATGGCCTATAGATGTTAATCCAGGGTTGGGGGGGGGGTGTTAAATCTGTATGTAAGTCACAGCAGGAAATGTTTAAAAGTGTGACTCCAGCCAAATAGATAGATAGATAGATAGATAGATAGATAGATAGATAGATAGATAGAGGTAAAATTTTTGCCTTGACATTAAGTCAAGTTGTGTCTGACTGGGTGTTGATGCTATCTCCATTTATAAGCCGAAATCCTGGCGTTGTCCGTAGACACTTTCAAGGTCATGTGGCCGGCATGACTGCGTGGAGCGGTTACATTCCTGCTGGAGCAGTATTTATTTATTTATTTACTATATATGTATACTGCCCCTCTCAGGCTTCCGGCGACTTGAGGCGGTTTACAAGGCAAAATTCAATGCCACAAAAACACAAGTACAATATAAAAATGTAACATCAATAAAATCATAACAGCAATAAAACATAAGTCAATAAATTCTCATTAGATATTGTCCAGTCCCATCGTGTAGTTGTTCTGTTTCCTATGTCCGTTACTCAATATTTGCAAATGCTTGCACGAATAATCATGTTTTGAGCTTTTTTCCGAAATGTTAGAAGCAAAGAAGCCAATCTGATCTCTCTAGGGAGGGCATTCCATAGTCAAGGGGCCACGACAGAGAAGGCCTTGTCTCTCATCCCCGCCAGACGTACTTATGACGAAGGCAGCACCGAGAGTAGAACCTCCCCAGACGATCTTAAAAGTCCTTGATGGATCATAAGGGGAGATGCATTCGGACAGGTAAGTCGGACAGGTATAGGGCTTTATAGTCCACATTAAACCCAGGTAGTCCAATACCACATTAGACCTGGGCCTTTTAGGAAGGCCCAAATGTAATGGGGTATCAAATTAATTTGGAAACCTTGGTTTGTTCCGAATTAATTTGTTTTTATCAGAGTTGTTGTTTGGACATTTCTGGTAAAAACCGAGACAGGTCCCTGTTTATGGGCCTGTCTGGATGGGCCTCGTGTCATTTGTAAGTCAGATGTCTGTAACTCAAGGACTGCCTGTATACACTGTGTTTCATATACATTTTATATGTATAGCTGTGGCAGTAAGATGGAGGCTCGATCATTCATTCAGATTAACCCCAGCTCAGCATGGCTGCGTAGTCACCCTTACCTTTGTTGTTATATTTTGCTGTGACAATAATCTCAGAGCTCTAATGAGCTCCTATCCATTGCCAGGCACCTTTGTTGATATCAGCAAAGGCACTGGAATGACTTCGAAAAAGAAGGAAAAGGGAGAAGGCAATCTCCCTCCTATGCTGATCCCCTCTGAAATCAACAAAGGTGAGTGGCGCCATCCAGAAGCTCTCTGAAGTTATATGGTTGCTGTCACAATGATATACAACAACAAAGGTAAGTGGTACCTCATTCCCCCGCACTGCAGAATGGAGGGAAATTGAGGTAGTGATGCTGCCATGGGTGAACAGTTGGGCTGGTTTGAATGAGAAGTGTTCCAGCTATTCATACTCCTGAAGTTTCAGAAAAGCTCTGGAACATTCCCAGACTTCTACTTCTGCAAAAATGGGTTTAGCTATTTTTAACCCACGTTAGGGGGCTGGAAATCCCTGAATGTCATATAGAGGTCCAAAATCGACTTCTGGCATGATTCAGGATATGTGTCTAATGTAGATAATCAGCAATATATCTTGGGTATCAGCTTGGGGATTATGGAGAGGCAAAAGCAATTCCCCTCAAGCAAATCTTGCCAGGATGAAAGAGTCGCTAAACGTTGGAAAGGATTTGAAGGCAAACAGCAACAATAAACAGGGGACACGTTTTGCTCCTTTTGAGGAAGCAGAAATGTAAACGCAATTGTGGCCACCTCTCAGGATGTTTCCCCATTCTAGAGGTTAACAAGGGTTTCGACACATTGCTTACCCAAGGCAGCAGAAAGATCCAAAAGTGCCATCAGATATTTAGCTTCCTGGACAAGCCATCTAAATCACCTGTCTCATTCTTGCAGTGATTTTGAGTTATAGTACAGTTTACGCCCCACCAGATAATGATCTTTCCATGATAGTAGTACTACCAGGAATTCCCACATAACAAGATGAACATCAGCCCTCCCAGCAAAGAAGCAAACTTCAGGGTTTGCCCCAACTTTAGACAACTTTTTTCCTTTACAAAAATGTTGAATCTGGATTCAGAAACTGTATTCTATGGTAATGTAGATGGAGCTTACAAGTCTACTGCAGGCATGGGCAAACTTCGGCCCTCCAGGTGCTTTGGACTTCAACTTCCAGGAATCCCAGCCAGTTAATAGCTGTTACGAATTGTGGGAGGGGAAGTCCAAAACACCTGGAGGGGCGAAGTTAGCCCATGCCTGATCTACTGGAAACCTTGAATTTAAAGAGCAACAGTAAAGGTGTGGGTTCAAAATGGCATGAAGAACTTGACAGAGGGGTTCATAATATCAATGTATTTCTTCATCTGCAACGAGATGCAAATTCAGGTATTCATCTGAGCTCCTATTTCATGCAATGCATTGCATATAGGCCGTTCCTAGAACTGGAAGAATGTTGAGCATGGATTGGATTTATGTCAATTGTTCTTGATACATCAAGTGATAGGTGAGCAGACATATATTAGCTTTCTCCAACACATTTCCTTAGCTGATTTGGACAAGGAAGGGATGCTAGCAGTGAAGATGGCCAAGGGCCCTTCCACATAGCCCTATAACAACAATTCTTTATTGATTAGTCAGTTTTGACCATATCAAAACATACAAAACTTCTCAGCCTTTTGGCTAAGATCAAGTGTCACACATAGCCCTATATCCCTATATAGGTGGGGACGAGAGAGAGGGCCTTCTTGGTGGGGCCCCACCACCAACTCTGAAACGCCCTTCCAAGGGAAATAAGACAGACCCCATCCCTCCCCTCCTTTTGTAAAAGCCTGAAGGCCTGGTGGTTTCAACAAGCCTTTGAGAATGACCATTTCTGGTCCAGCCCCAAACATTGTTGAATATGGCCTTGCACTTCTTACCTATTATCCCGGTCATCCCTCTAATAGGCCCTGGAAATGAGCAGCCACAGACCCGTACCTGCTATTGCCGTTAACCTGTTATAGCACTGTACTTACTTCCCAGCCCGCTCATATTTTGAGTTTGCACTAGCCTTGGCCCGGTTTTTTAATTGCTCTGAACAGGCAGGATTACTTTTAATATGCACTAGCTGAACCCGGCACGCGTTGCTGTGCCCTATGTAGGAGATGTTGAAAAGTATGTAAGGGTATGTTATGATGTGTGTGTTGTGTGTGTGTATATATGTGTTTGGTTGTGTGTATGTATGGCTGTATGTGTGTTTAATTGTTGTGTGTGTGTTTTTATTTGTGTATGTGTATATTTGGGGGTGTTTGTGTGTGTGTGGGTGAAGGTATGGGTTTGTGTATATATGTGTTTGTGGTTTTGTGTGTGTATATATTTGTATGTGTGTATATATATACTATTGGTGTGTATGTGTGTGTTTATTTGTTTTTTTTTGTGTGCAGTAGTGGGGTTTTTTTGTTTTGTTTTTTGTCAGCTTGCCTGTGTCTTCGTTGTCCGTCTGTTCTGGTTCCTGATGGCCGCCTTCTCGCTCTCCTCCGGTGCCTCTCTGCCGTTCCCAGAAGAGGAGGGGAAGGGAGAGAGACCGTGCGGGCCCCTTTTGCAGGAGGAGGTGGAGGACGTGGTCCCGACCAGAGCACCGTTCTTCACCGCAGCCCTCTTCCCTGCGAAGGTCGCTCTTCGGCCCACCCTGTTGCAGGGAAGTGGCGAAGGGGGAGCGATGGCGGCGGCGCCACGGCCGTTCTTCCGGCCCCTGTGCGCCCTCCTCTGCTGGTTCAGTGCTGCTTCCTGAAGTGGAGGACGAAAGGGGCCCCCGCGCGATCTCTCTTCCGCTCCCTGAAGAAAAGGGCGAAGGGAGAGCGATCGCGCGGGGGTCCCTTGCGTCCTCCTCTTCAGGGAGCAGCACGGAGGCGGCGGAGGAGAGCGAAAAGGAGGCGGAAGAGCGTCCATGGCGCCGTCGCTATCGCTCCCCCTTCGTCACTTCCCAGCCACAGGGTGGGCTGAAGAGCGACCTTCGCAGGGAGGAGGGCTGCGTTGAGAACGTTGCTGTGGTCGGGCGCACGTCCCCAGCTCCTCCTGCGAAAGTGGCTCCCGCACGGTCCCTCTCCCTTCCGCTCCTCTTCTGGGAGCGAAAGAGAGGCAGCGGAGGAGAGGGAGAAGGCTAGGAACTTTCTGTTAGTGTGTTAGGTATGTGTTTCCTGCCGGGTTTTTTTGAGGACAACTTCCGGGGAGTGTTATTTGCGGGACAGGAAGTGGTTCCTGCGCCATTTTGGTTGTAGTTTTTGGTGTTCCGGATCCTCCATAGGTTTGCATGGGGTTTTTGGGGCCGGTTTTAGGGTCTTAGAAGTTATGCTTGGGGGTTTTTTTGTGCCACGATTGTAGGTGCTGGTCTGTTGAAATGTGTGTGGTGGGTTTTGAGGGCCTGGGTGTTATGGTGTGTCCGTGCATAAGCGTCAAAAACGGACTCTCTCTTTTTATATATATAGATGTGTTATTGTGATAATTTTATGCTTAAGTTGTTTTTTTCTATTTTATGTTATGACTAGCTTGGGGACCCGGCCCTGCCCGGGTCATTTGAGAAGTGCAGCAGGATGTAGAGTGGGTCATGGGGGCTCTGTGTGCCAAGTTTACTCTTGATCCATCATTATTGGGAGTTGCAGTGGTATCATGAAATTACTGAAGGTAGTGCAAGTCCCATCATCTCTGTGTGTCCCGTCCCCCCAAAGTGTAGTATGATGTAGATTGGGTCATGGGGGCTCTGTGTGCTAAGTGTGGTCTGTATTGGTGAATGGATGAGGATACATTGTTTTTCGGAAGTGAGTGAAGGTACTTCAAGTCCCATCATCCGTGGTCTGTCTCACAGTAAACTGCACCAGGCTGTAGAGTGGGTCATGAGGGCTCTGTGTGCCAGATTTGGTGTTGATCAGTCATTGGATTAGGTTTGTAGCAGGATTGGGAAGTGAGGGAAGGTACTGCAAGTCCCATCATCCATGTTCTGTCCCCCACCAAACTTCAGTAGGATGTAGAGTGGGTCACTGGGGCTCTGTGTGCCAAGTGTGGACTTTCTCGGTGTTTGTTGGGGGCCACAGTGGTCTGTGGGAACAGAGGGGTGTGAAAGTACTACAAATCCCATCATCCATGGTCAGTCCTCCCCAAACCTCACCAGGACGTGAAGGCAGTCATGGGGGTTATGTATGGCAAGTTTGGTCTCGATCAGTGATTGGATGAGGGTTGCAGCGGACTTTGGAAGTGAGTAGAGGCACTTCAAGTCCCATCATCCATGGCCCACCCTCCTCCGAACTGCACCAGGACGTAGAGTGGGTCATGGGGGCTGTGTGTGCTGAGTGTGGTCTGTATTGGTCCTTTTGGTGGCCTCAGTGGTCTGTGAGAACCAAAGTTTTGGAAAGTACTACAAATCCCATAATACGTGGGTCATGTCATAGGGGGTTATGTGTACCAAGTTTGGTGCAGGTCCATCACCCGCGCTGGTCGCTGTGGCCTGTGAAAGTGGCTGCCACATATCCGCCCTGGCCTGTGAAAGTGGCTGCCACATATCCGCCCTGGCCTGTGAAAGTGGCTGCCACATATCCGCCCTGGCCTGTGAAAGTATACCGGTGTAAAACAGAAAGGAGTAAAAAAATGGAAAAGGCCTGCATGGAATGGATTCTGGGTTGCTGGCTTTTTCGGAAGAAATCCTGTTGTTTGGATGTAGAGGCCTGGAGTCTGGGTTGCTGGCTTGTTTTCCTCAGTGGGAAGAAATCCCGTTGTTTGTATGTCTAGGCCTGGACTCTGGGGTGCTGGCTATTTCCCCCCCTCAGTGGGAAGAAATCCTGTTGTTTGAATGGAAAGGCCTGGACTCTGGGTTGCTGGCTTTTTTTTCCCCTCAGTGGGAAGAAATCCTGTTGTTTGAATGTAAAGGCCTGGACTCTGGGTTGCTGGCTTTTTCCCCCCTCAGTGGGAAGAAATCCTGTTGTTTGAATGTAGAGGCCTGGATTCTGGGTTGCTGGCTTTTTTTTCCCCTCAGTGGGAAGAAATCCTGTTGTTTGAATGTAGAGGCCTGGACTCTGGGTTGCTGGCTTTTTTCCCCTCAGTGGGAAGAAATCCTGTTGTTTGAATGTAGAGGCCTGGACTCTGGGTTGCTGGCTTTTTTCCCCTCAGTGGGAAGAAATCCTGTTGTTTGAATGTAGAGGCCTGGATTCTGGGTTGCTGGCTTTTTCCCCACAGTTGTTTGAATGTAGAGGCCTGGATTCTGGGTTGCTGGCTTTTTTCCCCTCAGTGGGAAGAAATCCTGTTGTTTGAACGTAGAGGCCTGGATTCTGGGTTGCTGGCTAATCAGTGGCTATCAATGCCCTCTGTCTGGTGCCTTAGAATTTTGGAGTGGCGAGGCTGTCCAATCAAAGGACTTTATGCAAATAGCTGCCACATATCCGCCCTTCCGCCCTCCGCATACACACACACACACACACATACACACATACAAACATTCCGTTTTATAAAGGTATACAGATATAGATATTCGGTGATGTTACTTGGAATCTGCCATGAGTCCCCCTCGGGGAGATAGAGCGCTATTTAAATAAAGTGTTATTATTATTTATTTATTATATCCCAGAATATCAAAACAGAAAATTCCAGTTCAAAGCAGATATTGTGGGATTTTCTGCCTTGATATTCTGGGATATAGGGCTGTGTGAAAATGCCCCAAGCTTCTCTTTGTTCCAACACTTTCTTCTACTTTGGGATGTATAGCTCCAAAAGAAAATGGTTTGTAGGCCTTATGTACATTATCTATAGGTAGAAATACAGTATGCCATGTAAGGATACATATAAATGCAGATATAATAAATGTTTCCCCCAAAACATTTTCATCAAACTTTTGTCATCTGAAGAAATCCCTTTGGACCAAAGGACATGGCTGTAAGAGAGGCTGAGAAGCCAAATTGGTTGCACATGGTACTGAGAACAGGTGACCCAAACCATCAATTCAGTTGCCATTACAATCAATATTTCTAAAATATTTAAGTAAATATTTCTAAAGACCTCCACCATGACAAGAGGATGCCGACCACAAACTCACAGGCCCCATCTACACCGCCATATAAAATCCATATTATCTGCTTTGAGCTAGATTATATGGCAGCGGAGATCTAGCCACAGTGGATGACCTAGGCTGGATCCACACTGCCCTATATCCCAGGATCTGATCCTGGATTGCTTTGAACTGGATTATATGAGGCTGGGGCCCCTTCCACACAGCTGAATAAAACTCCACATTACCTGCTTTGAGCTAGGTTATATGGAAGCGTGGACTCAGAAAAACCAGTACAAAGCAGATATTGTGGGATTTTCTGTCTTGATATTCTGGGTTTTGTGACTGTGTGGAAGGGTCCTGGATCTAAACTGCCCTATATCCCAGATTGCTTTGAAACGGATTATATGAGTCTACTTTACAAGATAATCTGAGGTAATCAGATAATCTGGGATCAAATCCTGGGAGCTAGGGCAGTATAGATCCAGCCTCATATAATCCAGTTCAAATCAGATAATCTGGGATCAGATTCTGGGATGTAGTGCAGTGTAGATACACTGCACTAGAGATTCTTTGAGTAAACAAATCCACAAATGATCAACTCTACAAACGTCAACACTGCAAATGGGGGGGGGGTCTTGGGTACAAACCCCAGCAACTCCTGACAAGGCCTCTGAGGCCTACAGGGTGGCTGAGCCCTGTTTCGCTTGAGCCACGTTCTGAGGGCGTTCTGAGGGCCTCAGAGCTCAGCCTCACAAAAGAGCCCTTGCGTCAGGCCTCTAAACCTCCATTGCATTGGAAACAGCTTCAACTTTTGTTAGCTAGTCCAACAAAGGCCGGAAACTGGACTCCAATTCGGAGGCTCCCCCTTCCCCTGTGCAGCATTACATTTTGGCCTGAATAAACCTGGCATGTTCATTTAACTACCTTGCTAATAAAAATGGTCAAAGTGGATCTTTCCCTTCTTAGTTATGGATAAAATGCCACACAGCTACTCACGCACACTGAACTGGATTATATGGCAGTGTGGTCTCAGATAATCCAGTACAAAGCAGATATTCTGGATTATATGGCAGTGTAGATGGGCCCCTAGATGGGTGGGAGACAAACAGGCCACAATTTCCTACCTATTGGGGGGGGGGGGACCCTTAAAGGTTTTTTAAAAACATCTGCAAAATGATCTCATCACACCCTAGGCCCTTTTCTACACTGTCAAATAAAATCCAGATTACCTGCTTCCACAAAACTGTATAAAATCCAGATTGAATTGGATTATATGGCAGTTTGGACTCAGACAAGCCAGGCCTCTTCCACACAGCCATATATAACCCAGAATATCAAGGCAGAGTGTTACCGAATAGAAAGGGCCTATAATACCTGCTTTGAACTGGATTATCTGAGGCCCCTTCCACACTGCTGTCTAAAATCCACATTATACTGGATTATATGCCAGTGTGGTCTCAGATAGGCCAGTTCAAAGCAGACATTGTGCATTATCTGCTTTGGTATTCTATGGGCCCTTCCACATAGCTCTATATCCCAGAACATCAAGGCAGAAAATCCCACATTATCTGAGTGTGGACTCAGATAACCCAGTTCAAAGCAGATGTTGGATTTTCTGCCTTGATGTTCTAGTAGATAGAACAGGCCTGGGCAAAGTTGGGCCTACTAGGAGTTTTGGACTCCAACTCCCAGCATTCCTAGCAGCCTCGGGCCCTTTCCTTTTCCCCCTCAGCCGCTAAGCTGAGGGGTAGCTAAGCGGCTGAGGGGGAAAAGGAAAGGGCCCGAGGCTGCTGGGAGCTGGAGTCCAAAACTCCTAGTAGGCCCAACTTTGCCCAGGCCTGTATAGGGCTGTGTGGAATGAACCTGAGTCCACACTGGGATATATATCCCAGTTCAAAGCAGATGTGGAATTTTATCCAGCTGTGTGGAAGGGGCCTCGGGGCCCTGAGTCCACACAGCCCTATAACCCAGAATATCAAGGCATGAAAATCCCACATTTTCTGCTTTGGACTGGGTTATCTGAGTCCACACTGCCATATATCCCAGTTCAAAAATGTGGGATTTTGTGATAGACTGGGTTATAGAAGTCTACACTGCCACATAATCCTGTTCCTGATGTGGCAGCATAGAAGGGGCCTGAGGCGGGCCCTCTTGTGGTAATAATAGCCTCCAAAGAGTGGTGGGTGGGCCTTCAAAGCGGGGTGAAGTGTGGGTGAAGTGTGGCCTTGGGATTTTCCCGCGCTTTTTCGTTTGTTTACTTATTTATTTCCCACAGCCCTGAGGCTCTTGCTCCCCCAAGGCCCTGAGGCTCTTCTGGGCAGGTGGCTCGGGCCCTCTCCCTCTGTGTGTGTGTGTGCTTTGAGGATCCCGGCTGCTGCTCAATTGCCAGGAGAGGAAGATTGCGCTCCTGTGATGCAACTAGTAACCGGTCTTCGCGGTGCGTTCCGCCGCCTCTCGGAGCTGCCCTTGGCCGGGGGCGTCGAGGGCGGCCGGGCCTCTCCTTAGGTCCCCGCCTTGCCTTGCGAGGAGCTTCCCTTCCTTCCTTCCTTCGTTCTCCCTCCTCTTCAGGCTCCAGCCCCGTCGCGGCTCCTCCAACGGGGACCCCAAGGACTAGCATGGTCTTGCGGGCCCTTCTGGGCTAAAGCTTCCTCGTCCTCCTCCTCTTTGGGCTCAGATCTGCGCCGCGATAGCCCTCCTCGACGAGCCAGACGGACCAGTTGCATGCTGAAGGGAGGCTGCCTCCATCCCTTCCTCGACGCGCGGTGTGCTTCTTCCTTCCTCCCTCTCTCTCTCTCTCTCTCCTGGGGAAAGGTGAGGAGGTCCCGGGCCCTCCTCCTCCCGCTGAGGGCCGCCTTCGGAGCCATGGCTGCCAAGACGCCGAACGGCCTCGCCAATGGGCACCACAAAAGGGGGCCCCTCCTCGCCAGGAAGAACGGGTGTGTGGCCAAAGGCCGGAGCAAGGTCAGTCAGCCTCTCACTTCATTCATTTGCATGGCTCTCTCTGGATGGGCGCGAGCCTCTCTCACGCGCCTCTGTCTCTGTCCCAGGGCCCTTCCTCACAGCCACCTCACCCAGCCACAGAGGGCCCAGCCAGGCCCCTTCTTCACAGGCAGCTGAAGGGAATCCCACATTTTCTGGACACTGATCACACCCAGTTCAAAGCACATCTTGTGGGGGTTTCTGCCATGATATTCTTGGTTTTAGGGCTGTGTGGAAGGGCCCCCAGGGCCCCTTCCCCACAGCTGAAGGAGATCCCACATTTTCTGCTTTGAACTGGAATATATGGCAGTGTGGACACTGCACTAACACCAGTTCAAAGCACATCTTGTGGGGTTTCTGCCATGATATTCTTGGTTTTAGGGCTGTGTGGAAGGGCCCCCAGGGCCCCTTCCCCACAGCTGAAGGAGATCCCACATTTTCTGGACACTGATCACACCCAGTTCAAAGCACATCTTGTGGGGGTTTCTGCCATGATATTCTGGGTTATAGGGCTGTGTGGAAAGGCCCCCAGGGCCCCTTCCCCACGGCTGAAGGAGATCCCACATTTTCTGGACACTGATCACACCCAGTTCAAAGCACATCTTGTGGGGGTTTCTGCCATGATATTCTTGGTTTTAGGGCTGTGTGGAAGGGCCCCCAGGGCCCCTTCCCCACAGCTGAAGGAGATCCCACATTTTCTGCTTTGAACTGGACTGGCAGTGTGGACACTGATAACCCAGTTCAAAGCACATCTTGTGGGGTTTTCTGCCATGATATTCTGGGATATAGGGCTGTGTGGAAAGGCCCCTGGGGCCCCTTCCTCACAGCTGAAGGAAATCCCACATTTTCTGCTTTGAACTGGAATATATGGCAGTGTGGACACTGATAACCCAGTTCAAAACAGATCTTGTGGGGTTTTCTGCCATGATATTCAGGGTTAGAGGGCTGTGTGGAAGGGCCCCCAGGGCCCCTTCCTCACAGCTGAATAAAATCCCACATTTTCTGCCTTGAACTGGAATATATGGCAGTGTGGACACTGATAACCCAGTTCAAAGCAGATCTTGTGGGATTTTCTGCCATGATATTCAGGGTTATAGGGCCGTGTGGAAGGGCCCCCAGGGCCCCTTACTCACAGCTGAATAAAATCCCACATTTTTTGAACTGGGATATATGGCAGTGTGGACACATAACCCAGTTCAAAGCACATCTTGTGGGGTTTTCTGCCATGATATTCAGGGTTATAGGGCCGTGTGGAAGGTCCCCCAGGGCCCCTTACTCACAGCTGAATAAAATCCCACATTTTTTGCGTTGAACTGGGATATATGGCAGTGTGGACACTGATAACCCAGTTCAAAGCAGATATTGTGGGATTTTCTGCCTTGATATTCTGGGATATAGGGCTGCGTGGAAAGGTCCTGAATCCACATTGCCATATACTCCAGTTCAAAGCAGGTAACAGTGGGATTGTATTCAGCTATGTGGAAGGGACCAAAGGTGCCTTCCACACAGCTGTATAAAATCCACAGTATGGCAATGTGGACTCTGGGCCCTTCCACAGCCATATACAGTGTTCCCTCGCTACTTTGCAGTTCGCTTACTGCGGTTCGCTTACTACTTTGAACTGGGTTATCTGAGCCAGCCCACTCAGATCATGTGAGATTTCCTGCCTTGATATTCTGGGATACAGGGCTGTGTAGAAAGGCCCCAGTGATATTACGAGTTACAGGGTTCCCTCACTTATTGCTGGGGTTAGGTTTGAGGACCTCCCCGGGGGCCCTTCCTCACAGTTGAATAAAATCCCATATTTTCTGCTTTGAACTGGGATATATGGCAGTGTGGACACTGATAACCCAGTTCAAAGCAGATCTTGTGGTGTTTTCTGCCTTGATAGAATATAGGACTGTGTGGAAAGGCTCCCAGAAGATCAAGGCTGAGAATCCCACAATATCTGCTTTGAACTCTGTTATCTGAGTCCACACTGTCATATATTCCATTTCAAAGCAGAACATGTGGGGTTTTATTTAGCTGTGTGGAAAGAGCCACAGATAACCAAGAGCCCTTCCACACAGCCCTATATCCCGGAATATCAAGGCAGAAAATCCCACAATATCTGCTTTGAATTGGGTTATCTGAGGCCACACTCTGATAATGTGAGATTTCCTGCCTTGATATTCTGGGATACATGGCTGTGTAGAAGGGCACCAGTGATATACAGAGTTACAGGGCTCCCTCACTTATTGCTGGGGTTAGATTCCAGGACCTCCCACAATATGTGAAAAACCGCAATGTAGGGATGCTCTATATTATTTTAGTAGTTATACACTGTTTTAAGTCTTTATAAACCTAAAATAAAGTGAAGGAAAGGCCCTTCAAGGCTGGAGGGAGGGAGGACTGAGGAGGGAAAGCGCCTTGGAGACCCCACAAAACAGTGAAAATACCATGATATATATTTTAAATTAATATATTTTTTAAATCCACGAAACAGTGAGTCCGCAGTAAGCGAAACGCAAAGTAGCGAGTCAACACTGAATATGGCTGTGGAAGGGCCCTGAGTCCACATTGCCATACTGTGGATTTTATACAGCTGTGTGGAAGGGACAATCCCACTGTTACCTGCTTTGAACTGGAGTATATGGCAATGTGGATTCAGGACCTTTCCACACAGCCCTATATTCCAGAATATCAAGGCAAAAAAATCCCACAATATCTGCTTTGAACAGAGGCCCTTCCACACAGCTAAATAAAACCCCACATTTTCAGCTTGGAACTGGAATATATGGCAGTGTGGACTCAGATAACCCAGTTCAAAGCAGATATTGTGGGGTTTTCTGCCTTGATATTCTGGGATATAGGGCTGTGTGGAAGGGCCCTGGGTTATCTGAGTCCACACTCAGAAAATGTGGGATTATCTACCTTGATATTCTGGGTTATATGGCTGTGTGGAAGGGCCCTCAGAGTTTTCTGTCATATCAGACGTTATCACCCTCCTTTGCACTATTATTGAGCCTCCTTAGCTTGATCTTCCTCGTTGGCTGTCAAACGCTTCCTGACATGCTGTCTGACAGGTGTCATCCAGTAAAACAGGCCTTTGGACAAGCTGGGAGTTGGAGGCCCAAACATCCGGAGGGCCACAAGTTTGACACTTCTACTTTAGACTGATTCAGATTACGGGCCTAGGTTGAAGACCACCAGTTGGTCTTCAACTGGTGGCATGGGTCGCCGCCTTACCACAAATGAGTCACAACAAACTACTACTGTGCAGGTTGAATATTCCTTATCTCAAATCCTGAAAACACTTCAAAATTGGCCTCGTGGATGGCAGGGAAAGTGATGCTTATGCATTCTGCTGTTTCAATGGACACAAACTGTTTCATGCACAAAATTATTACACATCTTATGCATAAAATTACCTTCAGGCTATGTGTATATGAAACATAAATTAATGCTTAAACTTGGTTGCCATCTTCAAGAGGGTCCCAAGAATTTTGGATATGAGATACTCAACCTCTGAAACTGGGTAAAAATGGTGGTACAAGAATTAAGGGGGAGATCACAGGACCCTTCCACACAGCCATATAACCCAGAATATCAAGGCAGATAATCCACAATCCCTTCTTTGAACTGGGTTATCTGAGTCCACACTGCCATATATTCCAGTTCAATGTGAATTTATACAGCTGTGTGGAAGGGGCCTCAAATGCAGGTTTGGCTTAAGGTGAGCCCCAGGTTTGAAAAGGCTGAAAATATTGGTGTGCTGAATAGCAACAGATTCTATCATATCTTGACCTAGAACTGTATGAGAAAGAACCCTATTGTGATTGTTCATACCAGGGCCGTAGCCAGGATTTTGATTCGGGGTGGGTGGGCGGGGTGAGGTTGATTGGGGGCGCTGAATCCGAGTGAGAGAGGGTCTACCCTAGCAAACCTTTTGAATTGTTATCCCAATACCCCCATGCATATGGGATATATTGAGCATGGTGATCAGATCATGATATGCATAAACATAACAGTTTAAATAATGTACCAGTAAGGCCTTCTCACGGACCACCCTGAGAATTGGGGGGGGGACTGAAGCCCCTCAAGCCCCCTCCTGGCTACATGCCTGGTTCATACGGTTTAGACAAGAGCTCATAGTGACAATGAAGTCTAGGTTCCTCACTGAACTACAAATACCAGATCTCCATAGGCTGGAGCCATGATCGTTAAAAGCGGTATCTAGTTACGAGGGCGGGTCAGTAAGTCTGTGACTTTTTGAATTTGCCACCTCTTAACTGAAAGGGGAACACTGCTCCTGTCAACAGGCATCTGTCAGTTGACTTCTGTCAAAATTTGAACAAGCTGCGTCATTTAGTTTGTGTTTGACAGCCATTGATAGCAGACTACCGCGTGATTTGAGGAGAAAATGGAAAAAGTGAATTTTGTGTGCTCATTAAGCATTATTTTTGTGGAAAAACCATCACTCAAACCTAGGCTAAGCTTGATAAATACGATGGGGACTCTGCACCATCAATTTCAATGGTAAAAAAGTGGTTTACTGAATTTCATTGTGGCCGTACAAGTATGGAAGATGCCGAACGTTCTGGACGCCCAGTCGAGGTCTCTACACCCGAAACAATTGAAACAATTCACGATATGGTGTTGGCCGATTGGAGATTGAAAGTGCGAGAGATCGTGGAAGCCACAGGCATCTCACATGGCTCAGTGGTTTCAATTTTAAAGCATCACTAGGGTATGAGAAAGCTTTCCGCAAGATGGCTGCCGTGTTTGCTCACAATTGACCACAAATGCAATTGTGTGACAATTTTGCAGGAGTGTTCAACCGCAATATGGACAAGTTTTTGCACTGTTTCGTAACCATGGACGAAACATGGACACACAACAGAGACCAAACAGCAGTCAAAACAGTGGGTTTCTCGGGGTGAATCAGCGCTAAAGAAGGCCAAGGTGGGTTTGTCAGCCAATAACGTAATGGCGTTTTTTGGGATGCACGCGGTATAATCCACATTGACTACCTTCAAAATGTAAAACAATCAATGGCGAATATTATGCCAACTTATTGGGTCCATTTAATGAGGATTGGGGGGACGGACGTGCATTTGGTCAAGAAAAAAGTTATTTTGCACCAGGACAATACAAGAGTGCACACATGTGCAGTTGCCATGGAAACAATCCATGAATTGGGATGCGAATTGCTCCCTCATCCACCATATTCTCCGGATTTAGTCCCGAGTTACTATTTCTTGTTTCCAAACCTGAAGAAATGGCTCGGCGGAAAGAGATTTGACTCCAACCATGAAATTATCTCACGAACAAATACCTATTTTGATGACCTCGACAAATCCTATTTTTTGGAAGGGATAAAAAAATTGGAGAAACGTTGGACAAAGTGTATCGAGCTCAAAGGAGACTACGTTGAAAAATAAAATGATTTTTTAAAATCTAAAAACCTGTGTTTCCTTCAAAAAGTCACAGACTTATTGACCCGCCCTCGTAGTACAACTCTGTAGTGTAGAATCCAAAACACATAAAAGAGTGATACCTTTATTGGCCAAACAATCTGCACAAAATACATCATGCAGGCTTTCACGGCTCCATTGGCTTTTGTTTCAGGCTCTAAATCAGAATTAAAAAGTTATAGAAATGGGTTAACCTCAACATTTTGAACACTACTCTTGACTGAAGGAATTAAAAATGTTCATTCCTAAATCACTTCTGCTTTGTCGGATGTTATTTGTGGTTTTCCGTTAACAGCAGTTTATTATTTATTTATTTATTACTTCATATTTGTCTGCCCCCCCCCCAAACGGCTCGTTAACTGAGTTGTGCAAAAGTGGGAGATGTTCCATACAAAAATTTCCTATCTTGAGTTTTCCTATCACATCTTGCATGCATTGCTAAACATTTAAGTAGTTCCATGCAGGACCTGACCCTAGGAGAGTGTGTGGGTGGCACTTGCTTGCATGGTATGAAATGAGAGAATACTTGTGTAACCTATGGAAAGAGACATGTCTGACTCTCCTCCAAGCTGGGAGGAACACCTCCCAGAGTCTGAGGTTTACTTCATCTTCCAAAAGTAGTTCCAAGGTGGATGATGGAGGGAAACTTTTGAGAGAAAGACACTGTGTAAAAGGGAAATAGCTCATAAAAATAACATTTAATAGATTAGTATTTTATATGTGTTGTTATAAGTAATTAGAGTGTACTTTTACTAGGTGTAAATGTTCCTTTACTGAAGACTTGGATACTTTTCAAACAGTGCCATGCACAAACCAAACTGACTATCTGGAATGTAAAAGAGATGCTCTCCCATCCCCACTGAAACTGTAAAGCAGATGCGCATAAGATGGTCACATTCTCTAGAAATATTTGGTTTGTTTAACTGTATCCCACACATTCTCATAACTTGGCGATTTGCCCCAGAGTCAGACAATGGGTTGGTGCATCAGTTCCTCAAATTTACTAAGAGGTAGATATAGATGTATATAATCACAGTATGGCGACAACAGCAGTGTGATTGGATGAGGCATTCATTAGCTGAAAGAAATAATACTGTCACCATTCTCTGTTTGATAAGAAAGTGCTCCTTGTTGAAAGTATGATTGGAATTTCAAGGTGACTTCATTGGCGTTGCCACCCAGCTTCCTGGTCTCTTATCCATATATCTCCATCTGTGGTGGTGAATGAGTTTTGAAAGCATACCTTACCTTGGCTAATTCCCTTCGAGGAAATAGTGACAAGAGTATAAGGATAAATTACACATTTGTGTGTTGTTTTTCTCCCTTCATTTCTCTCCAAAATGGATTTATAGAGTTGTCCAAAGTGATAAATCACCTAAGGTAAATTGTAGTGCTTGTAAGATAGATCAGTTTAATGCCACTAATCATGGGCCTGAAATTTGTCTCATCTGTTTGATTCGTGTTTCTGTTTCATTTCATCCATTCAGATGGCACGAAACTGAAAGGGCCCTCCTGGAATGAAAATAAACTCAATACGAAAAGCAGGCAGGAGCGGGTACCTGCTCCAAGCCAGTTTTTCGGATTAATTGCCGCACACATAGGCCCAAAGCGCCAGGGCCTGCAGCCGAGCGCCAAATGAGGAACACTCCTTAGGCGGAGCTCAACTGTAGGCTTTGGGCCTATGGGTGCAGACTTTGGCCCTATGCGCCCAGACCTCGCAGGGCCTGCAGTTAAGCACTGAGTAAGGAGCGCTCCTTCCTTGGTGCTTGGCTTCAGGCCCTGCTTGACCCAGGCACCTAGGCCTAAAGCCTGCACCTGTAGGCCTGGGCGCTTTGGGCCTACTGGTGAAGCCCCCTCCCCCCCCCCCCCGCCAAATAATGGCCCGAAAGAAAATGGATCTTTTGCTTCCGAAAATGTAAAACAAGTATCTACCCTCCTGATTTTGAGAGGCTCAGTCGAAATGGATTGGGGGCCCCACTGAAAGCCAGGACACAAAACGAATCAAGGTTTACCTCGAATGCACATGACTCCCTGTTGGTCAATTAGATAACTGGGGAGAAATTATGAATGGGAAATTTTTGAATTTTGACGTGTTTGGATTTCTTTAATTCTGTCCTTTTATTGTTGCACCTGTGATTCACTTGCTTTTTGTGCATTCTGTATCCTTTTTTTAAACAAGCAGTCCCTGACTTACAAACATCTGACGTAGGCCTCTTCTACACTGCCATATAAAATCCAGATTATCTGCAGATATTCTGGATTATATGGTAATATACTGTATAGGGGGCCTTAGAAACAATAGTTAAGAAAGTGGGTTAGACAGCAGGAAGTGAGAGAAATCTACATCTAGGGAGCATAATTCACAGTTGAAAGAGTTATCACAGTAAAAAGCAGCCTCCACTGAAGCTTTATCATCAATTCTTGTTTCCACAACAAGCCAAAGTTTTCAAATTTCAATTATCACAGAGACAGAAAGTGAGGTGAAATCCTCTTCAAAGTGGCACAGACAGCAAAACAAACACCATAGGGATGTTAACTCTTCCCTATGCTATCCAAAGCTGATCTATCTATATTTGGCAGGAGCTACACTGAAAAAAAGTATCTTTTCCAACTTGCATACACATTCATCTTAAGAGCAAACCTGTAGAACCTTTCTTGTTCATAACTTGGGGATTGCCTGTTTATGGAAAATGAAAACTTGTATGGATAAGAACTTCCCATGCTATCGGAGTGTCACTTGATTATGAAAGTGTCCCCATGTGTGGTTTTGTATAAAAACTATGTTTATGCTTTGAAGAGAACGTAAATTTCTGTCTTGGTAGTTCTGTTACAGGACATTTTCCCCACTAAATATAGCAATCAAAATCTTAGGGATTTGGTGTCCCAACATATGAATTAAACTTTTATGAAACCAAGTTATTTAACTACCTGTCTAGTATTGTGTATTCTGCAAGGATCTTACATAGAAGGCTTTCAGGTTAGCACAGTGGTTCTCAACGTTTGGGCAGTGGGACGATCCAAGTGGGCGCTGGGAGGCTCAGGAGAATTTGAGGGGCGGTGAGCCCCTGTAAGGAGATGGTGGCGTGAGCCAGGTGACAGGCTCCCCGCAGGGCCCGCCCCCTGTCTTTGAGACGCCATCTCCGGCTCCTCCCCTTCAGCCCGGCATGGAGGGTCTCAAGAGGTGGCGCAAGAGGGAGGAAGAGGAAGAAGGAGTGGCAGCAGCAATGGCATCGAGGAGGAGGAGGCCAGGAGGCAGTGGGAGATGCCAAGACCCTCATCGCCTGCAACCTTCTGCGGGCTGTCTTCTTCCCCAACAGACCCTGCAGGGTGAGACCCCATAGGCTCGCCTGCCCCTTGTTGCTGTTTTGTGGGGAGCCATGCTGCAGAGGTGCTTCTCTGGCAAATTTGGGCCCTCCAGGTGGTTTGGACTTCAACTCCCACCATTCCTAACCGCCTCAGACCCCTTCCTTTCCCCCCTCAGCTGCTTAAGGCAGAAAAGGCCCAAATTTGCCCATGCCTGGTTACCCTCCATTAAGCGGCTGAGGGGGGAAAGGAAGGGACCTGAGGCTATTAGGAATGGTGGGAATTGAAATCCAAAACACCTGGAGGAAGGGCTCAAGTTTGCCCATACCTGGGTTAGGGGCACATTTCAAAAAAGCAGAATGCCAGGTCTAGCTTGTTCGAAACTTCCGCATAACCTTGGTGGCCAGGAAGTGAATCTCCCCTCAGTATTATTTATTACTTATTTATGCTATTTCTATGCTGCCTTTCTCAGCCCGAAGTAGGTGAACTACATCTCCCCTAAATCACCGTGAATCCCTTCCAAAGCCCTCCAGTATTTTCTCTTGGTCATGGGAGTTTGTGTGGCAAGTTTAACTCAATTCCATTGTTGGTAGAGTTCAAAATGCTCTTTGATTGTAGGTGAACTATAAATCCCAGTAACTACAACTCCCAAATGAGAAGGGCTATTTTCTCAAAACTCCTCCAGTGTTCAAATTTGGGCATATTGAGTATTTGTGCCAAGTTTCATCCAAATCCATGGATGTTTGGTTTCAGAGTGCTCTCCAAATGTAGGTGAACTACATCTCCCATAAACCAGTCAATTCCTCCCAACCTTCTCCCATATTTTCTGTTGGTCATGGGGGTTCTTTGTGCCAAGTTTGGTCCAGTCATAGGGTCTCGGCTGTGGAAGTCCAAGCTGAATTGGTCGAAGGTACTGCAAATTCCATCATCCGTTTTCCATACTCCCCCAAACATATTGTTTTTGTGATTAATCACAATGAAAGTAGCAATGAAAATATGGTTGGGGATCACCACAACATGAGGAACCTTATTTAAGGGTCACAGAATTAGAAAGGTCGAGAATCACTGCATTAATACATATATCTTTCTGTTTAATTGGTATTAAATTTTTAAAAAAATAATTTCTAGGGGGGCGCTGAGTAAATTTTTTCTGGAAAGGGGGCGGTAGGCCAAAAAAGTTTGGGATCCACTGATCTACATGAGGAAGAATTTCCCATATAGTGGGTCTGCGTTTCTGCAAGGGGTTAGTCCCCCCATATATGAAAAGAGGTTGTGTCAAAGGATGACAATCTGAATGTGCATGCTTCAGCGGATTTCTCTACACGTTACTTCCATTTACTGATATCAGACATGACACTCCATGGTTTTTAGAAATTGGAGATCCAGATCCTGCTGGTCTAGGGGGCCCAATGTACAGTAGTCTGTTGTAGATTTTGGAGCTCACTGAACTGTTTTACCAAATTCTGTTGTGCTAAAAAGCAGAGCAAGTAAGGGCTACTAATGGTAAATATATGTTTATCGTAAATGCTACAGGCAATGGCTTTTAATGGCTGAACTGCCCCTTCATTGTTTTTAAATTTCATCTGAAAACTTCTTAATTTCCCAAAACGTTTGGAAGTTTAGTTTGCTATTCTTGTAGTCTTGTATATTTTGATCAGTTTACTTTGTAGTATAGTGCAAGATTTATTGCAAGTTATTTGGATTATTTATTTTGTAATTATGTTGTACACTTTTGTGATTTGTTATTCCTCCTTTCCTTGGTGTGTGCATGCATATACACACATGTTTTAGATTATACGCTTTTGCCAGAACCTATTGTTTTTTCTGTTACAATTGCAGTAAAGCCAGATTGAATAATCTAGTGTTTTATCAATTATCACATTGTAATTTATCATCAAAGATGGCAGCGTACATGAAACTTGAGAATGAAGTCTCAGTCATGAATTGGTCACAATTTGACCAAAAGTCAACTCTTTTCGTTCCAGCTTTTAAAAAGATATTTGAGTGTAAAATCTATTCTTTTAAATTAAATTGGTTGTTACCTATCATATGTCAAAAAGAAATACTCAAGAAAGCTGCTGGCAGATATCTTATTAGATGATTCTGACACATCTGGTTCTCGTAGTGTACTTATGCTGGAGGTCAGGGGTCACTGCTCCTCTCTTTTTTAGCAGCTGCACAGTTGTAGACATGGAGCACCAAGGTAGAGTACTTTGGGAGTGAAGGCAGGGTTGTGCCAAGGTAGTCAGTCTGCCTGCTACTTTAAGCTGGGAAAATCTGTTGTTTAGGGAGGTATCAACTTCCTTATGCTGTGAATAAGAAAAGAACTATAGTGTATTTTGTAGTTCTGAAAAACTCTGAATAAAGATGCAATATAACTGCTTATTTATGCTGTATAGTCCTGAACTGCAAAACAATTTCAAGAGAAAAATGTGATCCTCAAATATATTGCAGTATATTCCTATTAAAATTACCAGATATTTTTCAGAAAACAATGTTTCTTTGTCAAGTACAAACCAATATGCTTATGCCCTATGGTACAGTGGTTCCCAACCTTTTTTTTTGATCAGGGACCACTCTCCAACATTAGTACCCAAAGGGTTACAAATCAGTTTTTGGTTAACTTTAGATTTTTGTTTTGTTTTGTTATTTGGGGTGCTGATTAAGAAAATTGCATTGGATAGACCACATTAGCTCCAGTTTCTGATACAGAACATATGTCATCCAGTAGTCACCATCTGCTCACCCACATAAAACCATATTTAATAAGCCATTTGCTCAGCACTATTAGAGGGTTTTGCGAGACCAGCCACTCTCGTTGCAACGGTGTAGTAACAGTGAGGCTGCGGACCACATTTTCGTTCTTGCAGACCACTGGTGGTCCACGGGCCCAGGTTGGGAAGCACTGCTATAGTACATCAAATGCTTTGGGCTATACACACACACAGATGTCCTCTGAGAATCTTGTCTTTGTTGGTATTACAGGCAGTCCCAGCGTTACAAACATCCGACTTACATACAGACCACTCATAGTTATAATTGGGGGTGAGACAACAAAGTGATAGAAGGGAAGTTTACTCCTGGAGAGTTTTCATGGGGAAAGGGTGTCTCCCTTGAAGCTTTGCCACCAATCCTTGTTTCCACAACAAGCCAAATTTCAATTCTCACAGGGACAGAAAGTGAAGTGAAATCTTCTGAACAGGCACAAACCGCAAGACAAACACCACATAGATGTTAACCCTTCCCTATGCTATCCAAAACACACACACTTTAAAAATGTACCTGTTCCAGCTTATAAGCAAATTCAACTTAAAAACAAACTTACTAAGCTTACCTTGTTCATAATTTGGGGATTGGCTGTATTTTGTTTCCACTTCTCTTCTTTTTGTTTTCTTATTCCTTAAAAAAAACAGCTGCTCCAAATCAATTTCTCATGCTTCAAAGATGCTATTGTTGGTTTCTTTTCCTTATTTATGAGTAGCATCAACTGCCATTGTGCGACATTCAACATGACTGTCCTTGAAAACTGCCTTGAGTCCAATGCTACCTTAATTTATTTCTATGGAATGGTCTTTAAAAAAACAACAACACAGAATCATTCTAGAAATCATTCTAGAGCAGTGGTTCTCAACCTGGGGGTTGCGACCCCCAGGGGGGTCGCGGGGCCATTTTCCGGGGGTCGCGAAGGCACCTCGGTTAGCCCCGCCCCTCTTTAAAATGGCTTCCGGCTCCGAAGCCGGCTGCCCATGGAGGAGACAGGCGGCGGCAGAGGCGGCACAGGGGACCCCAGGTGAGGCTCCTATGCCACCGCTGTTCCTGGCAATCCTCCTCCTCCAGCTGGCCATGGAGGAAGAAGAGGGGAAAGAAGAGGTGAAACCGCGGAGGCCGCACAGGGCCGTTGCCGCTGTTTCTTCTCTTCTTCCTCCTCCAGCTGGCCATCGAGGAGGAAGAGAAGGAAGAAGAGGAGAAACTGCAGCAGCCCACCCCAGTCCCTTATCTTCTTCCTCCTCTTCCTCCTCGATGGCCAGCTGGAGGAAGAGGAGAAAGAAAAGGAGAAGGGGCGCTGCTGTTGTTTCTCCTCTTCCTCCTCCAGTTAGCCATCGAGAAGAGGAAGAAGAGGGGAAAGGGCAGCATCACCCCATCGAGGCAGGCAGGGAGGCAGCTGCTGGGTCGCAGGAGGCGGGGCGCCTCCTCTGTGCTTTCATTCCCTCCTGCAATCCACCAGCTGCCTGGGCTCGCCTCCTCTTCCTCTCCTTCTGCCCCCAGAAGGGAGACCTGGAAAGCAGGGGAGGGAATAGAAGCACGGAGGAGGCACCCCTTCCTGAGAACAAGCCACTTCCTCCGTGCTTTCATTCCCCTCCCTGCTTTCCAGGTCTCCCTTCTGGGGACGGGGAGAGGAGGAAGAGGAAGCAGGGCAGGCAGGTAGCTGCCCCTCTGCTCCAGCAGGAGTTCCTTAAATTTCTTGCAAAAGCAGGTAGCTCTCCCAGACAGCCCCTTTCAAAGAGCCAAAGGAAGGACCCCCCACCCACAATTTCCCTTCCCAGTCCTTCCTCCCTTAGTTTCCCCAACTTTTCCAGAAGAAAGTTTTCCCAACTTTGGTCACCCCAGTCTTCCCTTTTCCCAGTTTTTCCCCTTCTTATCCCAGCCTTTACCCCCTCTCTCCACCCCAGCCTTTCCTAGATTCCAGCCTCTTTCCCATTCCAGTCTTGCCCCTTTCCACCCCAAACTTTCCCACCTAAAGCTTTCCCACTTCCCCAGTTGCCCTCTTCCCATCCCAATTGTCCTAATTTTCCATCTTACCCCTTTCCACCTCATTTTCCCACTTTTTCAAACACCCCTTCCCATTCCAACCTTTTTCCTGTTTCTAGTCCTTCTTTCCCACCCCCTTCCCAAGTCAGTCTTTCCCACTTATTTATATACACAGCATTTCCCCCAAAATGTATACTGTAATTAAAATAAACTATGGTGATTATTGGATAATTATTGGTTTTGTTGTTACATTTATTATTTTACTCAATTATTATTACATTTATTATTTTATTCTATTTATTGATATTGTTATTACATTTATTATTTTACTCTCATTATTGTTGTTATTACATTTATTATTTTATCCTATTATTATTGGAAGGATACATAAGCACATTTACATTCAAGAAGGTTAGAATAATGGTTTAATCAGAATTGGATAATCTTATCTTAAATTACAGTTTTATGTAAACATTCAGAAACATTTAACTTACTAATGCCTCAATTAATGTAATTTTATTGGTATTAATTTAAATTTTTATTCTTGAAATTGACCAGAACTAAACATCCCAGCAAGACCCAAATGCCAAGGTCTATTTTCCCCAAACCTCTCCAGTGTTTTCTGTTGGTCATGAGAGTTCTGCAGGCCAAGTTTGGTCCAATTTAATTGTTGGGTTTCAGAATGCTCTTTGATGGCAATACCCAACCCCTTCAAGTATTTTCTATTGGTCATTGGGGTTCTGTGTGCCAAGTTTGGTCCAGGTCTGTAATTCGTGGGGGTCTTGGTGGTCTGTGGAAGTCAGAGCTGCATCTGTTGAAGGTACTGCAAATCATCTATTGTCCATACTCCCTCAAACATATTGTTTTTGTGATTAATCACTATGCTTAATTATGTCAATTTGTAACAATGAAAATACACCCTGAATATCAGACATTTGTATTACAATTCATAAGAGTAGCAAAAATATTATGATGTAGCAACGAAAATACGGTTGGGGGTCACCACAACATGAGGAACTTTATTTAGGGGTCATGGCATTAGAAAGGTTGAGAACCACTGTTCTAGAGGAGGAGCTGCAGTGGTGCAATGGGTTAAACCCTTGTGCTGGCTGAACTGCTGATCTGTAGGTCAGCGGTTTGAATCTGCGGGACGGGGTGAGCTGTCTATCAGCTCCAACTTCTCATATGGCGACGTGAGAGAAGTCTCCCACAGGATGGTAAAACATCTGGGCGTTCCCTGGGCAACGTTCTTGCAGACTCCCAATTCTCTCACACCAGAAGCGACTTGCAGTTTCTCAAGCTGCTTCTGACATGAAAAAAAATCTAGATATGAAGGTTTGTTATTTTTCCCTTCTTTGATCATCAAAATTAAGTCTAATCCAACTGTTCAATCATGAAAATGTATGCTGGTTCTTCTCTATGGCAAATTTAATTGCTTTATTGGACTGCAGAGACCTGAAAGAGTGTTCAGTATCTACCAGAAATGCAATATTGATCCAATCAAAAGTATTTGCAGAAAGTGAAAAAAACAGCTTTTTCTAACCAGAACACAAAAATCTGACCTGGTAAACTGGGCTTCAAACCTGGATTACTTCAGAAAACCCACTAGCTGGGCCAAAAGGCAGTAGTCCTCTCTACATTGTGTGGTATCCAAGAAACGTTATGCAAAAGCCTTCTGTATTCATCGTTTCTGTTTAACCGTCATGCCTGTGACCTGATAATAGATTTATCCATCATAAAGTTGCATAATTCCTGCTTGGTGGACATTAGTCCTTAGTGAATTCTGTGATACAAGACTTACCTTGAATCTATTTTCAGTCAATTCCCCTGAATTGCATTTCTAATCTTTGTACTGATATTACAAGAAAAACAAATTATCTCTTCAATTGCAGTGTAATTTTATAAATTCTCATAATATATCCATCTTACTTGGTTATTTTTTTTATAATGAAAGCCCCAGGTGCTTCAGCTTAGGATGAGAATTGGGTAGTTTTTCATAAACTACATCCATAGCCTGTGTAGCCAGTGGTGAAGAAGGCTAGGATTTGCAATCCAGCAATATTTGCCCACCATGGCTTCAGCCTCTTGTCATGGAGAGATGTTCCAATCCCTCAATTGTCTTGATTCCGCCTTTCATTAGAATCATAGAGTTGGACGAGACCTCGTGGGCCATCCAGTCCAACCCCCTTTCAAGAAGCAGGAAAATCTCATTAAAAGCACCCCTGACAGATGGCCATCCAGCCTCTTTTAAAAGCCTCCATAGAAGAGCCTCCAACAAAAATTGTTTATTTCAGCTCTGTACTTGAATTTTTTGAGAAGCTTTATATATTATACTAAATATTATGACACTGTAGATTTGCATAAGGCTGGGTGGAAAGCTCTCAACCCTCTAAACCAGTAGTTCTCAACCTGTGGGTCCCCAGATGTTTCAGCCTTCAACTCCCAGAAATCCTAACAGCTGGTAAACTGGCTGGGATTTCTGGGAGTTGTAGGCCAAAACACCTGGGGACTCACAGGTTGAGAAACCCATTTCTAAATGCTGCACTACTATTTTTATGATGCCTTACTATTGGCAAGACTAGCAAGAGCAGTGGTTCTCAACCTATGCGTCCCCAGGTGTTTTGGCCTACAACTCCCAGAAATCCCAGCCAGTTTGCCAGTGGTTAGGATTTCTGGGAGTTGAAAGCTAAAACATCTGGGGACCACTGAGCTCTAGAGGTTGAAGAGTATTGGAGTTCAGCAATATCTGAAGGTCCATAAGTTCCCTAACCCTGGTATAAAGCATGAAAATGAGATGTTTAATTTTTTTATCCTCACCATGAAATTTGCTTTTGCTCCTGTGCTGAGCTGCTCTTTCACGCCTATTATCTTTCTTGTGGCTGGTTATGTTTCTTACAACATAACTTACAGTGGGCATGTTCAAAGCTGGCAAAAATTCTCTTGCATTATAACAGGTGGAGCTTGCTCCCAGGTGATGTAATTTGTGTTTAGGGCTTGGCAAAACTAAAGGAAAGATTAGACATTTATGTAGGTGATGGAACAACTGCAGTTGTTCAGGCAATTCTTCTGATTCTGAAAACTACAGGGGGGAAATAACCTTCAGTACCACAATCAGTTTAATCCTCACCTCCCTTGAACTTTGTAGAAAGTGCTGCACAACCTACAGAAGGATGTTGTAAGCTAGAGACTGACTTGTTGCTTTATATACGAAGAGACAAACCAGTAGTCCTACTTAGTCTTCCATCTCTCCATAGACCCAAGTCCTTTCCATATGTCACCTAGGACCTCATCAGATGGGTGGAGGGAATCGTGTTACTCTGTTCCCTCCCGTCTTTGCCAGTCTTTAGAGATGGCCTACAATCCTATGTGTTTACTATGCCTTTCCCCGTCTTCTCCCAGCTCTTTCCCTCATTCTTCTGCTTGGACTTCTGAAGACAGTGTTTGGACTCCGTTTTCATGTGCTTAGGAAACTGAGTGCTGTGGAGTCCCACTAGAAGTGCTCTTAGATCATCTGGTGGCCTCCATGGAATTTCCTTGAGGCTCTGTTTCCTAAGTGGATGGAAACTGAGCCCAAAGACCTTCTGATTAGGTCCCTAAATATCCTTGGATTAGTGTTTCACCAAAGCAGATTCGGGTGCGCACAAATAAATACATACTAACTAATTAACTTTCTATCAGGACTTGGGAACAGTTTTGTCTGGAAACTGAAATGATTTAAGAGAACAAGCCAGGTGTAAATACTCTATTCACTCTTTCCTATCCCCCTTGTGCCATTTATGCCTTCTAATTGTCTTACTTCATTCATTTTATTGTTGTTATTATTATTATTCGGATTTACTAGACCCCCCCCCCCACCCCCAAGGCTCGGGGCGGTTTCCAACACAATAAAATTACACAAACAGCCTAAAAACATCATTAAAAAATTCCTAAAAACAATCACATATGTCAAAAACATTTTCTCATGTGTGTCTGTGCGCACATGCGATCACATACAGAAACACCCAGTTGGTACTCTAGTAACACAGTTGTTGCATTGCGTAGGACTACATAAAAATGCCAAACACTATAACAAGAGAACCTTTTCCCTCTGGCAATCATAAGTCACACTACTCATCCGCTGAGCTACATGTTCCAGTCTCTTCCTACCTTGACCCTCCCAGAATTAGTCAGTGCTGAATATGTGCACTATCACCTCCCCACCTATTGCTACAGATGCCCTACAGTTCCCCAGTGCAATATCCTCAGTTATTTCAGCCGGTACCTGTTTTAGAGCACATTGGTGGACTGTGATTACAGAGAAAGGAAGATAGGAAAGAAGAGATGTTGCAACCAGAGTTGTCAAAGTACACGAATGATGCATGGGGTGTGTCTCACACTCATATTCAGGTGGGTGGCAGAAGCCTTCATCATGCTGTGTTCTTTAGATACAATTCAAAGGGCAAACCTTTCTGGAAAATCTCTCCTCTTCATGTTCATTCTAGGAAGTCTTCAACATATAGGTCATGTAGTATGAATACAGACATCAACCTGCAGGGCCTGGATGTACCTCTGAAGTATTGTTCAGCACTGAAAAATGTTAGGAAAGAAGAGGAACAAATCAGGCCCATGTGCCCTCTTCCAAGGCTTTTTTGAGCTCTGAACTGAGAATGGCACCATCACCGACTTTACTGAATATGCTGATAAGTTTTAGTGTGATGTGAAATGAAGTCTACTTCCCTATGGGCCATTCATCAGACAACAGTAAATTATTCAGACCAACCAAAATTTTGTGTTGAAATTGGAACTTCTTTGCCTACCTTCATAGCAAGATGGAAGTAACAAAGGTCATATGCACTTTCTAAGATCTGCTGTGATTAAGAGCAATCAGTCTAAATCCAATAAAGACTTAGAACCCTTCCACACAGCCATATAACCCAGAATATCAAGGCAGAAAGTCCCACGTTATCTGCTTTAAACTGGGTTGTCTGAGTCTACACTGCCATATATTCCAGATCAAAGCAGAAAATGTGGGATTTTATTCAGCTGTGTGGAAGAGGCCCCAGTCTTACACCATGGTATGCTACTACAGAAAAATGCCTGCAGAGACAAAATTCAATTCGAAATGGCAGAAGTGGCTTAACTGCAAGTATACAAGAGCAGGACACCCTGTGGATCTGTGTCAGGATTCCCTTTAAGCAATATTGCATGCTTTCTTGAGCCCTTAATTAATGGGCTTGGTGTTGTTGTTCAGATGGATAGCAAGCAAAGCAACCTCTGCTGGAGATGTGGCATGCACAAAGGGACATATTTTCATTTAAGGTAGGAATGCCGCCAAGTGAAGAATTTTTGGAATGCTATATTTATCGAAATAAGCAATATTATAGGGCTAAATATTATTCCGGATGCTAGGTTAGCATTACTAATGGACGCCACAATGTTGAATTTAGAAAAGGAAAAGAAAGAATTGATGATTATTTTATTCACTGTGGCAAGAATTATAATAGCAAGGAACTGGAAAATAATAACTAATCTTACACTGGAAGCATGGTGCAGGGAGGTATGGAACGTAGCCTTAAATGATAAACTAACAATGGAAATGAGGGTATTCAGGGGGGAAACTAATAGATCAGATTTTGAGGCATACTGGTCGGTCTTTATTAAATACACTTTAGAGAGTGAAAATGGAAAACAATATAACCCTGTTGGTCAGGAATTTTGGATATGGCATTCGATTAACGGTTGATTTATAAAGATATGGCGAAGGAAAGGATACCTGTTCAGTCCTTGGTGGTGGGCTATGTGTATGTAAAATGTTCACTGTTTTGTGTTTTGTTTACATTGTAAGTTATTGTATGTAAATAAAATCTTTAATAAAAATAAAAATTAATGGGCTTGGTGCGCAATGGTAGTGCATAGATTTATCAGATTTATCATTTCTTTTCCTTGGAAGTTATATTTTATTCTTATAGGTTATAAGCGTGTGAGCAAGGACTTTTCTATTGCTCACCTTATAAGGTAAGAGCTTTTTTGTGAGCTTTTTTGGCTAGATGACAGGTTTAAATACTAGACAGGCAAAATGCCCACTTTCAAAATCAGAAGTGGATTTTCAGCCAATTTGAGATGTTTTTTTGTTTTTACAGTTTTTTAGGTGTTTTAGAAACTAGATCAGACCCTGAGGCAGAAAATGCCCAGTTTTGAGATTTTCAGGAGACCCTTCTTTCAGTCCTGTAAGTTCACAGGCTTGCCTTCAGGCAATGCTAAATTGGGTGTTCTCTCAGGTGCAGGAACCTCGTGTAGCAGATTGTGTTTTTGAAGATTGGTGAGGAGTACAATTATTTGGTGTGGAGTATAATTATTAATTATCTAGTCTATACTGCATTATTGTCATGATTTTACACAAGTACACATACACTTTGTTAGTTAAGAGACTTTTATAGGCTCTCAGCGTTTCTCAAACTGTGCTCCTCCAGGTGTTTTGGACTTCAGCTCCCAGAAATTCCACACAGTTTACCAGCTATTGTGGGATTATGGGGGAAGTCCAAAACATCTGGAGGAACACAGTTTTAGAAACTCTGGGCTAGAGTGATAGGCCTTCTTTTCCTTTTTTGAGCCGCTTCACACTTTTAAAATTAAAAAAAATCTGGGGGCACACCACCAACCAAAATGACACAAAATGACACTCTAACTCAGTAAAAAAAATGGCCTGCTGGGAGCAGCTGCTGGGAGTGCCAAAGCCGGGGGAGGGGGAGGAGCCAGGCTATGCCATGCCTCGCCCCTTCCCCGGCTTTAGCTCTCCCACAGCTTCTCCAGCCTTGAGGGGGCAGTGCCAAGCAAGCGGTGGCAGAGCCAGCACAATGCTGGCTTGGCACTGTCCCCTCAAGGCTGGAGAAGCTGTGGGAGAGCTGAAGCCAGGGGGAGGGGGCAGAGCCAGGCCGCACCATGCCCCGCCCCCTCTCCCAGCTTCAGCTCTCCCACAGCTTCTCCAGCCTTGAGGGGGCAGTGTGGGCGAGGGGCGGGAGTCATGGCCCCCGTCCCCGGCGCCACTCTCCGCCATGACTCGGAGGAGCATGAGCGGTGGACAGGCTCCAGTGGGCGGGGCTCCTCCGCGCAGCTTCAGCGAGCAAGGCGTGAGAGTCTTGGCGGATTGGAGGTTGGCTGGGGAAACGGCCGAAGGAGGCGGCGCCCCGGCCCCTTCTTTTTCTTCATCGCCATCCGGCCCTCCTCCCCCAAGCAGCAGGAGGAGGGGGGAAGGAAGGGGGGCAGAGAGCTTTTCTCGCGGCACAGCGGGAGGTTCGTCACGGCACACTACTGTGTCGCTTCACAGCGGTTGGGAAACACTGCTTTAAGAGACCTCATAGAAAAGCTGTAAAGGGAGAGATAGCATAACCCCAAAATATGTGCATCTGGTGTTAGGCCATGGTAGCCTGTTTATTGATAAGGTCAATTCTTCTGGGGAACATGAATGCTTTCTTTCAGACCTAGGGAAGAAACCAGGAGAAGGATTAAAAGAAATCTCCATAACCTGTAAACCTCATCTTGTCTTCTCTACAGTCAGTTTGGATAGAGTTGTAGCAACCCAGTTCTCTTTTGTGCCTGGGGGGGCAGGGGGCAGCACCGGGGGTCCCACTTGCATTGGAGCCAGCCGTAGCTGATGAGGAAATGGAGGAAGGGGTTAATGAGTTAGCTGGGCCTTCTTCTCCCACAGAGAGCTTGGCTTGGGATGATGGATGGCCTGACGGCTATGATAACTGGGAAGATCAGGCTGATTCAGAAAGTGTTGATAGTGACGATTGTTATGAGAAGCCAGGTGGTTTCGGGTCACAGGAAAGAATCTGGGAAACTGTGGAGGATGAGGCCATGGAAGCTGAAAGGGAGTTTGTCTCTCATGAAGATAGTGAACCAGGTGCTGGGAGGCAAGGATGGGGCTTCGATAGGAGAGAGAGCATCGAGTCCAGCAGGAGGGGTTGGCACCGCAGCCTAGAGCGCCAGAGAGGCACGAGATCCCGTAGCACAGATTGGCGCAGAAGCCTAGAGCGTCGGGGACCTCGCCAAGGGGATTAAGTATAGGATCCGTGGGAACTGATCCTCAGTAGCTCGGCCACTTCTATTCTAAGAGGAGTGAAGCGAGTAAAGGACTACGGAGCCAAGTTGCCGGCTCGTGCCTTGCCAAGAAGTTTCTTGGGTCCTGTTTGAACTTTGTTTTGTTCCTTGATCCGCATTGCTTTGCGGAGCCGTTTTGCCAAGCCTTTTGCCAAGTCTTTTACCAAACTTTTGCCAAGTTATTGGATTGGATTACTACAGACTCTTTCTTGTGGATTGAACTTTTCAATATTTTATGGACAATTACCTTTTCACCTGTTCTTTATTATTCAATAAATAGTTAGCTGATTACCGTCTCTGTGTGTGTGATTAAGGGGCCGGCCGAGTCCTTGCATCGTGACAAGAGTATACGCTTCCTACCTTTTAGGGAATGTCTTTATCTTGGTCCTAGGAAAGACAATGCCGATGCCTTGTCTAGATAATCTAGTGACCTCAGGAGGATATTATGTTATTTCTATTCAGTGACCAATTACCAATTAAGCTGTGCCTGCTTTTATTTCTGTTACTGCATTTTTTTACTATCTGTATCCCTTAACTTGTTCTGGGCTTGATTGGATCAGGCTCTCCAGAATATTATTATTACTACTACAGTAGAGTCTCACTTATCCAACCTTCGCTCATCCAACATTCTGTATTATCCAACGCAGTCTGCCTCCTGTCAGGATCCACAGCTGTTTCAATATATTGCAATGTTTTGATGCCAAATTCATAAATACAGTAATTACTACATGATGTCACTGTGTATTGAACTGTTTTTTTCTGTCGATTTGTTGTAAAACATGATGTTTTGGTGCTTAATTTGAAAAATCATAATGTAATTTGACGTTTAATAGGCTTTTCCTTAATCCCTCCTTATTATCCAACATTTTCGCTTATCCAACATTCTGCCAGCCCATTTATGTTGGATAAGCGAGAGACTACTGTATAACTAATACCCCCCCCCTTTATCTCTCTAAAAAGAGATCCAAAGTGACTAACAATAAAAGCAATACCATTTAAATCTAAAAAAACATACAAACTTTAAAATTGAATCAAACATAGAAATATTAAAAATGCATAGTCAAAACCAGTAAAATCATTAAATAAATTAAAATACATAACACTTTATGCACAAGTTTTAGATTGAATCCTTCCTTTGCTATCTCCCATTCTCAGGTGAGAATTTATTTTTCCAGCAGGGCTTTGGATATCGGCTTTTAACAGGATATTAAATTGTTTTTATTTCTTGCTTTTTCATGGGTGTATTTTTCAATTGGCTTTAGTTCTATTGATATTTGTATTTGAACTGTATTTCTATGACAATATGCTTTTGTCTGTACAATGGAACCCTGACTTAAGAGCATCCCAACTGGAGTGTTTTAAGTTAAGAGCATCATTTGACCTTTGTTTTGCTTTGACACACGAGTAATGTTTTGTGTTAAGAGCTGGCACCAGAAGAGGTGAGAGTAAAGGGCTTCAGGGCTTCAAGGGAGTTGCCTCTGTGCCTCAGTCTCTTGTCTACTTTGGGAGATTGCTGTCCGCATTGCTCTTGTCCGTTTTGAGGAATTTGGGGTTAGTTGATTTTGTGTGGTTTAAATTCCTGGTGTGTTTGGCTTCATGAAGAGAGAGAGAGCAAGAGAGGGAAGGAGGTTGAAATGAGTACAGTGTGAAGAAAACAGTACTTCTGCCTCTTCACTTTGTGCTTCCTTGTCACAACTTTGTGCTTCTATCATTTTAAAGTTAATCTTTCTTTTTATTTTTCCATGTGCATGTGCATTTATTTGTTATTTATAAAGTATGTTTTCTTATTTTAAGACACATATAATGGGTTTAAGGAGCCTGAACGGATAAATCGTATTTCAATGCATTTCAGTTGGAAAATTCACTTTGAGATAATAATGATTTAAGTTAAGAGCTTGGTCACAGAACAAATGGAATCTCAAGATATCACTCTATCTGTTTGAACCAATGTAAGCCACGTATGGTCATGATGCTGGGAAAGATGGGATAGAAATAAACTAAATATGTAAATATATACTGCCTCCTAGCCCTTCCAAGTTGCATATCCATAGCCTAAGGAGTACAGTGGTTCAACAAGACAATATCAGTGATCAGCAATGTAGACTCTAGGGAACTGGACGCAGACTGTGGGCAGTGTTTTGCCTATGCCAAGTCTGGATGAAAGGCTCAGTAATCAGATTGGTGGCAGGGGATGTTGTAAGTGATATTGGGTTTTCCTCTTGCTGATATGTCTCTGTTGTGAGCCAAGATATTCAAGTAATAGGTTTTGAGGCCTGTGAAGGATGAGGAGGGGGACTTTGGGGCGGAATCTGAGGCCTGTTACTTCTGTGGGCGAAAACGTAAGTGGTCCTCCTGATGATTGGAATGTTTTGGTTAGATATGTTGTTAGGAAAACAGAAAGTGGTTCTCATGAGAATCTGCCAGGGACTGACTCTGAAAGGAGTGGGAGGAGACAGGAACACTGCCTATAACTCAACAGATATAGTGCGAAGCAGATACAAATTTGTTGTTCTCAGAGGCTGAAATGTTAGCAAAGGGAACCCAGGTGTGAGAAAGAGTGATGCCATGGGTAAGCATTAGAATTCTTAAGTGTTTTGAGATAATGTTCCTTGTGAGATCAACGTTGGATTTAATGGGAAAAGGCGCCCGTCTTGGGACCTCCAAGTTAGGAGTTCTGGTCTTTGGTAATGTATCTTGCTTTCCTGTTTAAGATCAAAACCTCTTGATTGGATTACAATTCTTGGTTCAAATTTCCAAGCCTTTGGATTATAGTTATGTACAAGTCTTCAAGCCTTTGGATCTAGTTTTGCTTTAAGTGTTGAAACCCCTGGATTACAGTTTTTTGTTTTTACCTTTTGGGATTTTGGATTCATATTCAGAGTTGGTCACTGCGGTTATGCTTAAGACGACCAAGCTTATGGATATAACTTTGAAAATGTTTTTACTGTCTGGTTTTTTATTATACATTTGTGATTGCTTAGTCTGCTGATTTTTGAATGACTTTTGGATTATTGTCTATTCATTTTTAAACTGCTTTTTCTATTACTCTTTTCTTAATAAACTTATTGCATATGGTTGAATTTTGTGGTGTTTGGGTGAAAAGGAATCACATGGGTGGCTGGCCTGCAACAATAGGCCTATCAAACACCAAGCCACCGTTGACAAAACCAACCAGAATAAACACAATTCACTTGGAATACAGGTTGATTTCTAGGGAGACAGAAGAGTGCTAATTCTAGCCCAGCGCTGTTGACATTAACTGGCAGATGCAACTCCCCAGGGCTATAAATTTGGGTTTATCCCAGCTTCACCTGGAAGTACTTCTGAAGATTGTACCTGAACAAAGCCAGGTGAGTAAAAGGATGTCTTCCTCTCAGGTGTGAATACATTATGGAGAGAACAGAGATGTTCAACTCTCCAAGACTTGTGCATTTCTGTTATTCATATTACAACTTTACATTTATTCTTGCATGAAGAACAAGTCAACATCTTCTTTCTAGAAAACTTCAGAATGTAGAGACCTTACTCAGAATGACTAGGAAGGTGGGCAGACTTAAGGTGGCAGACTGTTTGTAGAGAGAATAACTAGAATTCCAAAGTCCACCCAGGAAGACTGGAAACAAATCAACGACTGGTGGAGGACACAGAGGCACACATACCAGGTACATCCACTTTCAGAATAAGATCAAAAATACATTTTTAGAAGTGAGGTCTATATATTTTTTTTGTATATATTTTTCTTTTTATTCTCTTAATTTGATGGGGATAGTGATTTTTTTTGTTTCTTTTGCTGTTGCTGTTCCACATAACCTAGCTGTTAGAAATCTACACTGAAATACCACAGGTTAATTAGACTCATTCCAGGAAAACACCCTGATTTCCCTTCCACCCACTGGCTGCAGGTGATCAGCACCTGTCCAAAGAGAGGTTACAGTAAGATTTATGTTGGGTCTGGGAGGAGCGTTGTAAAAGAGAGATAACCTCTTACTAAGACTGTTGAGGATCAGAGGCAAAGACAGCATGAGGAAGAATGAAATATACAAGAGGAAGTTCCTCTTGGCTGATGACAGCAAGGGGAAGGGTGTGTCCAACTGAGCGTGTCTTTTGGGGGTATTCCCCGGGGTATTCCCCTTTTCAATCCATTGGAAAGTTGCTACACCATCACCTCTTCCAGCACACTCGCCACTCTTCTCAGATGTCCAGTTGTTGAAAGATGCTATTCCATGAGAAAGAGCCATAAGGTCTGCTTGCTGGTTTCGCATTCTAGATTTGAAGCTATTCCATCCTTTTGTTGAAGATGATAGGGACCCAACTAATACCTAGCTCCCCACAAAATGTAATGGTTTCTCATTCCCCCTCCCCTCGTGACCTACGATAACTACACATTTGCTATTTAATTAGATGACTTGTTCGTAATTGTCAGATGCTAACTCCAAGCAGCCAGAAGTTGCTTATACCAGAAATTTTAGATGCTATACCTTTATGAACTTGCTTCCATTTAAGTTGTAGGTAATGTTCCCGTGAATTCCTTTGGATATTAATAAGCTGTGGATAGATATCTGAAATGATCTAATAGTGTTGAATCCCAAGGGAAATGTTTTTCAGGGATTATGGAGACTCCTCTTAAAATAGAGGCTTATATCCATGTGTGTGTATGCATTTGGAATGACCATTGTTGACAACATAAATGATTTCCTATTTCCTACCTTTAACTCCCAGATTTGTTCTGGAAGATTGGTCTTCCATGATAGATCTGGAATAGAAGAAGGAAGAGAGGTCTTGTTACATTAACTTCTTTTTTAAATGTTGAATATAATCAAAGTAGTTTTTAAATAGGTGTTGCTGATTTTGTAGCTCTTCTTACAAATGAGTGAGTCTCCTAAAGTAGTGTTTCCCAACCAGTGTGCCGTGGCACACTAGTGTGCCGTGAGCAATCATCAGGTGTGTCGTGGGAAATTGGAACCTCCAATACCCTTTCTTCCCCCTCTTGCCGAACACTTTTTCTTCTCCACTCGGGCTCCCTTCTTCCCAGCCTTGCTCTGCTCGCTTTGCTCTGGGGCGAGTCTGCGCAGTAGTGCCCGCACGAGTCACGTATTCCTCCCTCTCCCCTCCTGAACACGCTCACGCTATTTTCCCCAAACTCCATCTGTGTTCACATTTGGGCATATTGAGTATTCATGCCAAGTTTGGTCCTGATCCAACATTGTTTCAGTCCACAGTGCTCTCTGGATATAGGTGAACTACAACTCCAAAACCCAAGGTCAATGTCCATCAAACTTTTATAGTATTTTCTCTTGGTTATGGGAGTTCTGTGTGGGAAGTTTGTATCCTGCCAGGATATCTATGTTGTGTTCATCGAAACAGGTCCAGGTTTCACACCAAGTGTATAAATACATTTAAAACATATTAACTATATTCATTACTGTGTTAGAGTGTCATTTTATGTCATTTTGGTTGGTGGTGTGCCCCAGGATTTTGTAAATGTAAAAAATGTGCCGCGGCTCAAAAATGGTTGAAAAACACTGTCCTAAAGGATGCTGGTGCCTTCCTACAAAAATATGTTCAACCTTTGAGAATTGTTCTTTAACACTTCTTAAATATGTTTTAAAGAATTCCTCTGTTCAGTAATGTGTTTCTTCATTCCAACTAAATACATGAATCAATTGTTAAAATGAAAATTAGGAAAAGATAACAAAAGAAACATCAATTAATATGCAGCGGAATGGAATTCTGTTGTGATTGGCGATCAAAAATTGATAGAGTAACTGACACTTTCGCTTTAAAAAGTGTTTATCCAGAAGTTGGTATTGGAGCAGAAATCTACTATGTCTTGCCATCTTGCCTGTCACTTTTTCAACTCAGAGTAGCTAAAATTCTCAAATGGTTTTAAGTGATTGTTTTGATACATACCACATTATCTAATTTTGTGGTGAATTAACAAAAGGCAAGAGAATTATGTCAGTAATTGGTACTTGTGCTAATTTACAACTTCAGGCATTGGATTTTCAGTTAATTCATGTCTTTAGACTGAGGTGGAAGTTGTGTGGCCTGCTAGATGCTGTTGAACTGCAACTCCCAGCAACCCAAGACAGCATGGTTAGTGGTGAGAACTGGAAGTTGCAGTTCAACAACTTTTGTAGATATATACATTCCCCACTCTTGCTTTAGAATTTGAAGAATTATTATTATGTTACTGTACTAGTAATACTAGATTACATATCTAAGCATAATTTCAAATTTGCATTTATTATTTTAATAACAAGTTGAGTCCATGCATGGATGATCTCGGTATTCTAGATCATCTTTTAAGACTACCATTATTATTATTATATTATTTGTCACGTTTCTATACCGCCCCTCTCAGCCCGAAGGCGACTCGGGACGGTTTACACAGGCAGTCTCTGCCCTCAATACAACACAAGCAACAAGGCAACCCCCCAAACCATATAATAACAAATTAACAATTAAAAACATCAAATTACAGTCCATATAGTTGTATAGTAGTCTTAAAAGATTTGTTCATCTTGCCACATATTACTACATACTGTATTACAACATTACTACAAAGAGTGTCTTTCCAGCGTTGCTTGATATTATAATAGAGGTGACTGGTCCATGTGCTGTAGTAGTTTCAAAGCTGAGCTACTTTAGTGCACAATCTCAGAGTAGTATTGGGAAACTGAACACTCCAGAGCACAGGGCGAAGACGGTTGATATGTACCAAATCAAAAGCAACACGCTTTGTGGCCAGTGAACAACCAATATATTGTACCTCTGGCCAACTGTAAAGTTTGTTCTCACTACAAAACTGCCCGGGACTTGTTAAGAGTACCCACTGATTGGAGCCTTACCAATGGGAGAAATGATGCCAGGTGGGTCTGAAGATAAAGCACACATGAACACATTGATGGAAAATGAACATGCCTTAACTCTTTTAGGCATAGCTGAAGAGCTTTGATATGGGGTATGTCAATAGATCCAGGCAAACCCACCTGCTGACCAATGTGTCTCATAGCATCTGTACTAAGGAAACCATGGAATGGTAGAATGTGGAGTTGCACATGGAAGCAGTTGTGTGGTTTCCCTTCTATCTCTGAGCAAGGCAAGTCTCTGGTATCCTTTACCCAAGTAACATATGCTGATATTCTCCCCAAGGGCAAACATGTCAGCACCTTCTGAATTAGGCAGAAAGACTCCAGAAACCATGATGAGAGGGTTTTTTTGAAAAAAAATTGGGCCTGGAAATTTTTCCATTGCTCAGAATAATGTTATCTCTCAATAATATTGCTTAGCATATGCAGTTTACATTTTACCACATATTTATTTATATTCTGCTCTTCTCACCTCAAAGGGGACTCAGGGTGGATCACAGAACACATATATTGCAAACATTCAATGTCGTCATACACTGACAAGATAGACAACTGTACATAGATAGAGGTATATATATAGGCTTTCCCATCTTCAGCATCTTGAAGGCATGTGCTCAGTTCCAGGTAAACAAAGGCAACAAAGGCTATATCGAATAGCGAGAAAAGCAGACAAAAAGCACAAGGCTAAATAGAATATATATATATATATATATATATATATATATATATATAATTCAATGATTAGTACATACGTGCACCTAGGTAGTGGACCATGCAGGGTAGACAAATCCCGGGCACTCAGGAAGAGGGGAATTCCCCAGAACCAGTACAAATAAAGGCAATTTGCCTCACAATGAGTAAGTCCCAAAGTTCAAAGCCCGTAGGCAATAGAGTTCCTGTAGTGCGAAGAAGTCCGTTCTCCTAGGTAGACACCAATTGTAAATCCATAGATGGGAGAATAGGAAAGATAGTTCAAGGGATCGGGATGATGGAAGGCATTAAGGGAAAAATTCCAGGACGCGGGAGACCGTTGATGGGGGTCTCCTCTGAAGTAATGTAGATGAAGAATCGCCGACGGCAAGCATTCGCTGTGTTTTCGGCCGCTGAGAAACCGTTTCGCCGCTTGGCTTTTTCAAGGCGTTTATATGGCATAATAGCGTCCCATATTTACAATAGAGAAGTTCGACCGACCTAACCCTGCTTCCAGGCTCACATTTACTTTCAAATATGGGACGCTATTATGACAAAAATTGTTACATCTGAAAAATAACTTCTTTTTAAAGTTATTTTTAAAGGTTTTAAGGGAGGGGACTCAACTTACTCTCATATTATTATTGCCCTAATTTAAAAGTATTCTTTTAGTACAGGTTGAGTATTCCATCCTCAAAATGCTTGGGACCAGATTCTGGAATACCTGCTTTTCTCCTTCGTGTGGTCTGTGAAATGCACACAGTGGGTTTACTCCCGCGCAAGCGTAGAATCTCGGACATACTAGCTAAAATCAAAGATTTACATATGCCCCTCCCACTCCCCGCCCTCCCTCATCCCCCACTGTAGCTACCTAGTCAGTCATTTTTCCGCCTTGACAGCGAAAGGATCTCCGACTACTAGCTCCTGTAGAAGTCCACGGATTGCCTCGACTATTCAGATAAGAATAGAAAATGTCTTCTCTATCTTTTAAAAGGTGCTCTGACTGTGGAGCAACCTTGCCCCAAGAGGATCGACATGCTAAATGTCTCCTCTGCCTGGGAGATACCCACATTCCCCAGTCCTGCAAAATATGCAGGACTTTTTCTAATAGAACCCTGAAGAGCAGGGATTCTAAGCTGAAGGCCTCCCTTTTTGAACAGGCCTTGTTCTCCTCAGAGGCAGGACTCTCGCGTTCCGTGAGTCAGCCCTCTCTATTGCCAGGGACTGGAAATACCAGCCCTGTGAGTGCGATGTCTGATGGTGCCATCCGTGAGTTGGCCTCTGGTCCAGCCATCGAGCCACTCCGGAAGAAAGAGCAAAAGACTGACAAGCCAAAAACTGCCAAAATTGGCAAGCAAAAAGAAAAGGCAAAGGAACCTTTGGCTAAAAAAGTCTCAGGGCAACTGGTTGGTCTCCGGCCCTCCAGCCCCTTGAAAATGGCACAAGATACTGTGAGGCAACTGGCTGGCTCTGTGCCCCCCAGCCCTCCCTTGGCTCTGTGTGCTGCAGACACACTGCAGCTTTTTGGGGAAGATAGCAACCATTTTTCAGGGGTGGAAATCCCCCCTCATCTTCTTCCCAGCCTCTTGCTCTCCCCAGGCCCTGAGCCAGAGCTTCCCTCCCCTCAGCTTCTCCCTCCTCCGGTTACCGAGGCGAGCCACGTGGAGGCTAGCGCCTCGCGGCCTCTCTCAATTGCACCTCAAGAAGCTGCCCAAGTTTTCCCGCCGTTGCGCGCGCGCGCAGCGCGCGCTCACGCTTCTCCCCTCTCTTCGGTCTCCGAGGAAGCAGCCCAGGCCTTCCCGCTGTTGCGCGCTCGCGCAGCGCACGCTCTCGCTTCCCCTCACTTCGGTCGCTGAGGTAGCGCCGGCTACCGAACAGGGCCACGTGGAGGCTTGCACTATGCAGCCTCTCTCCTCCCTGCCCTCATCAGCTGCTGTTGCCTCCCAGGCTCCTCACCGGGACGCGCGCTTGCTCTTGCAGCAGCGCGCTCCCTCCCAGCGCTCTCCCATTGATTTGGGCATTCATCTGAATGACTTCTCCCACTCTCGGTCACGGAGCCCCCTGAAAGAGGGCTCCGGTGACCGAGTTCAGCCTTGGGATTTCCCTTATGGGTATCCTTATGGATACCCCCCTCCCTACCCCCCTCCTTTTCCTCATTATCCCTTCTACCCTCCTGAGCCTTACCCTTCAGATTACTACCGATATCCGTGGCACTTTGCCACTCATGACCCGCAGTCCGTAGCATCCTCCCTTCCAGCCCCCCCAGCCCCCCCAGCCCCCCCCACTCTACCCCGTCCCATTCCCGGTGCTGCTCCTGTTCAGCCCCCCCTCACCTTCCTGTTGATGAGGATGAGGCGGATATGGAGTCCACTTCTGATGCGACTCCCATTCCCCTCCAACCTGAGCCTGAAAATGATCCTCAGCAGGCAGAAGAGTATAAAAAATTCTCTGCCTTGCTAATAAGACTAGCCAGATCTCTAGGCATTCAGCCTCCCAAGTCTGATGATGTGGTCCAGGGCCCATACTTTACGTCAGCTGAGCAACAACAGGCGCAGCAATCCACTATGCTGCCGACCATTCCCTATTTGGTCAAATTATTAAAAGTTACTGGTGTTGCCCCCGCGTCTGTTCCCAGCACGTCCAGACGGGCAGAGAACTTATACCGGATTGACCTGTCCACCACTCCGTGGTTGGCCAAGCTTCGAAGGTGAATTCGATTGTCACTGACGCTCAGCCGAAACCGAACCAGGGCAATCAGGCCGTTCCTTCGACAAAGAGGGACGTAAACTTGATGCGATGGCAAAAAGTTTTACTCCTCAGCGTGCCTGTCTGGCAGGATGGCACATTACGGAGTGTATATGAGTGTTTACCAATCTTACTTGTTAAATAAGATGGGCTCCTACATTGACCTTCTTCCGTGTCCGAACAGCCTATGGCTAAGGCCTTCCACCAAGAAGCGCTCACTCTGGCCACCCTCCAGAGAAGGACCTGGCCAAGCATGGAGCGGATACTTCGGGCAAGCTTATTGCTGGCTCTGTTGCTCTTCGTAGGCATGCCTGGTTACGGTCCGCTCACGTTGTCTTCCAACCAACGTGCGTTGATCGAGAACCTCCCTATGGACGAGGCTGGTCTCTTCAATCCTGAGACAGACTCTCAATTAGAGCATAGCCATTAGATGAAGCAGACGCTGAATAAGTATAGCCATCACCCCAACTCTTCCTATCAGCCATACAGACAACGCTGGCGGCCGTATTACCATCAGCCCTTTCGGTGGGTACTACAACCCCACGCCTTACAGAGGAGGTCAACGTCCGCAGTTCCCCTCGCAGGGATACAAGCGTTCAGGTGCTCCATTCAGGGGTCAGTACCGAGGGTGGTAGAGCCTCCAACAATAGGGCACGACGCTCTAATCTGTTTCGACAGATTAGCTCCTTTTTTCTCAGTGTGGCAGTCCATAACCACCGATAGGTGGGTCTTGGACATTATTTATCGAGGTTATGCCATTGAATTTGAATCTCTTCCACCTCCTGGCAACCCTATTTCCACTCAAGCTTCCCCTGCGTTATTACAAGAAGTTGACACTCTCCTTCTCAAGGGAGCCATTTCCCCGACCCCATCCCACCAGCTCCAATTTTGCTTTTTTTTTCTAGATATTTTTAGTGGATAAAAGGGATGGTGGTCTTCGCCCCATTTTGGACCTTCGAGAAGTCAACCAATTAATCAGACCACGGAAATTCAGAATGGTCACTCTTCCCCTCCATTCTCCCTTTCATCCCGAAGGGAGCATGGATGGCCACTATTGACCTTAAGGACGCCTATTTCCACATTTCGATTAGGCAGTCCTATAGAAAATACCTCACCTTTATGGTGGACGGGACCCCTTATAGTTTTAATGTCCTCCCCTTCGGCCTTCCACGGCACCTAGGACTTTTACAAAATGTATGGCGGTCGTCGCCTCCCACCTACGCCAGCAGGGGGTCACCGTTTTTCCTTATTTAGACGACTGGCTTTTTTGCGCTGGGTCATGTGACCAGCTGTCATCTGATGTTGGTTATGCTTTGTCTCTCCTACAGAGCCTGGGATTGGTGGTCAACCGGGAGAAATCTCACCTCTCTCCTGCCCAAACAGTGCAATTTATAGGTGCTGTCCTGGATTCAGTGTCCCAAAGGGCCTACCTCCCGGAGGATCGCTTCCTCAATCTCTGCCACTCCATCCAGACCATCCAGGCCACACATCGGTGTTCCGCATGGACTGTCCAGTCTATCCTTGGCCATATGGCGTCCACCACGAACGTCACGGCCTTCGCCCGCCTCCGCCTCCGCCCCCTCCAATCGTGGTTCCTTTCTGTGTTTCAGCCAGGACTGGACAGCCAGAACAAGCTTCTCCACCCCCCCGCCCATGTCCTACAGTCCCTGTCATGGTGGACAGACAGATCCAATGTGTGCTCGGGCCTCCCTTTCTCCCCGCCACAACCATCCCTGTCCCTGACGACAGATGCATCTTCCACGGGGTGGGGAGCTCACATCCAGGACCTAACCATCAGCGGTCACTGGTCCCCTCTAGAGAGGAAACTCCACATAAATGCCCTGGAGCTCACGGCAGTGGAGAAGGCCCTTCGGTCATTTGTGACCGTAGTCTCCAACCAGGTAGTTCAAGTCCTCACGGACAATACCTCGGTGAAGTGCTACATCAACAGGCAGGGAGGCACCCGCTCACCCACTCTCCTCTCCATATCTCTCCGGATATGGGAATGGTGCATACTCCACGACACGTTCCTCCAAGCCATACACCTTCCAGGCCTACAGAACACCTTGGCCGACTCACTGAGCAGGACGTTGTCCACCACGCACGAGTGGCGGCTCAGCCCCCACCGCTTCCAATCACTGGTCAGACGTTGGGGATCCCCCCAAATAGACCTGTTTGCATCACACCTCAACACTCACTGTCCCAGGTATTGCGCGAGGCTCCAACCTCACGCATCCCCAGACTGTCTAGGAGACGCATTTCTATACCATTGGTCTCCGGGTCTTCTGTACGCATTCCCTCCACTCCCACTTCTCTCCAGGGTGATAGCGAAGTTGCTGGCCGACAATTCGGATTGTGTTCTGGTAGCCTTGGTGGCCCCGCCAACCATGGTTCACACCCCTTCTTCAGGCCTCCCAGGAGATTTCCTTCGTCTGCCACTAGATGCAGATCTCCTCTCCATTCAGCAGGGCCTTGTCCTGCACCCGGACCTTGCGTCTCTCCACCTCACAGCGTGGAGGATCAGGCCTTGTCCCGCCTCTCCGACCCTGTCCGCCTGATAATCCAGGCAGCTCAAAAAGTTTCCACCAGGAGGGCGTACACATACAAGTGGAACAAATTCCGCGAGTTCGTCCAGCCGCTGGGCCATTTGCCTCAGTCGGCCCCCGTCTCTGTTGTCCTAGATTTCCTTGTCCACCTCTCCCACGAAGGGCTTTACCTTCTCTTCCGTTAAATGCTATTTGGCATCCCTGTCCTGGTACAGGAAGAAATTTGGCCTCCCGTCCCTGTTTAAGGACCCATTGGTAGGCATGTTTTTACAAGGTTATAAGAAGTCCTTCCCTCCCGTCTCCCCCCCACCTCCGTCCTGGAGCTTGGAACTCGTCCTTTCACAACTTTCCAAGCCTCCCTTTGAGCCAATGGCTACCTGCCATATCTCCCATCTCTCTTGGAAGACTGCCTTCCTTGTGGCCATTACCTCAGCCAGAAGAGCCAGTGAGATCACGGCGCTCCGAGCTGATCCTCCCTTCATTCGGTTCCATGAAGACAAGGTGGTTCTCCGGACGGATGTCACCTTTCTTCCCAAAGTTGTGTCCTATTTTCACATGACTGAGGACATTGTCCTTCCTACCTTTTTTCCCAAGCCTTCATCTCCTCTGGAGGTTGCCCTCCATTCCCTAGACGTTAAGAGGTCCTTGTCCTTTTATTTGCATAGGACAGCTCCCCACAGAAAATCCCCCAAGTTGTTCCTTAAGTATAGGAAAGATTCCCTGGGACTTCCCATTTCCTCCCAGCGTTTAGCTTCCTGGATAGTCCTGGCAATCCGGCTGGCTTACCAGTTAGCCCATAGGGAATTGCCCGTTGGCATTAAAGCCCATTCTACAAGGGCTGTTTCTACATCCCAAGCGTTTTTGCGGGGTGTTTCTGTTGACCGGTTTGCAAGGCTGCTACATGGGTGACCCCATCAACGTTTGCAGCCCACTACAAGCTCGACGTTCTCGCGAAGAAGGATGCATCCTTTGGCAGAGCCGTCCTGTTCTCCTGTGTGGCATGACCCACCTCCAAGGTACATAAGCTTGTTAAGTCACCCACTGTGTGAATTTCACAGACCATACGAAGGAGAAGGATAGGTTGCTTACCTGTAACCGTGTTTCCGAGTGTAAGGTCTGTGAAATTCACACAGAACCCACCCGTCCTCCCCCTCTGATGTCATGCCTAGGTTCCTGCCGCTGTCTGGCGGTAAGGACTGACTGGGTAGCTACAGGGGGGGATGAGGGAGGGCGGGGAGTGGGAGGGGCATATGTAAATCTTTGATTTTAGCTAGTATGTCCGAGATTCTACGCTTGCGCGGGAGTAAACCCACTGTGTGAATTTCACAGACCTTACACTCGGAGAAACACGGTTACAGGTAAGCAACCTATCCTTATGTATATATACTGTACATGATAAGATGTCTTGGAAATGAGACCCAGGTCTAAAATTCAGATTTCCTTTATGTTTCATATACACCTCATAAACATAGTCTGATGGTAATAGTGGTTACAAATTAGTTTCTGAGACTCAAGTCAAATTACATTTTTATTTCTTTAAAACAAAATAAAAATATTGGAAGTCAGTTTAAAATAATCTCTGACGACTTTTATTTACTGGCATTTTTTTTGAACAAACTATAAAGAGTTAAAATCTCTTTGGTCAAGATTGAGGTGTAAGAACATAATTTTCTGCTAATCTGGCTCAAAGGAAAGAAGGAAGAATTGTAGCAACTGGAAAAGACTCAGTCAGAAAGACCCTTATGAGAAAGAAGTCTTATAAGAAGTTGTTTTAGATAACGATTTGCAATTTGGGACTTTTAAAAAATAGTTTTTAATAAAGGTTTTTCAGTAACATAAAAAGAAACAGAAGGGGCACTGGGCAAGAATTGGGCACTAAGGGATTCCGGGGAATGGAGGGAAGAGAAAGAAAAGGAGCGGGGGGGGGGAATAATATCGAAAGAAAAAAATAACAAAAAAGTTGTGTCGACTTCTAATCCTCTTCATTGTGTTTGGTTGACTATAGTCTCCTTTATTTCTTCATTCTTCCACTCAAACTTTTTATAGTCCTAAGGGTATGTTGGTTCATTATCCCTTCTGTTTTATATTAGTATCGTCATTTTTTATTGTTTCATATATTCCATCAGTATGGTCCAGTCTATCAGCCTTGGAACTTTTTGATCAGAAAAAAATGTCCGCGCGGAATGCTATTTCCGAGCAGAAATGCTGTTGTTGGCGACTTGTTTCACACAAAATTCATACATGAGTTTCTTATGTGAAAAAGCCCGAATGTTTGGCACTGAAAATCATATTTCTCCTCAGAAAAATACTTGTGCATTTTTACACAGAATATGTTTTAAAATTCTCATTAGTTCAAGATTCTTCTTGGGGTTTTCACACTCTAGAATCATATTTTTAAATATGTTTCTAAATATTATTTCCACAACCTTTGGAAGTATATACAGTACTGACATATGCTAGGCATATCCTGTTTTTAACATAAATTTGCCCTTCATCTTGTTTTTGAGAATTGACTAGATTTTTCATTGTTTGATTACCGCTCTAGAGCAGAATAGCACAACCTGCAGTCCTTAAGATGTTTTGGACTTCAGCTCCCAGAATTCCTGGCCATTGGAACAGCTGGCTAGAGCTTCTGGGAATTGGGGGTCCAAACACCTAGAGAGCCGCAGGTTGTACAGGCCTGCTCTAGATATTAAGAGATGTCCTCCTTTAACAATCTCAGAATACTTGCTCAAAACCAAGTATTGAAAGATTTTTTTTATTTTTCAATAGATTCTTACAAGCTCATTGTCCTAAAATGCCATGTATATTACTGTAAATTTCCATGCACGTTATAATTTTTTTCATGTCAGAAGCTACTTGAGAAACTACAAGTCACTTATAGTGTGAGAGAATTGGCCGTCTGCAAGGAAGTTGCTCAGGGGACGTCTGCATATGTTACCATCCTGTGGGAGGCTTCCCTCATGTCACCACATGGGAAGGTGGAGCTAACAGACAGGAGCTCACCCTAGGAGCCCAAGAAACCTGAGAAGGCTGTGTGGATGGGCACTGGAAGTCACACGGCGGGATCACCGGGCCCAATCCACACACTGCCTGCAACAGGAAAGACCTGGGTCTTTCCAGCTGTCAAAGTACTTTGGCATGAAGCAGGGTTTGTTTTTATGTGGGCTGTCATTTTGATGCCCCATGTGAAAACGCGGGAGGGCGTGCATTTTGGGTGCTGTCTAGATTCACCCCCAGTTCAAAGCTGATATTGTATGTTTTCTGCCTTGGTATTCTAGAATATATGGCTGTGTGGAAGGGCCCTTGTTGAGCTTGTCTACCAAGACTTCTAGATCCGTTTCACATGTACTGTTGTCAAACCATGTGTGATACCCATCTTATATCTGTGCTTTTCATTTTTTTCTCGGCGGGTAGTCCCTTATATTTCTTTCTGTTGAAATATATTTTGTTTGTTCTGCTCCAGCTCTTCAATTGATAAAGTCATGTTTAATCCTATTCTCTGGATTCTTAACTCTCCCTCCCAATTTGGTGTCATCTGCAAATGTTATCTTATTGTTATTCTTTTTATCACCAGAACTAGGATTCATATGTGTATTTGTGCCTTCAAGTTGCCTGTTGACCTACTATGACTCCATGGATTTTCTAAAGTTTTCTTAGGCAGAAGATACTCAGAGGTGGTTTGCCAGTTGGTTCCTGTGAAATATAGCCTCCAGAACCTAAGTTTCATTAGTGATCTCCCATCTGAGTACTAACTGCTTAGCTTCCAAGATCAGATGGGATCTGGTGTCAATTAAAACAAGAACGGGTTTTTCCCCCTTTAAATTAGCCTTTAATTTCTTAATTTAACTAATAAAGAACTTTTAAAATTAATTATCCATAATTATTTATGGATGTTTTGAGGCCTGGAAAAGCATGCTGAGATAATTCCTTTTTAACAAGTACTGTATTTGAGAAGTTACCAGTGCATGTGTTACATTGGCTGAGTTACCCTCTCTAGCAAAGCCTATAGCTGACACACCAATCGAAGCTGGCCTCAAGGACAGCAAGCAGCAGATTCCACCAGAGTCCCCAGTGGCAGAGATTAATCTAAGTGTACTCCTAACGTATGTGTCTGTTCCATCGGAGGGAGTAAAACCGCATCCAAGGCAACACCAAGAGCCTCTGGTCCACAGAGCCCATGTCTCATCAGGATTCAGCTTTAGTATATTGACTGTCATTCAGCACACTACAGCACCCAAGTATTAGCCTAACGTCTCCATAGCTTCAGCCAACTGCAACAACAAAGAAAAATAGAGCTGGGTGTCATTGGTATACTGATGCTACTGCATTCCAAACATACATGTGGTAGACGGGATGGAACTGTGTAAGACCTCACAGCTTAGTATCATGAGACTTAATGGAGATCTCTCAATGCTGTCCTCTAGAACCAGCACTACAGATAGAAGCAGACACAGTGCCTAATCTGGTGGTATTAGTCCAATAGGATACCATAATCGCTAATATCAAAAGCTGCTGAAAGATACAGGAAGATCAATGAGCTAACACTTGCTCCTTTTTTCACCTGGAGAAAGTCAATAGTCAGGGTCACTAAGATTGTTTCAATGCAGTGCTATGCTCTGAAACCAGACCAGAATGGGTACAGATTATATGGTTCCTCCAAAAACATCAGAAATTGTTTAGTCACCACATGCTCAAATGCCTTGACCAAAATGGGAATATTAGCAACAGAGTACAAGTAGTAGACTTCACATCTTAAGGACTTAATGATTCTGCACATAGTATGTTTTAACAAAATTGGGTGTGTTTGTTTTCCTTAATGGGAATATAGTTTCTTCCTGTTAATCCTATTTTATTTGTTTATATTTTAAAGATTATTAAAGAATATTAGTGCAATTTGGGGCATGTTTACATGAACCAAAAACCTGGACCTACTGTGAATACACCACCAACAGTTTTCATGATGTACAGAGACTTCTAGTGAGTAGCCTGGAGGTTTTTTTTAATCATCTTTAATCCTGACTTTGCCCTGCTTAAGATAAAGTTGGAAGATACTCTGGAGTTTGCTTGGCACTCTGGAGTATAGTTGGGCTTCAGGGCAGTCTGGACAACTGAGACAAGTCCCAGTCTGACTGAATTCCTTTTCAGTCAGATGGTATCGCTCTTTTCTTATACATATCAGCACAGGGAAAGGAGATGACTTGTCTGTGTGCCACTGCCTCTCTCCACTGGCCAATGAGCTTCGCACAAATACCTGGACATTGCCTGTCATAGAGGTTGTGAAGGCTCCTGGTTCTGACATCACAGACACAACAGGCAACAACCAGACATTTGCACAGACCTCTGTGACCAGCTAGTAGATGCAGTGGGACAGAGGACAAGGTAGCAGCTCAGTGGGATCTATATTTTCCTGCCCTTTTGGACAACAGCCCCAGATTTAGCACATATGTGCTTGACTCCAGGACATGTTAACACAGTGGTTCTCAACCTGTGGGTCCTCACGTGTTTTAGCCTATAACTCCCAGAAATCCCAGCCAGTTTACCAGCTGTTGGGATTTCTGGGAGTTGAAGGCCAAACCATGTGGGAAGTCAAAGGTTGAGAACCACTGTGTTAACACCAAACTAGCCTGCCTGATGTAAACAAGCCTCCAGTGGTCACAAGAAACAGTCCTCAAACTAGCTGTAGAGGTGTAGAGCATAATGAACAGAAAACAGTCTAAACACAGTTACTAGACACTGTCCAGGGTATGTTTGGCTGCTTATATGTCATTACACCATTAGGAAAATGGCATGGTATACATGTATGATAAAGATCTGATAAGCATGTTATATAATGTTTAATTTGTGATCTCAACCAAGAACAAAGAAGTACTTTATGATTTAAAGTGAACAGCATAAAAAGGGAAAGGGAGAGAGGAATCTAGCAGTACCTTTACGATTTCATCATTTCATCATGACCTTTTGTGGATTTCAATCTGATGCTTCAGATGCACTGATGAGATGCAGTATTACAGCCTTAAATATTTAAATGTATAGTTGTGAAAGCGGGATCCAAAGAATGTAACAGGATATAATAGGATACACATTTAAGATATAGATTGTTACATTCGCCATTCATCTTCCAAAGGTTGTGAAAGATAATACAGGTTTTTCAAGTCATTGATTTATTTGTACTGTTGTTTGTAAACAAGAAATCTACTTATCAAATGCTAGATTCCTTGGCATGCCAATATTGGAATTTGACAGCATATCCAAAGGGTCAACTGTTTCTCTTTCCAATTTTCACTTGATCATTTTTATTTCAGAATTGCTACCTATAAGTCAGGGATTGCATCTCCAGGAAGGCTGAAATGTTCTTCTGTTTGTTTGTAGGTTTGTCTGTAGGTGTTGCTATTTCAAACATTGGAATATTAGTGCAATTTGGGGCTTGTTTACATGAACCAAAAACCTGGACCTATTGTGAATATATCACCAACAGTTTTCATGACCTCTCATACTGATATCTGTCTAGTGATAGGTGTAGGGCATTGCATGTATCATAATGTAGTGATGGACAATGATTACACCTCTTATTGCCACTGTTGTCTTTAGTGCCTGTGATGTTGCTGTTTTAGACATTTACACTAATCTGTTGTGCAGTGTTTATAGTGGACTGCAAAAGAAGCTTCAGCTGTATTTCATAAAAAGGAAAGTCATCCTGTTTAGCAAGCCTTGCAAATGCTGATTTGCTATCAGTAAATGCTTGATATTATACCTATTTTATACCTATATACCTGGTATAAAAATTTCTCAAGCCAAAAGGGGCCCCAAGTGGAAAACTATAAGAAGCCCTGATTTAAAGCATTTCTACACAAACTACTGGTCCATGAATGGGTTTCAGCCCATCAGCAGTTGGCTGCCTGTCTCTGGTTCGTTTTCAGGAAAGAAACAATGGTATCCCACAGGCACAGATATGGTACAGGTTAAGTAATTCTTGTCTGAAATGCTTGGATTTTAAATCCCCCCCTTTAAAAAAAATTTACACACATATAATGGAGATGAGACTTAAGTCTAAACATGAGATTCAGTTATGGTTCATATACATACACATAGCCTGAAAGTAATTTTATAAACATCATTTTCAATTTTAAAAAAATTGTACGAAGCCAGGCATGTGTGCACTAAACCATCAAAAAACAAAGGTTTCACCATTTTATCTACCCATTTGCATAATTTTGGATTTTTGGAGAATTTCAGCTCTTGGATTTCTGTATAAGGAATGCTCAACCTGTACCACTCCTTTGCACATTGGGGGGGGGGGGGCATTACAGGTTCACTACATCAGAGAGCTTGAGCTGCTGTGAAGAGTCGCTTTCTAACAGCAGCGGTACCAACATATTTACAGTAACTAGCTAAAGCAATACTTGCTGCTATGAATAAATTGACTACTGGATTTATTTTTAGCTAATATTTTCTGGCAAATAATTTAGTGGTATCATACAAGGTATCCTGATACTTGTTGCACAGTAACAATGCACTTCTAATAAACTTCCACACAGCTGAATCAAATCCCACATTGTCTGCTTTGAACTGGGCATATATAGTAATGTGGACTCAGATATTCCAGTTCAAAGCAGATATTCTGCGTTATATGGCAGCGTGTGCCTTTAGATAACAGCAACAACTCCAAATAACACAGAGAAGATTTGCATCCATCTTCAGACATCCGGAACTCTTCATTTTAGGTAATGTTGCCATGGCCTTCTTTGTTTGTTTGTTTGTTTTCTTGTTTACATAGAGACCATCCCATTTATCCTATATAGAACACAATAAGGTCTTGCATCATATTTTAAAAAGAGCAGTTTCATAAGCTAATTTAGGTGATGTTTGCATAACAATTAATTGTATGGATTAATGATAAGTGATAACATAAAGGAACAATTAATCAAAGAGACTGATGTGTGGTATGATTTTATGGCAGCAGGGGAGGACAGTGCTGCTCCCTTAAAGATAGAGTTTGATTTCAAGCATAGCATAGTGAATAATGTTCATGAATATGTGGTTTTGTCGGATGTGATATAATTGCATTTACTTAATAAAAGGGTGCTAAATCCTCTGTTTCTTATTGGATCAGGCCTATACAATTTTCCAATGAGGTTTTCAAATTCCGGATTGAAAAATTTAGTCCTAGCTCCAATAGGCTAGGGCAGTGATTGAAAAAAAGGTAGCTTGCTGACTGGAGCACCAGCGAGAAACCATACGACACCTGTTTTAAAGGAAGTGCATTATCTGTCTATGTAGTTCTGGTCTGAATTTAAGGTGTTGGCAAAACATTTGAAGCCATAAATGGTTTGAAAAACATTTCTCCATTTGTATTTTTCTGCCTGAAGACCGAAGTCTGCTTGAGGGGCTCTCCTATGTGTCCCAACCATGGGGACGGGGGCAGATAATATGATGGAAAATGCCCACATCTTAGAGATCCAAATCGCATTAATGTTTGTACAAGTGTCTAGTTTTGATTGTTTCTACTCCTTTTAATTTATAAGATAGTTTACCATCTAGTTTTTAAGATTATAAAAAAGTTTTGCTGACTCACATTTCAAAACATTTGAGTAGTTGTATTTTTCTCTCAAATGCATTGATATTGAGGAGATACATACAAATATTTTAATAAAATAAAAACTCTTTGTTTGTTCATGTTGAAATAGTCTGACAGAAATGGCAAAATGTGCCTGAACTTCAAGTCTTCTTATAGTGTATGTTCACAATTCTCAGGCAATTTAAGGTGATGCCAGGGTGAAAGGAGAGAATGAGACACTCCACCTGATAAGAAATATAATTTAGCAACTCAGGTTAGCTAAAAATTTACTGTATATACTGATTTATAACTTAAACTGACTCGAACAAATCAAGGACAGGTTTTTGGTCAAAAATTATGGATTCTGATATGACTAATAGAAAAGTTGAGGATAATTCCGTGGAGAAGGGAAAGCTCCAAACCTTCCTAGGAGTGAGTTGCCCCTGGCCACCACCACTCGTTATTCTCTTATTCGTTATTCAATGATTAGTTCAATTTTTTAATAAGATTTCAGATGCAGGACTTACACAGACCCATGAAAAAGTTGACAGGCTTTTTTTCGTTGGTTTTTTGACTAACATTTCTAGACTTCTATATGAGTATATAGGTCATGCACACTATCAGGAACCATCCAAACTATGCACAGTAGTTATCTGTATCTGTATATCTGTATCTGTATATCTGTATCTGTATACATTTATAAAACGGAATGTTTGTATGTGTGTATGCGGAGGGCGGGAGGGCAGAAGGGCGGAAGCAGCCACTTTCACAGGCCAGGGCGGATATGTGGCAGCCACTTTCACAGGCCAGGGCGGATATGTGGCAGCCACTTTCACAGGCCAGGGCGGATATGTGGCAGCCACTTTCACAGGCCACAGCAACCAGCGCGGGTGATGGACCTGCACCAAACTTGGTACACATAACCCCCCTAACCCCCTTTACGTCCTGGCGCGGGTCGGGGGACATGACCCACGGATTATGGGATTTGTAGTACTTTCCAACACTTTGGTTCCCACAGACCACTGAGGCCACCAGAAAGGACCAATACAGACCACACTCAGCACACACAGCCCCCATGACCCACTCTACGTCCTGGTGCAGTTCGGAGGAGGGTGGACCATGGATGATGGGACTTGAAGTGCCTCTACTCACTTCCCAAGTCCGCTGCAACCCTCATCCAATCACTGATCGAGACCAAACTTGGCACACATAACCCCCATGACTGCCTTCACGTCCTGGTGAGGTTTGGGGGGACTGACAATGGATGATGGGATTTGTAGTACTTTTACACCCCTCTGTTCCCACAGACCACTGTGGCCCCCAACAAACACTGATAAAGACCACACTTGGCACACAGAGCCCCAGTGACCCAGTCCACATCCTACTGAAGTTTGGAGGGGGACAGAACATGGATGATGGGTCTTGCAGTACCTTCCCTCACTTTCCAAGACTGCTACAAACCTAATCCTATGATTGATCAACACCAAACTTGCCACACAGAGCCCTCATGACCCACTCTACATTCTGGTGCAGTTTGGAGGAGGGTGGACCATGGATGATGGGACTTGAAGTACCTCTACTCACTTCCCAAGTCTGCTGCGACCCTCATCCAATTACCGATTGAGACCAAACTTGGCACACATAACCCCCATGACTGCCTTCACGCCCTGGTGAGGTTCGGGGGAGGACTGACAATGGATGATGGAATTTGTAGTATTTTCACACCCCTCTGTTCCCACAGACCACTGTGGCCCCCAAAAACACCGAGAAAGTCCACACTTGGCACACAGAGCCCCAGTGACCCACTCTACATCCTACTGAAGTTTGGAGGGGGAGAGAACATGGATGATGGGACTTGCAGTACCTTCCCTCACTTCCTAATCCTTCTACAAACCTAATCCAATGACTGATCAACACCAAATCTGGCACACAGAGCCCTCATGACCCACTCTACAGCCTGGTGCAGTTTACTGTGAGACGGACCACGGATGATGGGACTTGAAGTACCTTCACTCACTTCCGAAAAGAATGCATCCCTCATCCATTCACCAATACAGACCAAACTTAGCACACAGAGCCCCCATGACCCAATCCACATCCTACTACACTTTGGGGGGCAGAGATTATGGGACTTGCACTACCTTCAGTAATTTCATGATACCACTGCAACTCCCAATAATGATGGATCAAGACCAAACTTGGCACACAGAGCCCCCATGACCCACTCTATATCCTGCTGCGCTTCACAAATAACCCGGGCAGGGCCGGGTCCCCAAGCTAGTAGGTGTATAATAGTTATCCTAGTTTGTATTGGAAACTACCATGAGAAGAAAAAAAACACCCCATGTGTGTGAAATTACAAGGCAAAAACAGAATTCAAATGGATCCGGATAAACTAGGAAATTGGGCACAAAACTGCACAGATATTGAATGGGAGTGATACATGGCTCAGCATTAAAACATAAATGTTATTTTAGCCTGCATTTATAGAAGCATTAATTTCCAAGTCAAGAGAAGTAATAATCACACTATATTCTGACTAGAGTACTGCATTCAGTCCTAGGTCCATCAGCTACCCATGTTGAAATTTTTAGGTTTTGGAGTATTTTAGCTTGTGTCTTGCTAGTTCTGAGCCGTGGCTTTCTTGACTGAATCAATTCACCTGTAGTGTCATCCGTTTTTCCTAGTCCATTTTTTATCAGCTTTCCTCACTGTCCAGTGTTCACACAACCATACTTTAAAATCAGATACAGCTGAACCTTTACTTAAGAGTTTTTGAATTAAGAGCTATCACATCCCCATATTTCACCTTGACATAAGAGCAGCATTTTGAGTTAAGGGCTAGCACCAGAGGGAGCACTAGCACAAGGGTACAGGTCTTTAGGTCTTCAAAGGAGCAGCTGTCACACCTTATGTTTCCTTGCCTCGTGCTCTCTTTTTTTTGTTAAGAAAACAATGAACTACCGTATTTTTCGCACCATAAGATGCAGTTTTTTTCCTCCCAAATTAGGAAGAAAAATCAGGACGCGTCTTATGGAGCGATGCAGGCAGGGGGGAGGCGCTGGAGCAGAGGGGGCGGCGATATACTCACCAAAAGTGTCTGGAGACCGCCGCCTCTGTCGCCGCCTCTCCTCTTCTCTGGTCCGTTGCTGGTCCGTCCCTTTCCCTCGAGCAAAGGGCGGGGGGAAAGGAGCAGGAGGAGGAAGCAGCGTCCACGTCAGACGCTCTGACGCGGCGCTGCCGCTCCTCCTGCCTCCTTTTTCCTTCCCCCACCCTTTCTTCCCTCGAGCAAAGGGCGGGGGAAAAGCAGGAGGAGGAGGAGCGAAGCAGCGTCGCGTCAGATGCTCTGACACGACGCTGCTGCGCCTCCTCCTCCTGCTCCTTTTCCTTCCCCCCGCCCTTTCTTCCCTCGAGCAAAGGGTGGGGGGAAAGGAGCAGGAGGAGGAGCGAAGCAGCGTCGCGTCAGAGGAGGAAAATAGGAAAAAAAAATTTTCTATTTTCCTCCTCTAAAATCTAGGTGCGTCTTATCAGCCGGTGCGCCTTTATGGTGCGAAAAATACGGTATTTTAGTTATGGTGCATAACAGAAAAGCAAATCACAACAGATATAGTCAGGTAACAATATTTTTGATGTATACATGCCTGTCTATCTTAATCAACCAGTTAATTTTGACATTGAGTACATATTTTTATCAGTTACTTAAAACATATAGACTTGCTATTTCTACATGTTATCCACTATTTTCAGTCTAAGCTTTCTATTCAATTTTCCCCATAGCATTCAGAGAACCAACGCTCGACGTATTACACACGGCATACCATACACTCATCCCAAAACCCCTATCCCACACAAAATAAAACCTCTTCCCCACATCCGTTCACCCTTCACCATGAAACACTATGAAGCCTTTAAGCCTATTTATCTATCCTTGTTCATAGTAAACATAAATTCCTAATGGAACTCCTCTATATTACTGACTCTATTCAGATATGTCATGGCCAACTTCCATTTTTCTAAAATAAAAAAATCCTCATTGCTTTTGTTCCTTCTATTATAGGTTAGTTGAGCCATGAGCATATATTCTCACATTCTTTCCCTCCAATCCTTTTTGGTTAAACCTCCCCCCCCCCCCTTTCTAGTCTTTGGCTATGGTTAATTTTGCTGCTGCAAAGCTATATTGGTATATTTCTTGGTCCTTTTGATTATTAAACCTAGCAGACACAATCCTGGGCTTTTAAAAATCTTGTTATGTAGCATTTTATTCGACTCCTTAATTACCTTATCGCTAAATGCCTGTATGATCACACAGGTCCATCACATATGGAGAATGTCCGTTTCTGTTTCCTGCACCTCCAACAAAATACCTTGTTGTGATTTGTCTATTTTAGCCAATGTTGCTGGGGTGATATAACACCTATAAAACATTTTTTATTGATTCTTCCTAATTAAACCCGATAACGTGAATTTGAATTCTTTGTTCCATAGGTATTTCCAGTAATTCTATTCTATTGGTCTACCTAAGACCAGGTGTGGGACCAGGCGTTCGCATAGTAGCACAGGACAGCACTTTAGTAGTTTTAATGGAAAGTTGGTGAATAGGACTCAATGCTTTTATGGACGGAACACTGTTTTTAACATAGGTGAATGCATAGGATGTGTGAATATAATTGTATTTTAATGTATTTTAGTGTCGAATGCTTGGAGGGTTTTATATTGTGTTTTATGCTGCGATTGTGATGTAAGCATCAAATTATGCCTTTTTGGAAGCTGCTCTGAGTCCCCCCTCGGGGGTTGAGAAGAGCGGGGTAAAATGCCATAAATAAATAAGTCCTTGGCCCAGGATATCATTACTGTCTTGATTCTGTTGTCCTCCATGTTGTAACTTAATATGTATTTGTGTAATCTGGAGATTAACACTTTATTTCCGTGCCTCGTGCTCTTGTCCACTTTGGGAGATTTCTGTCTGCTTTGAGGAACTTTGGATTAGTTGATTTGTGTGGTTTTTATCCCTGGTATGTTTGATTTCATGAAGTGGGGGAGAGCGAGGGAGGGAGGGAGGCTGGAATGGGTAAAGTATGAAGACAATGATGCACCTGCCTCTTTGCTTTGTGCTGCGTGCTTCCTTGCCATAAGTTTGTGCATCTACCATTTTAAAGTTGATCTTTCTTTTTTATTGTTCCATGTGAATGCACATTTACACATTATTTGTTATCTATAAAGTGCATGTAACAAAATTGGAGTTTTTTTCTGGGTAGCAGAACAGATTGATTGCGTTTCAGTACATTTCAATGGGAAAATTCACTTTGTGATAGAGCATTTTAAGTTAAACACTTAAGTCAAGGTATCACTGTACAGGCTTTGGAATCTAGTGATATTATTCTCTAGTTCCTTCATAGCTGGCATTTCAAGTTTTAAGGTGAATCTGCACTGACCAGTAAATACCATATTGGTCCTGCTGGATTGTTACCTCACTTTCTGTGTTGTCACAACTCCCAGCTGGTCACAAAATTCCATGTGAGCTCTTCGAATTTGTGGGCATCTTGTTCTGACATCAGCATAGGTTCCTGTACAACCAGGAAGATGGAGGGGTCTAATCTCGTTCTTCCTGGTTATATGGGGATACTACTACAACACAGAGGGCTGGGGACAGTTAGATGACTACTCACCAGCACCACTGGGCAATGGGGATCCCCTCCTACTCTCACAGCAGCTGGGAAATTCTGTGTGTGGACCATATTTGGGGCTGATCCAGCATTGGGCACACCAGATCAGCCCTTGGTCGAATAGGCAGAGTGGGTAAGTGTGAATGGGCAGGAGATAACTGTACATGCACACATGAAGAACCGGTATTGTCAGAGGCATGTGTTCCTCTTTATGAAATTACTGTTGTTATATAATTGTCTTTGTTTCTATTTTCAGGAAAACGGTGTAGCAAACGGAGCTGTTTACAAAAGACCATTTAATGAATCATTTGAACAAGCACCTATGTACGTTGCTGTCTTTACTTTTGTGGGGTTTGGCGTAGGAACGTTATTTGGCTATCTGCGAGACTTCTTAAGAGCCTGTGGATTACAAAAATGTGTTGGCACTATAGAGCGGGAGGAACAAAAGGTATGTAGGACTGAAACCCACTGAAATGGCCCATTCCCTTCCCAAGGAAAGAAGGGGGAAACTAGCAAAACAAGGTTTTCCCTCACTTCTTTAATTGTGGTTCAGATTTCATTCATTCTTTTTCACAATGTCTTTCTTAAGTACTGGTGGATGGATTGTACATGCATGTGGAATTGAAACTGATGAGGGATCACCACCTGATAATGAAAATGTAGGATAATTTTTCCTCTTCCATGTCAGCGAACTTCCTTGATCTGAAGTGTTGATGTAAGCAGTGTCGCCTGTTAAATGCAGTCACTAAAAGGAGAGATCTTCATGGTAGTCTAGTTCTAAACCCTAGTTTAGCTGCAAGATACGTTTGAGTAGGAATAAGCCTCAGTGTGCCTTGGACTCGCATGCCTGTCCTCTATCTTTGTTCTGCATGGTGATGTTACAAAAGGAATAGTAATGTGGCAGGAGGTGCAGGAAGCACCTGATGGAAAAGACCTTTCTTGCCTGACAGTTTGGAGAAGTACTGCCATTCAAAGTCCTGAGCTAGATAAACAGTTTAATCTAGTTGTAATATAATGTTGTTCCCCATGTCTCTAGTATGTATTTTGCAAATGAAAATCAGCTACATCTATTAAGATCTATTAAACTGCTAGGCTAAATATTATAAAATCATCAGGTGTCTTTCTGATTTGTCTTGAGCATTGTTTTGCTGGTATCTTATTTACTCAGATTATTGCCATTAGTAGATTTTTTTGACATTTCATTAATGTCACAGATCACCTATTCCATAGAAATTAATAGGTAATAAATACTGTATATAGATGTGAACTAGTTCTAGAACACACTTGGTCAGGGTAGGATGATACCGTGCTATGTATATGAACTTGTGTCACAGCCGCTTCCATAAATACAAAATGAGGGTCTAATGGTAAAACTTAGGAGCATGTAACAAATCTTTCTCTCTCTCTCTTTAAAAACACATAAACATGGTAGGATTATTACTTCTCTTGATTTAGGAAAAGCTAAAGAAAAAGACAAAAAAACACACAGGTACAAGTCTTGGCTCTAATAGGTAGAAAACTGCCTATTGGTGAGTCAGAACTTGTCTTGTTTTTATATTTGCACTTTAGGAGCCTGGTGATGCAATGGGTTAAACCCTTGTTGCAGCAGGGCGGTCAGCGGTTGGAATCCAGGGAAAGCGAGTAGAGCTTTCTCTGTCAGCTCCAGTTCCCCATGCGGGGACATGAGAGGACCCTCCCACAAGGATGGTAAAACATCAAAACATCCGGGTGTCCCCTGAGCAATGTCCTTGCAGATGGCCAATTCTCTCACACTAGAAACGACTTGCAGTTTCTCAAGTTGCTCCTGATACGAAAAAAGGGAATATTTACAAATATAACTCCCTTACAAATTACACAACGTAACTTAAGGTTTGAAGCCTACTCAGCCCTTGAAAATTACTTATCAAGCCAAAACTTCATAGAACAAAAGTTCTATCACTGAAACATCCTCATTCTTACTCCCAAATAAAGGCTAAGACAAATAAGACTGTCTTAATTTTAGGAAGGAGTGAGTGTGATTCATCCCTTTTAATCTGTTGCCGCAAAAATAACAGAGTTGTGGCATTTGAAAATAAGTGATATAAGCCATCGAATATTTGGATAACAAAACAGCGTTTGGAAGCAATTAGCTATTTATGCCCCTTCTACACTGCCATATAATCTGGATTATCAAAGCAGATAATCTGGATTTTTATGGCAGTGTAGAAGAGGCCCCAGTGCACTCCAGTAGGAGTCATGTGCCCTATATACTCATATATAAATCTAGAAATTTTAGTCAAAAAACGAACCGCAAAATACTGGAACCATGTATCTACGGGTGAATGTGGATACTGTAGATCAGGGGTGCTCACACTTTTTCAACATGCGAGCTACTTATAAAACACCAAGTCAAAATGATCTACCTACCCGCTACAAAAAAAGTGAGGGCCATATAATATATTTTAAGACTGAATTCAACTAAATGTGAGTATAATAAGCCCCTGAATTTATTCATAATAATGATGATAATATTCATTCAGCCTCTGCTAATAACAATAATAATAGTAACAACAACAATAGGTCTTAGAGTAGAAGGAGACCTCCAAGGACCATCCAGTCCAACCTCCTTCTGCCATAAGGGAAAAACACAATCAAATCATTCCTCACAGATGGCCATTCAGCCTCTGATAATAATAATAACAATGGGTTCCTAGAATAGGAGGAGACCTCCAAGGGCCATCCAGTCCAACCTCCTTCTGCCAGGGCCCTTCCACACAGCCCTATAACCCTTAATATTAAGGCAGAAAATCCCACAATATCTGCTTTGAACTGGGTTTTCTGAGTCCACACTGCCATATAATCTGATTCAAAGCAGATAACATGGGATTTTATTCAACTGTGTGGAAAGGACCTCAGATAACCCAGGGCCCTTCCACACATCCTATTTTACAGTTGACACACACAAACCGATTTCTTACTACTGGACAAATTGCTGCCAAATTTGGCCACAAGACAATTACAAGAAGTGACAATCACTAAAAAAATGATTTTGTCATTTGGGAGTTGTAGTTGCTGAATTTATAGTTCACCTACAATCAAAGAGCATTCTGAACCCCACCAACGATAGAATTGAACCAAATGAGGCACACAGGACTCCTATTTCCAACAGAAAACAGTAGAAAGGTTTTGTGAGAATTGACCTTGAGTTTTGGAATTGTAGTTCACCTACATCCAGAGAGCACTGTGGACTCAAATAGTGATGGACCTGGACCAAACTTGGCATGAATACTCAATATGCACAACTATGAACACACATGGAGTTTGGGGAAAATAGACCTTGATGTTTGGAAGTTGTAGTTGCTGGGATTTATAGTTCATCTACAATCAAAGAGCATTCTGAACCCCAACAACAACAGAATTGGGGCAAACTTCCCACACAGAACTCCCATGACCAACAGAAAATACTGAAGAGGGACCTGACTTTTCTTTCTGGAAATTGCAGTTCACCCAAAAACAAACTCACCTCCAGCGATGTTGAAAAGCAAGGGGCGAGTGCTGGGAGGCAAAGGGGCGAGTGCTGGGAGCCCATGTGGGAGCCCTCCTCCCAGCTCTGCCCCACACAGAACCCCCACAACCAACAGCAAATATTCAGGAAGGAAAGGAAGGAAGGAATGAGGGAGGGAGGGAGGAAAAGCCAGGCAAGAAGGAAAGAGGTGAGGAAGAAAGGAAGGGAAGAAAGAGGAGAGGAAGAAGGAACGGAAGGAAGGAAAGAGGGAGGGTGGGAGGAAAAAAGGAAGAACAGAAGGAAGGGGAGGAAGGAGCCGCATGCTCCCGAAGGGAAGAGGGGCCCTGGCTCCGTGTTGCCCGCTGCCACCAGGGAGGAAAGAGGTGGGAAAGGAAGGAAGGAGGAGAGGAAGGAAGGAAGGGAGGGAGGAAAACAGGAAGGAAAGAAGGCAAGGCAAGAAGGAGGGGAGAAAGGAAGAAAGGAGATGAGGAAGAAAGGAAGGGAAAGGAGGGGGGAGGAAGGAACAGAAGGAAGGGAGGGAAAGAAGGGAAGGAAGAAAGGATGGGAAGTAGGGAAGGAAGAAGGAAGGAAGGAAAGAGGAGGAGGGAGGGAGAAAAGAGGAAGCCCCTTCACCGGCGTCTGGAACCTGCGGGGCGGGACTGAGCCTTCCTCCCGCCCTGCTTGCAATCTACCAGAAGTGCCTTCACGATCGACCGGTAGATCGCGATCTACGCAATGAGCACCCCTGCTGTAGATTAACTCTTATATAAAAAAAGAACCATCCCCTTATCTGAGTCGAATGGCAAAAGACAAGAGTACAGTCTGTCCCAAGAGTACCTAAAAGAAGCACCAATCCCTACACCACTCTGACGCTTCTGGCCTTTTTGAATTGCTGGGTGGGGAAATGGCACCCTTGTGCCAGCAGGGCGGTCAGCGATTGGAATCCAGGGAAAACGAGTAGAGCAGCCAGGGCAGCTATTCACAGATCATATCAAAATCCATTTGAGTCCCAAAACCTGTCCTCGACTTAACAAGAGGTTGTCTTATACATGAGTTTATATGATACTTATAGACATTTGAATTGTTTACTGCTTGTATCTCTTGTCATTCAATAGATAGTATTTTGCTTCTTATATTTGCATGTATTGTTTCTTATGCATTTTCAATTGACTATCTGTCTCTTGTTGTTGCCGTTGTTGGCTTTTGGTTTCCCATTCCGGGATGTTCTGTGTTTTTGTTTGTTTGTCCAAACACCTCTTTCTGAAAGTCTAAATTAGTGGTGGGAAAATGTGCTCTGTAATTGGCCTTGCAGCACTCCTCAGTTTTTTTTAATCGCCTCCAAATACCTTCAGTCGCCACCAAGGTCGCTTTCGGCCCTTTTCTTCAAAGAAATTCCATTTTAGCTATTGCCAAGAGAACCAAAGGTATCCGCAATCACTTATTATCATCATTATTATTTCTTACCCGCCTTGTGCTCTTAAATATCTGATGTCCTGGATATATTAACTAGAGAGACTTTTCTTTTTTAAAAAACCTAGGATTTTGTACCACTCTATCAAGATTTTGAAAACTTTTATACAAGAAATCTGTATATGAGAATAAGAGACAATTGGAACCGTCCTATCTGCAGTGTTCCAGGCCCAAAATTTGATCTGATGGAACGTGTTTCAGACGACTACAACTGGACATTTAGGTGGGTCATGGCTGATAAGTATAGATAATGATCAATGAGGATAAATAGTACATTCCCATCTGTTCTACTCCTCCCTTTCTCTTCATATTGAATAGTGTTATTGCTCATTGTCGTTTTGGTTTTTTTTGTCAAAACCAGAGGACTCTAACCACACAATGTTAGTTACAGTCCATTTTGAGAAACAGTCTTCCTCTGTGCTATATAAACTTAAACATGAAAATTATTTCAAAAAGTCACTTCCATTTTCCATGCCTTACTAAATCCCTTGCTATTCTTTCAGGCAACAAAGAGTATTTACTTACACCACTTGAATGTTTGGCTTCTGTTGAAAATATATATCCAGGCTTTTGACATGGATTAATATAAAATATATAGCTAAACAGAAAGTTTAGAAATAATCTCCAGGACTGGTCTTCAAACCGGAGCTTCTGAGAAGGCTGTAGATTTCCAAGGCCTCGGGAAGTGGAAAGACTTATTTTGAAGGCCTCCTGCCTATAATGACAGACTCATCACCGCACCATCACTGTGTCAGTTCCAGTGGGGGTCTCCCAGATCCAAAGCACCCACCCAATCCATGGCATGGGGGTGAGGGGATTCCTTTACTAGCTCTATTCCTCCTCCCACTGAAATCAATGGGAGAGAAATTAAGGAAAAGAAAAGATTGGCAACTGGAAAAAATACAACAAAATTTGGACAAGGATGAACAGTTTTCTATGCTTGGTAACGCCACCAGTCCCTCAAGGACTTTGAATATGCGCACACCATTTTCTACAGACTAGTAACAGTCCTGTAGATTTCTGGGGCCTCCACTTGGGGGCCAAAAAGCATTTGCAAAATGTGTTCAGTAGTGGAAAAATGTCTGGGAATAACAATTACAAGCAAAAACATTAACTTATTTCAAGATAATTGTAGAAAGACATGGGCAAAGATCAAAGGAAACCTGAATGATCGGCAGAAGTTACTATTAGCATGGCTGCGCAGGAAAGCAATAATCAAGATACTCCCCAAAATGTTCATCTTATTTCAGAATATACCTCTCATTAAAGGGACCAAAATCTTGAAGTTATGGAAAAGGGGCATCATGAAATTCATTTGGGCAGAGAAAAAAGCTAGAATAGCTTCTGAGAACTTAAGTGATGCCAAAGGAGGGAGGCGGGCTTAAAAACTTACTACGAAGCCGCCTGCATGAGGTGGCTTAGAGATTGGATGCAACTCAAGAATGTAAATTTACTTAATTTAGAAGAACACAGACTACGATTTGGGTGGCACACATACCTATGATATGAAGGAGGGATTAAATAAGGCTTTTAATAATCATATAATTAGAGGAAGCCTCATAGATGTCTGGAACAGGTACAAGTTAGGCATGGAACCGAAAACAACCCTGTGGCTGAGACCAGTAGAAGCTATTGTGAAATCCACTTCCAAGGACATATGGGGAATTACTTATCAGACTTAATGGTCAATGGGCACTGAGGGGGAAAGACGAATTGGGTATTAAAAGATTGGTTTTGCTATCACCAATTATATGAAAGATTTTAAAAGGATGAAAGGGGGGATTTACCTCAAAAAAATCAGATCTGGAAACTATATTAGAAGAAGGGGGGAAAGGTTTAATAACTACATTGTATCAATATGTCCTGTTTTATAATCTGGAAGACAGTGAGTGAAAACCTCTGATTTCATATGCAAAAGATCCAGGGAAAAATATAGATGGGTTGCTCTAAGTTTTTTGGGTTGTATGGCCATGTTCCAGAAGCATTCTCTCCTGACTTTTGGCCTGCATCTATAGCAGGTATCCTAGAGGTTGTGAGAAATTGGAAGTTGGCTTTAGCATATCTGATGGGAAGATTTATAAGAAATAAAAACAAGAGAAATTTATTGGCCTAGAAGTATAGAGGGATAAATAATATCTGCATAAACTCTGTGAAGATTAGTGACTGAAGCCAAGGACCTCACAACCTCTAAGGATGCCTGCCATAGATGCAGGCAAAACGTCAGGAGAGAATGCTTCTGGTACATGACCATACAGCCCGAAAAACTTAACAGCAACCCAATGATTCTGGCCATGAAAGCCTTCCACAACAGATACATAGATCTTGATATTGGAAATACCTATGCAACAAAGATTTCAAATGTACAATAGTGGTTTCAATTAGAGACAATTTATATAAAATGCCCTACAGGTGTTACACAAGCCCTTCTCTCCTAGCTAAAATACTGTATATACTTGAGTATAAGCCTAGTTTTTCAGCCCCTTTTTTAGACTGAAAAATCTCCCCTTGGCTTATACACGAGTCAGAGTACTATTTTACTCTGTTATTAGTATTATTTTTATTGCATTTATTATTTTACTCTTTGTTATTATTACATTTATTATTTTACTCTTTATTATTACATTTTTATGTAACTTTATTATTACTGTTATTACATTTGCATTATTTTACTCTATTATTATTATTTTTATTAAATTTATTATTTTACTCCCTTTATTATTGTTGGAAGATATATAAGCACGTTTACATTGAAGAAGGTTAGAATAATGGTTTAATCAGAGTTGAACAGCTTTATCTTAAATTACAGTTTTATGTAAATATTTTTGAATATTTACTAGTGCCTCAATGTAATTTTATTGATATCTATTTCTAGTTTGAAACTTGCCTGTAGCTACTGCATTTCTCACCCTCAGCCTATACTCAAGTCAATACATTTTCCCAGTTTTTTGTGGTAAAATTAGGAGCCTCTGCTTATATTCGTGTCGGCTTATAGATAATTTGCAATCAGGATTCTGTTGGAGGTGTAAAATAAAGAAAGGGACCTTTTTCCATGTGTGGTGGTCTTGTAAATTGGTGTAGACCTATTAGGAAAAATATATAAAAGAAAAAAATATATGATCCACAACAAAGTAAAAAAAAATCCAGGGATTTGCCTATTAGGGTTATATAGTGACGATCTAGAGCAGTTGGAAAGAGAAGTTTGCCAGTACATCTTTACGTCTGCACACATTACGATTGCCAAAGATTTGAAAGGTGAAAAAACGTTAAGCATCAAAAATTGGAGGGATAAACTGTGGGATTACGCACAAATGGCCAAGATTTCTAGTAACTTGAAACATGAAAATCATGAAGTTTTTGGAAGAAATTGGAAGCTGGCTTTGGCATATCTGATGAGAGGATTTAAGAAATAAAAACAAGAGAAATGTATTGACCTTGAAGTATAGAGAGATGAATAAAATGTGCATAAACTCTGTGAGATTAGTGACGGAAGCCGAGGTATGGGTTGCACTGGGGGCGGAAAGAGGAGTAATTGTATTGTAGGTTGCGGGATGTCTATTTATGTGTAGATGTTTGTAATGTGTATTGTGGGTGTATTATAATTTTAAATAAAATTTATATTAAAAAAGAAAGAAAAATATAGCAGAAAAATCATGCTTTGGATCCCCAAAGCCCAGCTTGGCTTAATGGTAGCTTATATTATTGATACATTTATTTTATAAAAGAATTGGAAGTGAGGACAGAGAGAATTATTTCTGCCCATTTAATATTCCTGTGTGTAATCCCCTCCTCTCATCCTCAGAATGCTTTCCCAAGGAAATAATATATCCAACTGTCCGCAAGAGAATTTGAGAATCTTGAAGCTACTAGCTTATTTCATCTAAGCAAAATCTGATCCTAAGAATATGACATTTTCAATTATGTTTACCCACGGACTGTATTAAATACTATATGTTTTACAGTGCAGTGTTTCAGTTCAAATGTTTTCCCTTTTTGGTAGGTTTACTGGAAGGACAATCAAAAATGTTATCAACATGGGTTCATATAACTACCTCGGCTTTGCAGAAATTGAGCCCAATGCTATAAAAAATGTGAAGAAAGAGTTAGATAAATATGGCACAGGAACTTGCAGCACCAGACAAGAAATGGGTAAATAAAAAAAAATTCATGCTTTTTTATCACTACCTATTATGACATAATGCACTATAAAGTTGGTACAATCTATTTGGGCTGCTTCCTTTATTTTAACTCAGATGATGCCCAGATGTTTTACCATCCTGTGGGAGGCTTCTCTCATGGGAAGCTGGAGCTGACAGACCAGAGCTCATCCTGCTCCCCAGATTCAAACCGCCGGCCTTTTGGTCAGGCACCACTGGGGGCTCCTGTCTTTGAAGTGGCACCTCAAGTAGTAAAGGATCTTGTAGGTACAAGGAAGATCATATTTTTATCTATTACAGCTTGGTAAGATTTCATGCAGAACATGAGACAGGTCAAACGGGCTATCCGATGCCTCTGTCAGGCCCCATCTACACTGTCATTCAGTTTCAGAATCTAGATTAGCTGCATTGAACTGCTTTTTATGGCAGTGTGGACTCATGTAATCCAGTTCAATGCGGTTAATCTGGATTCTGCAACTGCATTATATGGTAGTGTACATGGGGCCTCATCCTGGTGTCTGCAGAAATTATGTTGGGGTTTGAACCCACTGAAATGTAAACTGCTGTGAGACTCCTCCACAAACTAATAATGGGCATCTGTAAGGTTTCTCAGTTCCAACTTGTGTTGCTGTGGATCAGTCTTCTCCGAGAAAACACGCAGAGACGCACAAGGGCTGAAGATACCAAACGTCTTTATTGTTCGGAATACAAGAGTCTTGCTCTACTGCCTGTCTATATAGGCCTAGCCACAATATCATAAATCACTCAAGAGTCCTGATGCCTGATGCCCCTTTCCATATCCCAGAGCCCACTTTCCCTCCACCTTGTGGCAACTGGCTTTTATGGCTGGTTCATATGTCCTGTCCTCCCTTTTGGCACATGGGACCATGTGCTCTGTGTCAGAAAGGCGGATAGTTGGATGACATGAGATAGAGATCATGACAGCATTATATTATACTAACCTCTGGCCGTTCCTTCTGCAAAAGTGGCTAGACTGACAGCCACCCGCCGCAGGGCTTTCTCGGTAATTGCACCGACACTTTGGAACGCCCTTCCGGCGGACACGCGTGCCATCCACGACTTGCTCCCCTTTAGGCGGGCGTGTAAGACCCACCTCTTTAAGCTTGCCTTCCACGTGTAGGCTAGTGGGACACGCCCCCCTGTTAGGAACTGATTTCTAACACTGGTCGTTTTAATGTGTATTTTGATGCTTTTAATGATGTTTTATACTTGTTTTATCTTGTATTGCTGTTTTAACCTGTGATGTTGTTGTTGGTGTGAGCCGCCCCGAGCCCGCCGGGAGTGGCAGCATAGAAGCCGAATGAATAAATAAATAAATAAAATAAATGAATAACTGAAGTGGAATTATGTGTAATAACAACTAGAACAGCTTTTGACTGTGTCCTCGGATTGCATGATTTTCATAATGTGTTTTAATGTTTATATTGCTTTTAATTTTTTGTCTTAATGTATATGTTTATTTTATTGTCTATTGATATGACATCAATATTGCTGCCTATTGTAAGGCCACTCTGAGTCCCCTTCAGGGTGAGAAGGGCGAGATATAAATGCAATAAATAAATAAATATCCAAAATTTCTTAAACCCCTATCCCTTTTGGAGTGGAATAGACTTCCACTCTCACCAAAACTGAATATTAACCATTGCTGAAATCTTACCACGTGTCCTGCTGAAGTTGTCACCAATTCCACACTTCTTACATTACAAAGCCTAAAACTTTTGCCATGAATTCAATAAATAGATTCAATCCCAATGAAGAATGTTTTGTTTAAGAAAGACTTTGTAAGGCCATCTTGGTAGCAAACATAATATATTCCTTTTGTGTGCCCCGATCATTTCCCCCCCGCTATGTTATTATTAATATTAATAATATTATTTTTTATTTATTATCAATCTCATTTCGGCTTGAAGAAGGGCACAACATAGTCAAATAATACATCTATAAAATCCCATGTTAAAATATAATTTTAATGTTACGTAAAAATATATTAAAACATGCATATGTTTGTTTATTTACCATATGTATATCTCACCCTTTTCACCCTGAAGGGCACTCAGGGTGGCCTTACAACCATATTAAAATGCCTGAGTCAAAAGTTAAAACACAATAAACATAGAATGTGAATTAAAAGTCATAATTAAAACTGACTGGAAAGGCCTGCCAGAGGAGATAGGTCTTCAGTTGTCTTCAGTTGTGGCTTAAATTCTGACAGTTGATTTAGCTGTCAGAGGTCTTCTGGCAGATCATTCCACAGTCCTGGGGCGGCCGATGAAAAGGTCCTCTGGGTGACAGTCGCCAGTCAGGTTCTGACTGGTTGGAATAAATGCCCTGAGGACCTCAGAGTCTGGAGCTGATTGTATTGGAGAAGGCAATCTTGTAGGCAACCTGAACCCAATACATCAGGGGAAGGGTGAAAAGATTACACACAGGAATAATGACACCAGCTCATCCCTCTCATTAATCTGACTAGCTGGGTTTCTAAATGTGGCCCGTGGCAGCATCTGTGAAAAAAAAAAGCACTGTCAGGCCACGCCTGCATGGGGCAAACTAGGATCTCCAGGTAGACAGGGACACAAGAAAGAGAAGATTTAAACTATGATCTGATATGCCTCTTCAATTGTATAGAATAATTTTCATGTGAGAATCAATCCTACAGGTTAACTTTATCTCAATGAGATGTTGCTAAATTGCATTCTTTGAAATCTACCAAAGTGTTACATCAAACTGCATCAATGAATTTAATTTGCAAACAGTTCAAGATGTTTTTCCAAAGTTTTTATTTTTAAAAATCATGTGTTGGTGAAAATGAAATAATGTTTGACTAGAATCTTTGGATTTGTGTACCTGTTTGTATATTCCTTCGTGTCACATTTTATGGTATGATGGCAGATTGGTGCAGTAACACATTTCTCACCAATATGCAAGCAGTTAGCCCATTTTAAGTAGTCTTGAAACAAACAAGAGGTAACTGAAGCATGTGTCATTGTGGCCATATCAGGTATCTCCAAGACTTGATGCAATCATTTTAATTAGACAAAAGCATTCCTAGAGCCCATAGAAATTTGGGCTATCAAGTTTGAGACTGAATCCAGGATTATCTTCAAACTGCAACTGTAATGCCATGCAGGCTAAATCACTAATACCTGATTTGCTTTTTGATCAGGATCATACTGTACCATTAAAATTAACCCCAAGGTCTACATGTGGCCCTTGGGGCAATTTTATAGCCTTGAGTTTCCCCAGGGAGTCATAACACCAAAAACAAGTCTGAGGGAATAGGGGGACATTTCCATTGCATTTGGAGGCCTGTTGGGCTCCCAGAGTTTTAAAAAATGCCCTATCCCAGGTTTTCGTCGTAATGCATACTCTTAACAACCTGACAGCAGACAGTGGCATACCTCAGAAGATATGTCACTGCCACTGCTCTAGGTCACATAGTGGGTTTCACTGGATGAGCAGGTATTTGAACCACTGTCTCCGAATCCAATACCCCAAACACTGTGGCATACTGATTAATGTAGAAATCTGAATCCCCATCTAAACTGTAAACCCCACATTCATGGCTCTTTTGTTGTTAACTAGTAATTAAAGTTCAGCTCTCCCACTAAGAACAATGTTAGAGGAAGTAACATGGGGTTGACAAAGTATAATAATAATAATAATAATACTGTTTATTTATATTCCGCTCTTCTCACCCCGAAGGGGACTCAGTGCGGATTACATTACACATACGACAGACAGTCCCTGTTGGAAGACATACAAATTACAATACACAGTACACAGTGCAATTTTAGAAGGATTTCTTCTTCCTGGCTGCGTCACAGGGTGTGATTGCTCCATTATGTCATTGTTGTTATGTCATTGCATCATTATGTCACAAGGGGGTGCGGTTGTTCCATCCTCATGATGGGGAGCTTCTGTTTCTGCAGTCCACCTTCCCGACAGCCGAACATTCCAGGCGTTGTAAAGTCCTTCTGTAAAAATCCTTCCCCGCTTCGCGGTTCCTGGTTTTATCTAATCACAGCTGAGCTGTTTTCGAACTGCTGGGTGAGCAGTAGACAGGGCTCACAGCTGGTTGTCCAAGCCAGCTCGGGAATCAAACTTGCAACCTTCAGATTGCAAGCACAGCTGTGTTACCGCTGTGCTATCTCTCCGGCCCAAGTGTAGCCCTGGAACAGAAAGCATCATTGTAGAGCCTATCTCCACCACCCTTCTGCTCTTTTTCTGGCAAGAGATCTTTTCCAAGAAACATTCAAAGCCTTTTAAGTCCATTCTAGCCCCTCCTCTATCATTTAATGTCAAAAAAAAAATCATTTAATCTTTACAAAAAAAGATTTTCAGCCACTTTCCCCCTCTTGACTTTTGCCATTGTCTGTGATGCCCTCGAAGAGTGCCAAGGGCCTACTCATATTGTTTGTCTTAACGTAATATCTTTTGTACTTATCACTTTTGAACATGTAAGTTCCTGCTTCGTGACTGTGAGGAAATCTTGCATAGTTATTAACCATAGGTGCATTTTACTCCTAATTGTGTTGCACTGAAAATGGACACAGATATTTGTTGAAACTAAACTGAGTTTTTTGTCCCCACCCAGTGTGCCTTGTCCCAACCCTCTCAGGGATAAGATCTGGTTGGTACCTCACAGGTTTACTTAACACCTCACCTACCACCTACAGAGGTTCCATTCTAATTGTGTGTAGAGCAAAAGGGTTGTTCTTGTCAATCAGGTTTGGCTTTTGCAAAACTGATTCAAGAATTCGTTCCCATTGTTTTTTAAGAGACAGTCATTGCTGCATATTTGTTTGGGAATGCTCAGTTTGTTTTTTCTGATGATAGCATGCTTTCACAACTATATGTTTCCATAACATCATGAAGGTAATATTGCTAACTGCAGGATATAGTTAGCAATATCACCTCCGTGATGCTATTTTCCTTGAACAACTTGAAGTATTAAACTACATAACTTGTCAAAACAATGCAGCAGGGTCTATCATAATTTACAGTTTAATGGGCCCTCTCAAAACTAAAACAACAACAACAACAACTTTATTTATATACCACCCTATCTCCCCAAGAGGACTCAGGGCGGTTTCCAACATTATTGGCAAAAAAGAAAACCATACAACAAAACTAAACATCATAAAGCATAAACATAAAATCCTACTAAACAATCAACCAAAATTTAAAATCCATTTTCAGTTTTACTTCATCAGATGGGTTCAAAATATAAATGGCCAAAATTACAGAGTGGACATAGCCAACTATAAAAGGGCTGGACAAGGACTTACTCTAGACTTACTAGAGATTCTTGTAGGGAAGATTTGACCATAGGATACCTTCTCCCTCACCACCCAGGTGACATTATTTTCTGCAGTGCCGTTTTAATATGAGAACAGGCCGTGTAAGTACACTTTTAATAAGACAACTGTCTTTTGGCAGTTGCATTTTCTCATGCAATCATACATTGAAGTGGGCCAAATAATTTTCATTTTGTAATTGTCCCTTAGAGTACTGAATTCATAAACCAGAATCATGTAGGTAGCAGCATATTGGAAGCCATTGTGGAAGGAGATATCTTATACTTCCTTGTTCAATGCTTTTTTTGTGCACTGGTGAGTTATATTTGTAATCTCCCAGGTGTAGCTTTTCCCTCCAGCTCACTGTGGGTTATAGAAGTGGACTTAGGAGCCACCCAACTGTCCATATACATTCTGACCTTCTCAGAGGGTGATGGGGTTGTTTTTTTTCATCCCATGGGCAAGCATGAAGAGCTGAACATCTCTTGTGTGTACCCTCCAACATTACTCAGATGAAGACTCTTGTGGCCGAATAACATCTGCACATGATCAAGATATTAATGAGGAGGAACACAGAAGACAGGAGAGGCTGAAGCAATTCATTTTTGCCTGAGATCACAGAGAAGGGCACATCCCCATCCTCTCCATCCACTGAGTGAATTGAGAACAAAACAATTGCATTTTGAATTAAGTTTGAAGTGACTGGGGTAAACCAAGAATAAAGGGAAGAAATGGGTGCAGAAGAAAGAAACTTGAACACTTGGATAGGTGATATGGCAGAAGATTAGGATTGTCCCTGTCAAACCAGAACAATTAGATGATATGCACTAGTTCTGGACGGAGTTGAGCCTGGTGGCCTGTTGGCAGTCTTGTTCAGAGCCTTGTCATTTTGTGACTTTTTTCAGCAGTCTTCAAATTCTGTGTCTCCCATTGGGGAAAGATTTCTCAGAAGAATGGCTATTTAAAATGTCTCTTTTGTCTAAAAGAGAAGACCATAATGCCAGACTTTCACTCCTCGTGCATGTCACAATCAAGCTACAAATCATAAAGTCATCCTTTGAGAAGAGGCCCTTAAATCTTCCAACATTGATATAGTTACTCAAAATCAACTCCCATTGATCTTATTCAGTGCAAGCAGCTTTGGGTATCTTAGAAACACTTCCTCGTTAAGACTTTCTTGAATCCAGTAAGCAAAGTGTGCTGAAAGATCTACTAAGAGCCTACCGCTTGGTCCCATGTGTCACCTACATAAAGGTAGGTGTTCCTACAGTTTCCGTCACAAGCCACCATAATCAACCCAGTGTCTCTTTGACCTCAGGGAAGTGTTTTAAAACTGCTTTGTAAATTGCTTCAGTTCAACATGAGCCCTCAAGTGCCCTAAGAAGAATAGAGCAATAACCAAAGCTCTTTCTTCAGATATCCCTTCACTTCCAGCTGAACAATTTTTCTTCCTGAGAATGTTGCTGAGGTGCCAGCTCCCATGGTTTTTCCATCCTAATAGTCATCCATATGGTACCATAGAGATTACTCTTCCTCTTGTTCCTTCTTCACCTGAACCACAGCCATCAAGAAACCAATTCTGGTGAAGAAGCCTGCGTCGTATTATCAACACAGAGTTTGGTCCTCTTCATCATCTTCTTCACCACATTCTCAGCTTTTTAATCTCATATTCCTCTGTACCATCAGTCTCATAGCTCTTAGTCTCGCTTTACGGAATATGCCACTATTTCCACAGACAAACACTGTGGTAGGCATGATACTTAGATCCAATGTTATTAACATCTTCAAGATTCAGGTTAACATTGTTTTTGACTTCCTTCAGTAAGACTTCTGTTACTAAAAACCAATTTTACCACCATTTCCACAGTGCCTTCTAATGTGAGCTTCCAAATGAGGCCCTGGCTACCATGGCTCAGCACGAGCATCCATCTTCTCATCAGGTCCTCAAGAAAAATATTAACAGTTCTTCAGGTTGTGCAGTGCTCATAAAATAGTGACTGGACCTGCAGAATTCACATGCAGGAATGTGCCTCTGGAGGGTTTTGGAAGTACATTCAGAGAGCTTGATGCAGGGGAAGAAACTCTATGCATGAAATCACTTTTCCCCCCAAATAATTTTATTAAACATTTAGTAGGGGATGGAGGCAGACGGGAAGGAAAAGGAGAAATTTGGAGATGATAGATTAATTAGTTGCATCTTTATAATTGTCTGGTATGTCGCAAAGAGAAAACCAAGACGGTGAAGGTTGTTGGAAGAATGAAAAGTTCTTTTACAATATTATCATGGTTACAACAAGTCTACATCTCTATTTCTTTAACACATTTTACATAATATATTGAGGATTCTAACAATTTTAATTTTAAGTCAGTTGGTTGTACCTTATTTATTTTATTTATTTACAGTATTTATATTCCGCCGTTCTCACCCCGAAGGGGACTCAGGGTGGATCACAATACACATATATACGGCAAACATTCAATGCAGTTTTTGACATACAAGACATACAGACAGGCAGAGGCCATTTCAGCAGTTCTTCCACTTCGGATCCTCCTGGAGGTTGCTCGATTCGGCCACAAGGGGAGCTGTCGCTTCGTCCACTATGACGCCAAGCCTTTTAAAAAAATTGTAGTATTTCCTCCTTGCTCCTCCGGCATTTTTATGGTGTCATAAATTAGCCTCCCCGCTTTAAGCGCTCCCTAATTTTTCTACTCACAGCTGTTTTCGAACTGCTTAGGTTGGCAGTGATCTGGGCAATTTCTTTTATAACAGCTTTTTTTAAAAAAACTACTATTAACAGTTGGGCACCCAACTCCGACTCGGGCTTCGAACTTGCCACATGTTGGTCAGCAGTGATTTATTGTAACTGATGAACCAGTTGTGCTACCAGCCCAGTATCTTCTATATTCTCACATTGTCTCTTGGTCTTCATATATACTTTCCAATTTCTTCAATGGTAACTAAACTGAAAATTTCATCACAGATTATTTCACATTAAAAGTTTTCTTACATTATTATTTATATCTACAAAGAAAGTTCTACAGTTTTCATTTAGATCATTAATAGGTTTATCATTTTATCATCATACTGTCTCACTTTTGGTATTTAGATCTGATATATTTTCCATCTATATAATTCTTGGGGTCAAAAGGTCTTCAAATTTAACCATAATCTCTCAGTATGATAATGTTCTTATAGTCCATTTTTAAGAACTTTCCCTGGTAGCTCCTGAAGACCAGATCTTTCACACTTCTCTTTCTCAAGGTTTTCTTCCCACTAGTCCATCTGACCTTGTTTTGTATCAATCTATTTCACTCTGACTCTCTTTCTGTACTATGCATACATAAACACATTCATATATATATATATATATACACACACACACATATATATGCATATATATATATATATATAGAGAGAGAGAGAGAGAGAGAGAGAGAGAACACACTTGAGGTGATGGCTATCATCCAATAAGTTTTAGAGAGAATGCTGCCAAACAGGACTGTGGTAGTATCACACTGTGGGCTACTAACTGAATAAGCAAGGAGACACAAAGGTAGACACCCTATTCTTATTCACATTTTGCTGTGTAATTGGTTTAGTTCACAAAAGATCTGTTGTGGAATCGCTTTATCCCACAAAATATTTGTCCTTCAGTACTTCATCTTCCCAGAGAGCAGAACGTTGAAAATTGAGGCAGATACTGACAGTCAAACTCCTGTTTCTTACACGAATGAAAGATGCATCAGACCACTCTCGTACAGATCTTCAAACAATGGAACCTGCCCACAATAGACCTGTTTGCTTCTAATCTGAAGAAACAATACAAAATATTCTGTTCCAGGATTTATGAAGAACAGAGCTCCCTGGGTAATGCATTTCTGTTCAATTGGAAAGGCCCTGTAGTATATGCCTTCCCTCCGTTTCTTCTGATCATGAGGGTGATTGCCAAGATATGCCAGGATAGAGTCGGGGGCATTCTTACCACACCATGAAGGCTCAGAAAACCATGGTCTGCATGTCTCCTTCATCTTTCCAAACAGAGGCAACAGAAGTTTCAACTCAGCTCAGATCTTCTCACCTTTCATGAAGGGCGAGACTTCCAGATTTACAAATACTACTGATGCCCTAGTACAGGAGTGCTTACACTTTTTCAGCATGCGAGCTACTTATAAAACAACCAAGTCAAAATGATCTACCTACCCACTACAAAAATGTGAAACGTATAACACAATATCTGCTTTGAACTGGGTTTTCTGAGTCCACACTGCCATATAATCTGATTCAAAGCAAATAACATGGGATTTTATTCAACTGTGTAGAAAAGACCTCAGATAGCCCAGGGCCAGCAGCACTTGGGTGGTGTCAGGAGCCTGCGAGGTAGGACTGAGCCTTCCTCCTGCCCTGCCTGCGATCTACCAGGATGACCTTTGCGATCTACCAGTAGATCACGATCTACCTAATGAGCACCCCTGCCCTAGTATGTTCATTTGTAAACTAATTACCAGTTTCAGTCAGGCACATTACCCCCCCCCCACACACACATATCTACAAATTGGTGAAGTTTTCTGACTTTCTGAACTCTTAAGCATGGCACTAGCAACCTCACAGGCGTTGCCAAGTGGTTTCTGGTCTCCGCCTTCATTAATCTCTCATTACAGATCAGATACTTAAATCTCAAAAAAGCTGCCTTTGGAAGATCAGTGCTTTTCCCCTGTGTGGAATGACACTTGTCAACACTCCCTCTTCCTGTGGTTAGTAGTTTGATAGTCTCCCATTTGTGTGAGTTACAGCAACCAAGAAGAAGGACAGTTTGCATATCTGTAACAGTGATTCTTCGACTGGTCATCTGGAAAGTCACATAACCTCATCCATTATCCTTTCATTGATTCCCGCGTCTTCTTAGGCTTTTGTCCGCTGCTTCAGTGACAAAGGAACCATGTATTTTGTTGAGAACCGTGGTAATATGCTGTGTAAGGTGGCCAGGGTTACTATCAAAGTGGTTCTCAACCTGTGGGCCCCCAGGTATTTTGGCCTACAACTCCCAGAAATCCCAGCCAGCTTACCAGGTGTTAGGATTTCTGGGAGTTGAAGGCCCAAACATCTGGGGATCCAAAGACTGCTCTAGAGGGTTCGGAATTATGCACTCTGCAAGTGAGTTTTGTGAGTTCACAGATGACCTCTCGAGGAACTACTGTTACAGGTGTGCAACCTGTCCTTCTGAAGCAATACTTTGAATATGTATTTACTTACACTTTATGGGATTTACTAATAAGACATTTAAAAGCATTTTGATTGTTTTAAACAGGTAACCTTGATAAACATGTGGAGTTGGAAAAAATGGTGGCACAGTTTCTTGGTGTTGAAGCATCACTAACATTTGGCATGGGATTTGCTACAAATGCTATGAATATTCCGGCATTAGTTGGAAAGGTGAGTGGCATCGTTAAAAATAATACTGTCTTTATTGACTCCCAGGAAGCTTTAGAACCATTTTGTTGTTACTGTTTATACCTTTTGGTTGATGGATTAATTCTCAGTTCAAGGTGTTGTACATTCATCTTTTCTAGTGTAGGGTCCTATTGCTGATCAGTTTATTCTTTAAATTATACAAAAGGCAAGGGTAGCTAGCATCCATATTGTTATAGACAATTAGACATACATTAGGCCAGTGTTTCCCACCCTTTTTTGAGCCACGGCACACTTTTAACATTAAAAAAATCCGGGGGCACACCACCAACCAAAATGACACTCTAACACAGTAAAGAACGGCTGGGGGATGGTGACCTGCTGGGAGCAGCTGCTGGGAGTGCCAAAGCTGGGGGAGGGGGAGGAAGGGCCGAGTGGCGGTGAAGAAAAAGAAGAAGGGGCCGGGGCACCGCCTCCTTCGGCCGTTTCCCCAGCCAGCCTCCAATCTGCCATGACTCCCGCCACGACTCTCACCCCTCGCTCGCTGAAGCCGCACGGAAGAGGAGCCCCGCCTACTGAAGCCCGTCCACCGCTCATGCTTCTCCTCTGTGGGAGAACTGAAGCCGGGGGCGGGGCATGGCCATGCCCCGCCCCTCCACACGGCTTCAGCTCTCCCACAGCTTCGCCAGCCTTGAGGGGGCAGTGCCAAGAGAACCCAAGAGAAGTGAATTCATATAGACCAATTAGTTTATTAAATCAAGATTACAAAATATTTGCGAAAATTTTAGCAAATAGATTAAAGGATATATTACCAAAAGTGATAGGGGAAGATCAATATGGTTTTACAAAGGGAAGAAATATAAGCCATCCACTGAGAAATTTGATTAATATTATTGCCCAGAAAAGTAAAAAGGTTTGCATTTATCAAATTAGATGTATATAAAGCATTCGATACAGTTAACCACCTTTTTTATTCAACAGAATGAAGAATTTTGGAATAGGCAAAGAATTTATTGAGGTCATAAAGGAAATATACAAAAGGGGAAGGCAAAAGTGAAAGTAAATGGGGATACACTAGAGAAATAGTTATAGAAAGAGGGTTAAGCAGGGTTGCCCATTATCCTCAATGCTATTTACACTAGCTATAGAGTATTTAGCGGATAGAATAAGAAATAATGGTAGAATAACGGGATACAGAATAGGAAAGGAAGTTGTAAAAGTAAATTTGTTTGCTGATGATTTACTGATAATAACAGAAAACCCAATAGAATCACTAAAAGAATTGGAAATAATATTAGAAGACTTTCATAAGTTCTCAGGACTAAAGATCAATATCACAAAATCAGAATTGTTGGGATTTAATTTGGAGAAAGGATTATTAGAAGATATTCAGAGAAGGGAAGACATTAAAATAGCAAAAATAAAAATAAAATACTTGGGTATTTTTCTAACTAATAGGTCAGAGAGGCTGTGGGACTTCAATTATAAGAAAATATGGGGAAAAATACAAGAGCAAATGAAAAACTGGAAGGAAAAAAAATTTAAATATATCAAAGAGAATTAGGGCAATTAAAATGTGCATACTTCCTAAAATACTGTATTTGTTTCAAACACTGCCATTAGATATTTCACAACAAACATTTCAAAAATGGGATCGAGATATTAGAAAGTGGATATTTGGGGGAAGAGACCAAGAATAAGTAATAAGGAATTATATATGCCAAACAAAGAAATAGGATGGGGGATACCAAAATTACAAGAATATTATGAAGCTTTTCAACTGAAGACAATTTTAGAACTAGAAGAAGAAAATCAAGCAAAATGGATAAGAATAGAAAATGAAGTAAACAAAGGTCAAGGTGAATATGGAATTTTCACACAAAAATTGAAAGAGGTGATAGGGAAAACAATAGGCCCGAGGAAAATAGCTTTAAAAATATGGGAGAAATGGAAAAGAAATGGATGCCATTTTTCTCAAAGGAAGCCCCGATAGGGAGTCTGAGAAACAAAGAGGATAAGAGCGTCATCAAGAAACTGGAACAGTGGGGATATTGTAAAATAAAAGACTTATATAACGAAAAGAATGTACTAATGGAATGGAGTCAGTTGAAAAACTTAGGAGGAGAAAGATTTTGGCTAACATTGAGAGGCATTTGGGAACAAATAAAAAAGGAAGATAGCAATTCGGTGAAAATATAATAGATAGGATATTAAAAGAAAGATCCAGTGGAAGGCAAAAGGGTTAGGCAAAATATATGGAAGAATGCTGGAAGATAAGGAATTTATGTATAAAAGGATGGAAAATAGGTGGGAAAGGAAGGAGGCCTAGGGAAAGAAAGAATAGATAGGATAAGGATTGGACTAAATAAAATAAAAATAGAAAAATATAGGGAACTAGAGCAGAAAGTAATAACAAAATGGTACAGGACACCAATCCAACTGGCACATACGATCCAGGGTCTAATCCGAAATGTTGGCACTGTGGGAGTAGAGAAGCCTGGCACGCACATCTCTGGTGGGAGTGTAAGGAGATACAAAGGTTCTGGAATCAAATTTTTAGGAAGATCGAACTATATACAAAAATAAAAAATGATTTAAATATGGATATTCTCTTAAAAGGGATATGCGGGGATAGTAAAATCAAAGCGCAAGAACAAAAATTAGTTATGATGATGTTTAGAGCGGCACATGCCGTGATTGCCTGGGGGTGGAAAGAAAAAGAACTGGAACCTTGAAAAATGGTATGAATATGTGTGGGAACAAGTTCAGCTGGAAATTATGGAGATTATAAGAAATGAAAAACTAGGGACAGAAAAGCAGAAGAAAATCAAAGAAATATGGTTACCCTTCAAAACTGGATACAGGAAGCTAAACCAGAAGATGAACATTGGGGGAAAAACTGGACAGAATGCAACGATGGCTCAAATAAATGAAGGACTAACTTGTCAACGGGGGAGGGGGAGGGTCAGGGGGAAGAAAAATGTATTGTAACTAAAGCAATGTAAAGTAAGAGTAAATGTAGTATAACAATACAATAAAAATCTTTAAAAAAAAAAAAAAAAAAAAAAAGGCTGGCGAAGCTGTGGGAGCGCTGAATCCGGGGGAGGGGGCGGAGCCAGGCCATGCCCCGCCCCCGGCTTCAGTTCTCCCACAGAGGAGAAGCATGAGCGGTGGACGGGCTTCAGTAGGCGGGGCTCCTCTTCCGTGCGGCTTCAGCGAGCGAGGGGTGAGAGTCATGGCGGGAGTCATGGCAGATTGGAGGCTGGCTGGGGAAACGGCCGAAGGAGGCGGTGCCCCGGCCCCTTCTTCTTTTTCTTCACCGCCACTCGGCCCTTCCTCCTCCTCTCCCAAGCAGCAGGAGGAGGGGGGAAGGAAGGGGGGCAGAGAGCTTTTCTCGCGGCACACCTGATGATCGCTCACGGCACACTAGTGTGCCACGGCACACTGGTTGAGAAACACTGCATTAGGCCAACAAAAAGGGCTCTGTAACCTACAAGACTGTCTTGTAGCTGGTGCGGCAGAAATGGTGGGATGGGGGAAAAATCTTAAGAGTCATTTAGTCTCTATGTTCTATTGAAAGAATGCTGTGGAGGAAAAGTTCAGCAGACAGACCACCTAAGCTTATCCAGTAAACTCTTAATAGTCCCTAAAGCAGCTGGATGTAGAAAGGGAAACATAAACAGTAAGCCTTTATTCTCTGTTTGAAAAATCCTCCTCCTCCAACCTTGAAAATTTCATACTTTCACTACCTTGGTGGTTCTCAACCTGTGGTCCGTGGACTACCAGTGGTCCCCAAAAACTAAAATATGGTCCGTGGCCTCACTGTTACTATGCTGTTGCAACCAGAGCGACTGGTCTCACGAAACCTTCTTATAGTGCAAAGGCTTATTAAATATGGTTTTCTGTGGGTGAGCAGATGGCGACTACTGACTGGCATATATTATGCATGCAAAAGTAGAGCTGATGTTGTCTATCCAATGCAATTTTCTGAATCGACACCCCAAATAACCAAACCGAATCTGATTCGTAACATTTTTGGTACTAATGTTGGAGAGTGATCCCTGGTCAACTGGTCCCTGGCCAAAAAAAGGTTGGGAACCAGTGCACTATCTGGTGCAAGCTCTCGGTTCTAGAAAGCAGCCCATTTTAGGCAGCTGTTTACATTGGACGGTTCTTGATATGAGCGTTGAGCTCAGTATATTCCTATTTGCTTGATTCATGGCTTCTGTGTCTTTTTGACACACAAGTAAACATGCTGCAGAATTGCAAACAAAGACTGCTTCTATTTTAGACTCTAACTTAGTTTGATTATAATTTTATGTTTATATTGTATTATTAGTATACTTTTTGTTCTTGTTTTGTTTTCAACTTTAGCATCTTAGATTGAAGGATGGGTTAAAATAGTTGAATAATGCAAAGGGTAGTTGAATAATGCAAAGGGTAGTTTGCAGGGGGCAGAGTTACAAATAATAGTTTAGTACTAGACTGGATTCATGTGTTTATTCTAATTCTTGTTATTCATCATATATTTCTACAGGGATGTCTTATTTTAAGTGACGAACTTAACCATTCTTCACTTATTCTTGGGGCAAGGCTCTCAGGTGCTACAATTAGAGTTTTTAAACACAACAGTAAGTATTAATTCAGGATATTTGGGTAACAAGTATTTAAGTGACATTAAAGTAACTTATACCAACTCAAGGGTGTTGATTGTAAGGTGGTGTGCTAATTTCTGTCACATAATTTAGATGAAAATGTTTTATTTTAAATCTTACTATGCATCACTTTTCTTTGTAATGTAACAAAACTGTTGTTCTTGTTGCTGTTGCTGTGTGCCTCCAAGTAATTTCTGGCTTAGGTCCACCTTAAAGTTGCCATACCACAGGCATTTCTCAGCATGATTTGTTTAGAGAGAATTTACCATTGCCTTCACCTGAGCTTGAGAGATTATGATGTATCTGAATTTTCCCACAGAGTTTTCATGGTTGAGGGAGAATTCAAACTGTGGTTTCCCATGTCCTAATCTTGGAGCATTTTCAACACAACTGAAAACACGGGATGCAAAAAGATGAATAGGGACTGTCCCTGCCAAATCAGATAATTGGAGGATATGTTAGCTAACTATAACTTTGCAACTGATCCAATATTTACCTACTATTGATCCAAAGATGATTAACTACAGCTTGTTGAGAATATTCAACATAGTTTGTAATAATGTTATTGAGTTCATATTGCTCCATATACTTGTATGGAAATTCATTGAATGGTTTATAGAAAAATAATATATTGTTCTTTTGTTTGTACCTGGATTTCATTTGACTCTGAAATGATCCAACAAGTGCAGTTATTTACAAGCTTATCTTCTAACTACTGTTTTCTCTTTTGTTTTGTTTTTTGGTGCCAGAAGCGACTTGAGAAACTGCAAATTGCTTCTGGTGCCATGATGGCACAATAGGTTAAACCCTTGTGTTGTTTGATTTGCTGACTTGAAGGTCAGCGGTTCAAATCTGCAAGATGGAGTTGAGTGCCTGTCTGTCAGTTCCAGCTTCCCATGCGGGAACATGAGAGAAGCCTCCCATAGGATGGTAACACATCCAGGCATCCCCTGGGCAACGTCCCTGCAGACGGCCGATTCTCTCACACCAGAAGCGTCCACTTGATTGAAATGTATAAATATGTATTTGGTTGTTTAGTCTGCAAGATGGAATGTGATTATGTAGCCTAGATTTAAGTTTAAAAGCCAGCCTTTGGAGGCACTTCTCAAACCTGGTCCGAATAGGAAAGTCTTTTCAGGTTTTGCAGTGAGAATCCCCATACCTAAAAGAAAAAACCACATTAGGAATCAGACACTGGGTTTTAGAAACAGTATTTAGATAAGAGATGGCATTTAAGAAAGGCTGCAAGAAAGGTGAATAGTTCACAGAGGGGGGGAAATGAAAGCCGCTTTGCATCTACCTCCTACACAGAGAGATACGTAATCTCTGTATATAGTGCACGTGAAAGGAGCATCTGGTATGTGGATTGTATTCACAAAGGATACATGCTGTCAATAAGACCATTGTGCTCTAGCTCACAACAAAGAGTTTTGTGGCATTTTTAAGGCTAGCAAGTGTATTATAGCCTAGGGTTTGGAGACTTCCATTCACTTTGTTAATAATATTAGAATAATGGGAGGAGTATCCAGGTGTGTATGTCACATGGCTGAGCATAGGATGCTGGCAGTGAGGTCATAGCTAAGTCAAATACAGAAAATAGTGGCAATAACTATTAACATTGGCCTCTCATGGCAAACAATGCTATCTGTTGCTTTATAATATGAAAAAAATGTCAATGGTAGATCAGATGACAACACTTCTGAGCAGTCGTTAATATCTCATAAATGATGCTTATCACACTGCATGTTTTAATGAGTTCTACCTATTACTGGGATGCTTATGTTACCATCAGTGGTTTTGTTAATGACTCATGCTAATAAGGTAATTATTACTGCTAGTACATTCTTCATCCCTTTTTCCTCTGATCTCACTTACAACATTTCACTTCCAAACATGCACTGTTTATATATTTGAATTCCAAGATTATACCATATGAGGAAGTGGGCTGCAATTTCCAAAGCTCCTGTAATAATAAGCTAGTTAATTGTATAAACATGACAAGACTCTGTTGTTCTGGCTCCAGCAAACTAACAGCTTTCCATTTAGAAATGGATATTTAACAGTACAGCCCCGTTTTTTCCCCTTGCACAAGCTATCCCTATGTGGATCAACCGTTGGAATCTTTACTTAGAATCCTAGTGTGCTGTTTTACCTGGATACATGGCTTGATTACAAATAAAAATAGGCTTTTCCATTGATGTGTGGGGAACAAGTTTAAATCCCTTCTGAAGGTCAAAAAGGGATTCTGAACAAACTGTAACCTCAGAAGTACCAGTTTGCAAATGTTCTCCTAAAAAGGTTTCCCGGGCATTTGTGGTGATAGTGACGGTAGTGGCTGTACCAATGGAAATTTCTTTTTCCAATGTGCTTTTAATTTAACAGTTCTTTTTATATTGGGTTCAATATATTGCTGCCCTGCCCTGAACATTGTGCTCCATTTTGTTTGCATTTTATATATTTTTCTTCATGGTTTCTGTGAAATCAAACACTGAAAGAAACCACTTTACAGGTAGTTTTCCTGAGTTTCTTTGAGTGGTCCTCTATGAAGTCACACAAATGGGCTGTTCTGTACCTTGATAGAGTACATTCAGAACCTTCTAGAGCTCTAGATATACTTTTTGACAGTAACACTCTCCCAAATGGTAAAAAATAGGCAGGAGATGCCAAAATCCCAGTTACTTTTGTTCTGCCACATCAGCAGAGAATGCCATTGCTTCATCATTGTCTTCAAAGTTTTCAGTTCTGACTCAGTTTGCTTTCAACTACTCTCCTTATGTCTCTTCTTGACTATGTCGTCTACTTTCATGGTTTTTGACCCCAGCCTTTTTCTCAGTGCCCACTCCTCTGGCTCCTGACCTCGTAGCTTATGCACTTATGCATCGTCTAGCTTCTCTGCTCTATCTGCCTCAAATTACAGGCTCTTGCGCTTTTCGGTGACTATCAAACACCTTTTAAAACACCAGATTGTGGTGGAAAGATTCTGCATACAGATTGACATTCAAAGTGTCTTGGGGAAGGGCATGTTGTTCATCCTGCTTGCACTGCCAGACCTTTACATCCCAAGCCAGGCAAAACCATGAGTCTCACCTTAAGGCTCTAGTATGCAAGCATGCACCAACAGCTCCCACCTCTACTGTAAAAGACAGCCAATAAGGTGCCTCCATTTCAACCTTGAAGTCTTTGGTTCTGCAGAAGTTTACCTCTGCACTACTTCTCACTTAGTGCAGTCGTCAATCTCAAAGGGTTCTCCCATTTATTTTGAAAGTTCTGCCAAGCTAGGAACTGAGGTCCTTAATGCTGTCGCAGCCATCAATGTGGTTGGCTCTGCATTCCTCCTCTTCTGTTCACCCTTCCATGAAATGTTCTTCCAAGCACATTGTCCCATCAAAGACTAAAAAAACCAAGCACAAGAATGAAATGATCTCCCTGGGAGGAAAAAACTCATTCTGGGAAAATCCATGAAGTCTGGAGATGACAAAGCTAACCAGGTAAAACAGATAAAGAAGTGTAATGTTGGAAGAATATTGGAAGAATGATCTTTCACCCCGGTTATGCCTCAGACATGGATTCACTGGATCTTGATGGTCATAGTAGGATCCACCTGTCTCAACCACATCATCGAGATGACCATTTCCATCATTCCCATTACAAGACTTATGAATATGAGATTCACCTTCAACACTGGCAGTCTTGAGCATATTTCATCCACCAGTTTCCTGCTTTAATCCCAGGCAGTCAGCATCATAAATCACTCTCTAGTTGGCAAGTCCAGCATGATGTTAGTGCCCCAGAGAAGTTACCCATGCCCTCCTCCATGAGAGCTTTATCCTCTCATACAGAAATCTATAGGAACCTTCTGCATGATCTTTATGAGGATTCTGATTCATCCTTGTCAGTTTCTCACCCTTATATGTCTCTAAAACTTCTTGTCATGGACCCATCTCCAACAGATGACTTTAGATTGTTTGCTGGCCTTATGCTGATACTTATTTGAGCCTTTGACTTACCTTCACCTACCAGAGAAGGAAAATATCATCGCTGACACTGTCAGCAGATCCTCGAGATAGTGCCACAAGTGGCACATCCATCTCAACAAATTGGTCCCTTTATTTGTTGCCTGGAGTCAGCCTAAATTAGACCTCTATGCTTCCACACTGAACCTTTAGTGCTAACACTTTAGCTCGAGGACTCAATGTCAACACAGCCCAGGCTGCGTAGGTGACGGGTTTCTTTTCAACTGGATAAGACATCTCCTTTACATATTCCCATTTATTCCCCTAATTGCCATGGTTCTAGCTTACAGAACCAACTGTTTCAGTCTGAGATGGCCATAACAACCCTGGTTCCAGATTGTGACACTATAAAATGCGAGTTCCAATTGCTCTATCAGTGATCCCATCTCTTCCAAATCTAGCAGTGTCCTCAGAATGGATGATCCTTATCTTTGCTTCCATAAGGACAATGTGGTCCTTCTTGCTGGTGTTACCTTATTTTCAAATATTGTTTCCACATTCCATTTTGGGGCATTGTTTTACTTGCCTGCTTACAGGACCCAACATTAAAGTCTACACTGCTTGGGTGTTCAAAGAACCCCAGGCCTTTTATATCCGCAGGACTGTTCCTCACAGGAAATCCCCTACACTGTTCCTGAAATCCTCCTCCAATGCCCTGGCCTTACTTGTAACATCCCAAAGACTTAGTCATATAAGCTTGCTGGCCAGGTTCCAGCAACTGCAATTCATGGGCACTGCCTGTGCTCTTGATATGTCTACAGCAGTGCTGTCCAACTTCTGGCGGGTCCAGGGTCGGATAAGAGGTCACTGATGACCAGCCCAGGCCCCGCCCCCAGGCCCCGCCCCCTCCTAAAGCCGCCGAAAAAGGGCAGAAGGCGGCGCCAACGGCAGCGCGTCACAGGCCTGGCGTGACGCGCTGCCCCTTGGCACCGCCTACTCCTTTTCGGCGCCCCCCCTCCCTTCCTAGGCCGGGGGAGCCGCCGAAAAGGAGGAGTAGGCGGCGTCTCTAGGATGGAGGACCACCGCCTCCCAAAGATACTACTCTATGGTGAACTCGCCATGGGTCAGCGCAAGAGAGGCGCCCCCCAAAAGAGATATAAGGACTCCCTGAAACAACATCTCAGGCTCGGCCAGATTGATCACCAACAATGGTCCACCCTGGCCTCACATCGGGAGGCATGGAGAAGCACTATCCACAATGCCAGGCCTGTGACGCGCTGCTCTTGGCACCGCCTTCTGCCGTTTTTCGGCGGCTCCCCCGCCCTAGGAAGGGAGGGAGGGCGCCGAAAAGGAGGAGCTAGCTCTCTTCCTCCTCCCTGCCCCGCCTCCCCCTCCCCCCCGGCCGCCATTTTTTTAAAAAAATCGATTTAAAATTTTTTTTAAAAAATGGCGGCTGAGGGCATAGGTGGGGCCGTGTCCAACAGGCTACGGGGCCGCATCCGGTCCCGGGGCCGCCAGTTGGACAGCCCTGGTCTACAGTATTTCCGAAGGTTATACTCTTTGATGAGATATGTAAGGAAGCTACCAAATCCATTCCACTTACTTTTGTATTACACTACAAAACAGATAGTAAACTGCCTGGGATTTCTGGGAGTTATAGACCAAAACACCTGGTGACCCACTGGTCGGGAACCACTGTTCTAGGTTATATTGTTACTAGATTAATAATATATGAAACTACCAAGTAGTAGCCAAGTAGTAGATGTGGTTGCTTATGACATACTTGTCTTTGGCAAAGCGGTATTCTTTTGATGTGTGGCATGAGATCTGCCTCCCATGATTAGTAATCACCCATTTGTGTGATTCACAGAGACCAAAAAGAAAAATAAAGCATTGCTTACATGTAACTGTGTTTCTGCAAGTGGTCATCTATAAAATCACATGATCCCACCCGTCCTCCCAACTTTGAATCGTGTCATCCCTAGTGACATTTGCTTCTGCTCTGGTGGCCGTGAGATTGGGTTTTGGTGCCGCCTGCCTATTTATACCATTGTAGGTGGTGCTATTGCCAAATAGGATCTCTAGAGCTCTAGAAGGTTTTGAATGTGTCCTGCACAGGCACAAAACCATTCATTTGTATGATTTCACAGAGGACCACTCAGATAAATAACCTGTTCAGAGGCCCAGTGGAAAGAGGTGAGCTCTGCTTGGGGAGAGCCCTGACTGTTAGAGTGTGTTGGAGGGCTATATATTTGTTTGGGTGTTTGTTTGTAAGGTGGTGTGTTTATTTTAGGGCTATGTGGTTGTTCTGGTTTCTAGTGTGCTAGTTGCTTTGCTTGAAGCCATGTGTTTCAGGTTGTGTGCTTGAGGGGTCAGAGTAGGCGTAGTCATAGTAAAAACATAAAGACTTTTCCATACCTCCATTGCAAAGAAGTAAAAAATGAGAGAAATTGAGTTGTTTTTTTCCATAAATTTGCAGTTGTTTCTCATTCCATTGGGTTAGTCTCTAAGTAACGTTGGCATTGGAAACTATTAGGAAAACTATGTTGTAAGAAGTCATTATTGCAATTATCTCGATGATCTGATTTGGCCAACAAATCATTCACATGTAATGACATTCATTATTATAATATTATTGATACATGGGATACAACTTTGCTCCCAGTAGGTATGACAGTTATAGATTTTCCTCACCTGTGATGCACAGGCTCTCATGAACTAAATAATTTCCTTTTGGCTTCATTGGGATATAACTTGTTCCCTTTTGGAAAACAATCAAATCTCCAAGCCAGGAAACAGTAGCTTACTAAAGTTTATATGTTTATTTATTTTGTATCAAAAGCATTGCATAAATTAGTATAAAACTGATAAAAATAGAAGGCACACAGGTGGCTAAATATCTTTTGACCAAAAACAGGCAACAGCAATGGCAGTTTCTGTAGCCTCTAACAATTCCTCCTCTGTACATGAGGCAGGGCACAGTGGATAAGCATACAGATGCGGAGTTGTCTGTTCTGCTCCACAGTCACACAAGGTATGGGATTCCTTTAGGTAGTGCCATTTTTCCAGGTTGCCTTTTGATCTGCCCACTCCACTTCTGAGTCTATTCAGGGACTTCCAAGTTGCCCATTCTTGGTTTGCCTCTGGAGGAAGACCCTTGCGGGGGGCCATCCAGTTGGGATTTCCCGGTTTAGCTGCTGAGAGGGGTACCTTTGCTGTTGCTGAGGGGATGCCAAGAGGAATTGTAGTTTTCATAAAGCTTTTCCTTGATTTGAATCTACTGGGAGGAGTCTGGTAGCCATGTAGTGGATGGCTTTCACAGTGCTCAACCTTACTTCTCTCACATTTAGCAGCAACTTCCCGTCGTACATCGGGGGGCAATGCCAGCTGGCTTGTACTTTATCAACAGGTGTAGGTTTAAGACATCCTTGATTATTCTGCATGTTTCGTTCAATGCTATGTTCACCTGTTTTGCGTGGGCATACTTATGCCAAACAGGACATGCATACTCATCAGTTGAGTAAGACAAGGCCAGGGCTGATGTTCTTATTAATTTTTGGTCTGCACCCCATGTGCTGCCAGTAAGTTTTCGCAGGATGTTATTGCGTGCAGCTACTTTTTGCTTGGTGTTCAAGAAGTGTTTCCTATTTGCTAGTGTTTGATCTAAGGTGACATGTTTATATGTGCAAGATGTTGAATAGTTCAGACCCACAACAGAATTATCATGGTTGCCTTGGTCCCAAGATCACATACATTTTTAGCGTAACATAATAAGTCACAGGACCCAAGATGGTGTAGTATTTTGGTTATTGAACAAAGACATTGAGGGAAAGGGGTCAATTCCCTGCTCCAATATGGAACCCCACCAGATGACCTTGGGCAAGTCACACTCTCTGAACCTCAGAGGAAGGCAAGGGCAAGACTGCCCATGAATTATTGGCTGAACCAGAATATGAAGCCAGATTTCTCCAGTCGAAATGTTATCTTGCTTATACTACTGAATTAATATTTAATGGACAGATTTTTTTTCCTTAGGTGGTAAAAGACCTTTAGAACAGTACTTAAACTCTCTTGATGTGAGAGATAGGAAGCCAGAATGGCCTACTTATCCTTCCGGAAACAGGCTTTTAAAGAAGTGTTTTTAAAGATCAAGTCAGGAGATGCTGTCTTTTTACCTCTGAATATGTTTTAATCCGTTTTTAAGGATTTTAACTGTTTACTTTTTAAACCATATTTTTTAATGTTTGTAGATTTTAGGTTTTAAATTGTATTTCATTTGGTTCATACTGTAAACCACTTTGAGTCTCTTTTGTAGATAGAGAAAGTGGGATATAAATAAACATAATTATACTATAATATGGCAGTTGTTGATTGTTTCTGCTAGAGAACAGTATCAGATTTGTGCCAGTTGATTATGAAAGTTTCTTTCATGCCTGGAAATAATCCAGGAACAGGTAACAGATAGCTCAGGGACTAGCAGTGGTCCACTGGCCACCACTGTGAGTAGTATTGTTCTAGATCATTGGTTCTCAGCTGGTAAACTGGCTGGGATTTCATACTATTTAGTAATAATAATAATAATAATAGCTTTATTTATATCCCGCCCTATCTCCCTGTAGGGACTCAGAGCTGTTTAGAACAAATATTGGCAAACATTCAATGCCATAAGATACTAGATAAAAACAAAATAACCAAAACCACAAAGCAAATCGACATCTCTATCAATAATAATAAAGACATTACAAAATTGGACACTGAAAACAAAATTACAATTTCTCACCTAACTTTACAAAACAAACAAGGAACAAAAAATATCAAGATGAACGGTATAAAATTAATTAAAAATATATGAGTTTAAAAACCAGCAGAAAAATGACAAGTGACAAGCTGCCTTGGCTGTTTTAAACAATGATAGGTTTTGAGATAAAGGCTACTATTGACGAGTTTAAATCAAATCGTTCATGTACAGTTTTTCTTGTATTTTCATAACTAGATATACAAAGCTTAGAAAAGTTATTGAAGGATGCAGTAATACATGGACAGCCTCGAAGCCGGAGAGCATGGAAAAAAATTCTCATTCTGGTAGAAGGCATTTACAGGTATGGCTAAAAACAAATATGGATCTTGCCATAGGCATATTCCAAGGACTTGTTAAATACATTGATCTCACCTTAAATGTGCATAATGGGGTGAAATTAAATAAGCATACTGCCTCTTTTAGTTGCATGTAAGCCATTGAACATGTCCAGTAGACCTTTTGTTTTTGAAGTACAAGGTTCCATCCTCTGCTATATTTCAATCTGGAAATCAAGATGACTCCCACCCATGATTTAAAGTTAATGTTGAAAATGAAAGTGTCCCAGCAGAACATTTAAGAGCATCATTATACAAACGTTTTCTTATTTGGGGTGTGTCTTTGATTAACATATAATGGTCACACTGTATTTGTGCAGAACTCCTTGGAAACCTCTAGAGTTGTGTTTCCTGCCACTCCTCAATACAAGTGCCTGTTTGCGTTGTTGTAGTTTTTTTCGGGCTATATGGCCATGTTCTAGAGGCATTCTCTTCTGACGTTTTGCCTGCATCTATGGCAAACATCCTCAGAGGTTGTGAGGCACAAGTGCCTATCCTTTGTTTCTTTCTGGCTCTCACTGTGATAACATCAGTAGGAAGCTGGCTGCGTTTTGGTGAACTATTGTATTGTATTCTGTCTGTTTCTTATTCTATCATGGCATGTTTCCTTCTGGAATTATTCCGACAATCAGATTAGAGACAGAATTCTGATGAACATAATGCTCATTTTATGGAAACTTTCCTTGTAAGTTTCCTCTGCCTCCAGTTTAGCACTTATTTAGCTGCACCAACCAAACTGTTTTTGACACTGTCTTGTAAAGAATGGAACAGAAGTCAGCCTATACTTTACCTTTTCTTGGTGAATACTGATAAACCTAGAATTTTGATTTTTGTCCTGAGCTGCTTATGAACAAAGGGGATTGTAGTTATGGATATACCCACACACTGAGTGCTCAATTGCTAACTTCTTTTATCTGTGTGTTTTTAGCATGGAAGGATCCATTGTACGCTTGCCAGAAATTGTTGCCTTGAAGAGAAAATACAAAGCCTACCTCTACTTAGATGAAGCCCACAGTATAGGTGCCATAGGCCCAACTGGCAAGGGAGTTGTTGAGTACTTTGGAATGGACCCTAACGATGTTGATGTATTGATGGGAACGTTCACAAAAAGCTTTGGAGCTGTTGGAGGATACATAGCCGGCAAAAAGGTAACAGCAATGTTTAATGCTCCTAGTATGTGTGAAATAATTTAGGTGCTTGGCCATCACTGGCATTGTAAAAAATCAAAAAGAGCCCTGGGTTTCTGAGGAAGTCTGGTCCCTTCTAACCTGGTTCGTAGGGCTGCTCCCCAGGGATGGAGATTTGCATTAAGTGAAGAATTCCACTCTGAATGCAGTATAGGTGCCCTTCCAGGTAATGTGCCAGCTTCTGACACATTACTTGGAAAAACTGTTAGTAAAACATCTGTCAGTTTTTCAGTTCTGTGTACACTATGTTTGCAATGAATTTCTGATGAAGCCATTCCTGTCAAATGCAAATTTTCTTTCCAGTAGAAGAAAGAGTGATTTGATGTCCACATTGAAATCTTCTTTTCTCTGGTTGAAGGAACTAGTGGACTACTTACGGGTTCACTCGCACAGTGCTGTGTATGGTGCATCTATGAGTCCACCTGTAGCAGAACAAATAATAAGAGTAATGAAAAGCCTAATGGGTCTAGATGGAACCACACAAGGTAAGGCATCTCACTTAAACTTAAGATTTTAGTATAACTTTATGCTTGGAAAGGAAGGAGATGTGACAATGAATTGTGTGAATGATATAGGAGCATATCATGTTAAGAAACTTGCTTTTATGAATGTATAGTGCTGTTCCTAATTATGAACAAATTATACATCATTTCCTGACTTACACTCATCTTCAGGCTAAACTTGCATCAAGGATGTCATTGCACTATTTCAGATGTAATAATTCTTTTTTAATTAGTGGTTTCTGAAGTTAGGAACAAGTTCTGGGCTGCTCCTTGTTCCCTTCATTACTGACATGATATTAAAACCCTTTCTACACTGCCATATAATCCAGTTCAAAGGAGATCATATGGATTTTTTTATGGCAGTGTATGGGGCCTAAGTTTACAAAGGATGTGAGGATGATCTGGCTGAGACTGTAACAAGAACCAAAGCACTACCACCGATACATGGTCCGACCACGATTTCCGGTTTCATAAGCCACAGGTTACACATAAAATGAGCTTTGTTTCTTCTTCTTTGTGGCCTCTAAACTCTCACACAAACCATTTTGTACCTGCACAGAGTTGGTTTTAAACTTCTAAGGGAAAGCACTGCCAGCATAAACCGCTCTCTTCCAGCTTCTGACAAACTGTCAGTGGCTACGTCATAAATCTATTTTGAGATAGCTGATATCAGTAGCTATTGCACCTACACTCCTCTGATCAGCTAGCTAGTTCAGTATTGCATTTTCAGCATTTGCATGCAGTTTGCGTACACTATGCTCTTTTTAATTATTGTCCTTGAGTACAAATGCCCAGTAATAGAGGAAGGTCAACAGTTGGATGAGGAAAAAGTTGGATGAGGAAACTGCAGTCATTTGATCTTCAGAAATACTGCCTTTCCAAAATGATTCCATAACATCATATTACAGATATTAAATTATGGAATTAATCTCTTCTAGAGGAAATTACCCAGACACCAACTCATAATTTGCTTTCTACATCTCCTTAATGTGTAATTGGTTTTATATATTTATTTTTAATACATTTTATCAGGGTTTTTGTATTTTATGAGGGGGTTTTTTTTTGCTATTTTGCTTATTATGTTATAGTTGTTTTATATTGTCTAATGTGCCTTGTCCTGCCGTAAACTGTATGATTTTCTTTTGGCATTGAATGTTTGCCATATTTGTTGGAAACCGCCCAGTGTCCCTTCGGGGAGATAAGGCGGTCCATAAATAAAGTGTTGTTGTTATTATTGTTGTTGTTAATTTTATTATTAATGTGATATCTCTGGATTGTGTATGAGTGTTAATATGGTTTCTAAGTGGAGCCAAGAAATACATGTTTCATTTGTGAGAGTAAATAAGAATTTATAGCAAACACAAATTAGATTTCTGTAACACTAAATAAGACATGTATATCAGTAGATAAATAAATAGATTCTTGCCAGTAGAGGGCAATATTGTACTATATTTTTCATGTTCATAGTGTCTTTCTCACTGTTTTCAATTGTAGACCCACACATAATATATTACATTGAGTCAGTGTGGGTCTTTTTTTTTTTTTCAATATAGATTTTATTAGTTTTTTCTTTTTCCCCAGGAACAAATGGGAAAGGGAAGTATTTACATATGCAGACATGTAGTGAAACAAATCCGTCTATGTCTATACCTAAACAAACAGGGCAAGGCGTGGGGGAGTGGGTGGGTGGGGGAAGGGGTGTTGGTATGGGGAGGGGGTGTCTAAGACTTCCCAAGGGTTAGTCCGAGAGGTTGTTTTTGGATTAAATCAGTTGTTCTTATGTGATGAGAAGTTGTTTTCAATGGCTCGGTTGTTTTTTTTTATAATTCATTGAGATCTATTCTTATGCTATTTCCCTCACTCTGTAAATATTTCCTAAAGTCCGTCCAGTCCGTTCCTCTTTTTCCATTGTTCATTCCTTGCCAAAGGGAGTCCATCTGTATGATGTCCATTACTTTCAAGATCCATTCTTCCACATTCGGCTCTTTGTCCGACCTCCAATACCTGGCTAATGTTATCCGTGCACACGTACTTAATATAAAGAATATTTTGTCTTGGTTTGTATCTAGACCCTTCACCGTTATGCCCAGCAAGTATCCCTGCGGGTCCGCTTCAAAATTGGTTTTCAATATCCTTTGCATTTCCTTATGTATGCCTTCCCAGAATTTTCTCACTCTCTTACAATACCACCATTGGTGCATGAAAGTTCCCACTTCTTTCTTGCATTTCCAACATCTGTTGGAAACGTGGATACCAAATTTTGCAATTTTCGAGGGATACAGGTACCAGCGGTATTGCATCTTAAACCAATTTTCGGCTATTTCTGTTGCTGGACTGTACTTAAGTTTCTTTTGCCAAATTTCCTCCCATCGTTGGAGTAGGATGGGGTGGCCTAGATCTTGCGCCCACTTTATGTGGCATTCCTTAATTTGTTCCTCCTCCATCTTCCATCTCAGAAGGATTTTGTAGAATATACTGATATTCTTCTTTGGTTTTTTAACTGCTGGTTCCCACAGCTGATCTTCCATAAAACCTATTTTTTTATCAGTTTTGAATCTTTCATGCACCTGGTGATACTGAAACCATGTCATCGCAGGGTACTCCTGCTTGATTTCTTCTAATGTCTTTAGTTCTCTAGTGCTTGTATTAGTTTTTTTCAGTACTTGCCTATAGGTTAGCCAGTTTTCCCTGACTGCAAGTTCTTTTTTGTGCCCTGCCTCTATCGGTGATGCCCATAACGGTATTTGTCTAAAGAGTCTCCCCTTGTACTTCTCCCATGTTTTTATCAATGCTAACCGTATGAAGTGTTGACTAAAGTTTTTTTTGGATTTTCTTTTGTCATATATCAAATAAGCGTGCCATCCCGCCCGAAGGTTATGGCCCTCCAATGTTGCAATTTGAGAATCTTGGGGGAAAGCCCAATCCTTGATCGTCGTCAGGTTACACGCCTCGTAGTAGCATCTAATGTCAGGCAATCCTCTTCTTTTCTCGTCAGTGTGGGTCTTATTACAGCATGAGTTTGCATGCTAGGACTTGTGTTTGTGTGTGTGTGTGTGTGTCAGGAGCGACTTGAGAAACTACGAGTTGCTTCTGGTGCTAGAGCTATCCTTATGTAAGAAAGGCATCATCTAATCAAAGGTGCACCAAGCTACATACATCACATAGGCCTCTAGTGGAAATGCTGGATCAAGGAGCACTCTTGAAGATGTATAATGTTCTTTCAGGAGAGTGCACTTCCATCCAGAGCAGGTTGAATGCCAACTTCCCAAACCCAGTAACCACATTCATATTGTGATAACTCCTTGTCAAGGTATCCTCTCAGTGTATTGGGCCTTATCCATGCCATAATTGAGCAAATGAGGCAGAGAAATATTGCTGGATGCCATCACCATATTGATTAAGCCTTGTTCAGTTTTTAGATAATCTCACTCAGCAGCTTAATATAAGTATAAAAGAACATGGAGAAGTCCTTCTAGTGCTACCTTCTGAATGTCCTTTCAGCTATGAACAAAACCACCTCTTCATCATAGCTGTTAGGAGCTGCAGTGGTGCAGTGGGTTAAACCCTTGTGCTGGCTGGACTGCTGATCTGATGGTAGGCAGTTCGAATCCGCAAGGCTGGGTGAGCTCCCGTCTGTCAGCTCCAACTTCCCATGCAGGGACATAAGAGAAGCCTCCCATAGGATGGTAACACATCCGGGCGTCCCCTGGGCAACGTCCTTGCAGATGGTCAATTCTCTCACACCAGAAGCGACTTGCAATTTCTCAAGTTGCTTCTGACATAATAAAAAAAATAGCTGTTTGACTAATGAGATAATATGGTTCATAGCATTTGACATTGTTAAAAAGTGGGGAGCATTTACAAAATTGCATTCCTCCACTCTCTTTACAATAGAGGTCATCCATCAAGAGAATCTCCCCCCCCCCCCCCTTTTTGATTATATGAGTAAATTATAACATTGTCACAGTCCTTTTACAAAAAAAAATTTTCTGTATTCTCTTAACATTCTGATTCCTGTTTTCCTATCCTTTACATACTTATCTATTACTTATGAATATCCAATGTTCCCTTTTCCTCTTCCTCCCTCCCCCCTCTCTCCAGAAACAGTTGTACCTCTGCTCTTTGTATTGTATTATTTGCTTGATCAAGAAGATGATCTGATTCAGTTCCTTATATTTTCCTTTCCCTTTTTTCTCTGGTTATCAGCCTTTTCCATTTCAGCTCCCAGTTCTCCTTAGGATGTACATTCGTATAGTTAATTCTCCGTTCAGTGATGTAATCTTGAAGCACATAATCTGAAATTCATACCATTTTAAGCTCCCATTTCCTTTGTTCTTTCTGTCCTAAGGCTACCATTGCTTGGGGTGGTGTTTCAGGTATTTTACAATTTTGTCCCATTCTTCATATCTAGCTTTAATTTCAATTTTCTGAGTAAAGAATTGTTTTTTGTTCAACTCTGTTTTTATCCCTAATATTTCCTCCATCTCGTTCTTATTTTTTAAATAATTTTTGTGGCTTTTGCCGTCCCACCACTTATGGATAAAGCCTCCAATTCTGTCATATTTATGCCAACACAATTTTGATGTCTTTATTGTAATATGGGGTAAGAGATGTGGCGTTCAGTACCATTTTGTCATGATTTTATTTTGTGTTTCCTTACTCCTTAGGGGTTAAATTTTTAGTTGATTTTATCCAATTTTTCAATCTCATTCTCATTGACAATTCATTCCTCTTTCCATACCCCAATCAAAGTATGTTTCAGATTATATTCTTTTCCTGTTATTATATACTACCTGCCCCCAGCCATGCTTTGCTGTGGCCTCGGTCTGGTTCCTTCCTTCCCTACCTCTTTCCTTCCTTATCCCCCTTTCTCTGTCCCTTCTTCTTTCTCTTCTTCCTTCCTTATCTACCTCTTCCTTTTCTCTCTCCTTCCTTCCCTCTTTCCCTCCCTCCTTCTCTCCATCCTTTCCTATGTCTCTTTCCTTCCTTCTTTCTCTCCTTCCTTCCTTCTTTCTCTCCTTCCTTCCTTCCTTCTCTCCTTCCTTCCCTCCTGCTTTCATTCCTTTTGTCTTTTTTCTTTCTTTTTCTCTTTCCTTCATTCTTTCCCTCCCCTTTTCCTTTCCTTCCCAACTTTTTCTTTCCCTTCATCTTTCTCTCCTTTCTTACTTCTTTACCTCTTTCTTTCCTCTCAAAGCTGGTATGACCAGGTCTTTCCCTTGTGCAGGACAGGGTGAGGTCAGGGGAGTTGTTTCTACGCATGCACTGTATCGTAATGTAGGTTTTTGGGTTTTTTTTAAGTCCCTTCCCCTGAGTTTTTCAGTGTTTTTATGAGTGATGGTCATTCGTTGGCCTGATAGGTGTATTGTGTCCAAATTTGGTGTCATTTCATCTTGTAGTTTTTGAGTTATGTTAATCCCACAAACAAACATTACATTTTTAATATATAGATAATTTTGTCTGTATTTATCATTCAAGAGAATCAAGATTGTTTCAAGGCAGGACTTTGTGTTGGCAGGACTGGTTTGTAAATCTTTGTGTTGGCAGGACTACTGACCGAAAGTGGAGCAGAGTGAGCTCCCGTCTGTCAGCTCCAGCTTCTCATGCGGGGACATGAGAGAGGCCTTCCACAGGATAGTAAAACATCTGGGTGTCCCATGGGCAATATCCTTGCAGACAGCCAATTCTCTCACACCAGTAGCGACTTGCAGTTTCTCAAGTTGCTCCTGACATGGGGGGAAAAAACCTTCCTCCTCTCACATGACAATAAGTTCCTTATTTGTTTCCTTGGTAATACAGGTAGATGGGAAAACTTCTCCAGATGCTTTTCTGCAATCCTTAAACAGAACGAACTGAAATATATCTCACAAAACTAGACCAGATGGTTCTCTGCACACAATCTCTGGAAGTGCATTAGTGAAAGTATCCAAAATGAGAAAACATATGAGTGATTTCACTCATGTAGTTCCTAGCAAACATGTCAACAGAGTTCCAGAAGATCCTCTGGAGGTTCAGGTGCCCCAGAGCTATTCCACTGATTTTCCTCCAGCTTATATAGAGGAAGGAGGCTTTTAGAAAGGGAGTTGAATGATGAGCCATCTTCCTTGGCTTTACTATGCGTGAACTTGCACAAACCACCTGTTGTACTCTCTGTTCACATACACATGGTGGCTAAGCTAGAGCCAAGTTTGTTCACATCATTCCTACATTCATAGAGAGTGTTAAAGAGCTCAAGCAGAAACAATGATTTGTGAAGCTTTTAAGTGGACTGTGTGTTTCACTTTACAGAAAAGCTAAATATATGTTTAGTTTCCCTTTCACAGTCAAACTGAGCTCAGTAAAATGCCAGAGTACATTTTCTCTTAGAGGAAAAACCTATGGATAAATGCAAGTTATTTTGAATTGGCCCCAAGCTTTTTAATTCTTTGACTTCTGTGAAATAACAATAGTTTCCAATGTGGAGATACATTTATCTTGTAGCTATCCCATTTCGAATGGCAGGGAGCCTCAAATGATGGGAATATCCTCTATTAGAGGAATTTATAGTTATAATGACCACAAATATCAGGGAGCACTGTATTTTCCAGCATCTTACCTTTGAGGTAACATGATATATACACAAAACCACACAGTGCATCCCAACTTAAGATTGTTTTGAGTTAATAGCCACCACTTGACCCACATTTTGCTTTGACCCAAGAGCAGCATTTTGAGTTAAGAGCTAGCTCCAGAGTGAGTGCTAGCACCAGAGCTTTAGGGCTTCAAAGGAGCAACCTCCGTGCCTTGTGCCTCATGCTCTTGTCCACTTTGGGAGATTGCTGTCTGCTTTGCTCATGTCTGCTTTGAGGAACTTTAGCTTAGTTGATTTTGTGTGGTTTTTATTCCTGGTATGTTAGGCTACATGAAGAAAGGAGGGGGGGGGGAGAGCAAGAGAGGCTGGAATGAGTACAGTATCCATATAGATAAAACCACAGCACCCCCTGACTTGATCATAAATCTGTCTTCTTTAAAAGGCTGCCTGAATTAAAAGGTTTTAGCCTGCTGCCAAAAGGACAGAAACAGACTGACAGCCAGTGAAGTTGCTGCAATAGGGCGGTTGTCCAGTCCCTAAAGCCAACCCCAGTGAGCAACCTGGCTGCATCTCTTTGGAGCAGCTGATGTTTCCAAGCACTCTTCAGAGGCCCCACATGGAGCATGTTACAATAAGACAAATGGAATACAACTAAGGCATGTACCACTGTGGCCAGATCTAGCTTCTCGGGGAACAAGTGCAGTTGGCGCACAAGTTTTAATTGTGCAAAGGCCCTCCTGGCCACCCCTGATACCCGGGCCTTCAGGTTCAATGTCGAGTCCAGGAGGACCCCCAAGCTGTGGATCTGTGTCTTCAGAGCAACTGTGATCCGATCCAACACAGGCTAAATCCCTTTTCCCGACTCTGCCTTCGACTGACCAGGAGTACCTCTGTCTTTCTGGATTAAGTTTCAATTTGTTTGCTCTCATTCAGTTGATGACAGACACTGGTTAGGGTCAGAACAGCATCTTTGGCTTTGAGTGGAAAGGAGTAATAGAGCTGGGTGTCATCTGCACATAAGTGGCACCGTGCTCCAAAACTCCGAATGACTTCTCCCAGTGGTTTCATGTATATGTTAAACTGCATGGGGGTCAAAATGGAACCCTGAGGAACCCCACAGGTCAACAGCCAGAATTCGAACCGGAGTCCCCCAGCACCACCACCTGGGTACAGCCACTGTAAGACAGTGCCTCCTAGTCCCATCCCAATGAGACAACCTAGAAGGATACCATGGTCAATAATAACGAAAGCCTGAGAGATCCAGGAGAACCAACCATCCAGGAGCAAAATCGCTCCCCACCCCCAGGTTGGACAGAAGGACCACCGTAATGGTAGCTCAGTTTTCAGGCTTGTTTTGGGCAGCTTCGGGGTGACTGGCTGCTATCCCGGAAGTTACCAGGTTGGGATCCAGATACACACACGGATAAGCCCAGGCCTTGGAGGGTGTGTGTGTGCAAAAATGTGCAACAAAGAGGATTTTAAAACCCCACCTCTATTTAAAGTACATACTGCAGCAGCTTTGTGAAGCATTGCATTTACCTCTTAAGAGGATTCCCCACTCCTCCTCAATGTTTTTTCTTGTTTGTTCAGACTCTTCGCCATGCTTCTTTTCAAAAGTAAGTTATAGAATATGCTCTTGTTACCCATCAAGTGGGAGCCCCTGGTGGCGCAATAGGTTAAACCAGTGTGCCGGCAGAACTAAAGGTGGACAAGTCAGAGGTTCGAATCCGGGGACAGTGCGGATGAGCTCCCTTTGTCAGCTCCAGCTCCCCATGCGGGGACATGAGAAAAGCCTCCCACAAGGATGGTAAAGCTTCAAAACATCCAGGCGTCCCCTGGGCAATGTCCTCGCAGACTGCCAATTCTCCCACACCAGAAGTGACTTGCAGTTTCCCAAGGCGTTCCTGACACACACAAAAACCCATCAAGTGAATATCAAATAATTTATGTATGTCTCCTATGTATGACACTTCTTTAGGATTCTCTGTTGACCTTAGTACAAATTCAAGCAGTGCTTCATCTATCAGACCTCGGGGGGAGGGGTCTCAGTGTTTAAAAAAACTAGCACCATAACTGTCCGTATTGGCTACAACTATTTTTTTTAATCCAATGGCTTAGAGAACAACATGGACCATCACATTTTGATTAGCATTGTTTTGGGAAAGCTAAGATATGAAAAGCATATGGTTTTAAGAAGTAAAAAGTACAGTCTTAAAAAGCAATTTAGACAAAATAGTCTATTTTTTGCTCCTGCATCATTACAGTTACCTTGATTTAGTATTGAGAGCTGTGAGTCTGTAATTGTGTTCAACTACTGAGGTTTTTCCAAAGTACCGATCACTATAATATCTGTTTTTGTGTGTTAAAATAGCTCAGCAAAACATGCATAAGAGGAGTGGGGGAGTCAGTCAAGTGTGTGGTCTTTGACCACAAAACATGTAATGAGACATTGAGAGGAAAGACATGAAGCTCAGCAAGGAAAGGCATGTACCCTCTCCATCATCCACTTGAAAGCAGTTCCTCTTTGCTTCTCTATTCATTGCTTGCCCACCTCACACACACAATATCCACATGTGTTCACACCCTTCATAATAGTATTCAATGTTGATAAAGACCCTTTTAAAAGAGTTGAGTCTTCTGTCTAAGATCTTTAAAAACACCCACAAGACATTCCTTTGTTAACAGGACCTCTAACAAGGAACCATTTTTAATTCTGTTTGTGGAATTGGAAAATGCCGAACTGATTTGATTTATAGGCTTCTCCCAAAACCTTTTAACACATTGATTTCTGATTACTTGTTCTTTCAGTGCTTGCAAATTGCAGGCAAGGTCCTTTAATTTGATGAGGGGTCGAGTCTCCCATCAGTTCTTATTGCCTACAACAGGGGTGCCCACACTTTTTCAGCATGCGAGCTACTTCTAATAAAACAAAGTCTGAAAGATCTACCAGGGCAGAGCAGGGGGAAGGGGCGGGGCTTCATGCGGCCTGGCTCCGCCCCCTTCCCCTCTGGCTTTAGCGTTTCTACAGCTTCTGGAGGCAAGAGGGGGGGGGGAATGCCAAGCCAGTAGTGGCTATCTATGCCACTACTGCCTTGGTATTCCCCCACCCCCTTCCCTCCAGAAGCTCCGGCAGTGCTAAAGCTGGTGGGAGGGGGCGGGGTTTCATGCGGCCTGGCTCCGCCCCTTCTTCTCTGGCTTTAGCATTTCCAGAGTTTCTGGAGGCAAGAGGGGGGGAATGCCAAGCCAGTAGTGGCTATCTATGCCACTACTGCTTTGGCATTCCCCCCCTCGCCCCTCCAGAAGCTGCGGAAGTGCTAAAGCTGGGGGAAGAAGGCGGGGCTTCACACGGCCTGGCTCCGCCCCCTCAGAAGTGCCCCATCCAGCTGGGATCGACCTCCTTCAGTCCTGGGATCAACCAGTTGATCGCGATCTACCTAATGAGCACCCCTGGTACAAGATTCGCTCTGCTTGCCAAGGGTCCACCGTCCCAAGGCTTGCCTACAGAAAGAGCAGACTCTTCCTTGTTTCCCCACAGAAAAGCTGTAGTTTTCTATTTATATCATGTGTTATTTATTTTTCTAGGTCAAATTGGCTTTGCAAGCCCCAGGGTTCCACTATTCAACCAATTCCACTTTCTGACAGCACTCTGTCCCTACCTGACCTGCTCTTCCTGGTTAGTTATTTAGTTTCATTTTGGTGTTTGCCCCACTGCAGGCTATTTCCCTTGTGACCTGCTGGTCTATCAACATGTGAAAGTATTTGTTTGCTTTACAGTTACCAGTAGGCAAAATAGCCTCTACGAATTTTGTCACTGGATAGGAATCACAGTTTTGATTCCCAAGGGTCTTCAGTATTTCTTAATAACATACAGTGTTTTCTGAATGGAATGAAGTCCAAATCAAATGCTTTTAGAGTCTCCATGTACGAGGGAAGAAACAACAAGTTTCAAGTGTTGAATTTGGAAATGGATGGCGAAACAGTGAAATGAAAGCTAAGGCATCTTTTGAGCAGGGAATCTGATGTTGAGTAGTGAAACTCCTTCCTTGCAGAATTGCTCCTTTTCATTTCTCTTAGCTTTGTACATTGGTAAACAAAGCAACGCGAGAGAACGGAATCCAGATTTAGTAATACATGGAGGAGACCAATTAAACTCAATGGCTAATCCCAACTAAAGTAGATCATTGAATCAATGGGAATTTAGTAAGCAACATATATATAAATTCTATGGATTTAAGGTTCTGCTTTAGTTAGATTAGCCATTTGATTTCACCCACTGGAACATAAACTATCCATGACTTTATCATTCATACAGCCTAATTATTTTGTGGATGTGATCCTGGTTTGACATCACAATTTAACCCTACGTTTTCTCCCACAAAGTAGTGTTGCCTGCAGAATTTTTCGACATTTGGAACTCTGAAAAAATACATTTTAAAATATGCCAATAAAATACTGAGAACACGTCTTGTTTGAAGGAAAAACTCACAGTAATCACAACCTCTAGGTGGTGCACTTGAAGAATAATCATAACCTCTCCATCCCTAAATGCCACTCTTGACTCATGCCTCCAGTGCAAATCGACCTCCCTCAAGTGTGTACATTATAGTTCTGGAGAGAAGATACATATTCTAAAGAAAAGGCTTTTTTTAAAATTAAATCACAGTCTGCATTTTCCTTAGTACTCCTTTAGAGCATATGGGACAGAAAAGAAAAGGCATCATCCTGGTCTGCTTTGTGAATTCGTGGATTCAGAATGTCTTGCAAAGCTATAAATGTTGTTGTTAGTCTCTTTCTGCATGACTTAGATTCAGTGGGACACTTTTATATACTATATCACAATAAAGATAAAACACAGCTGTAAAACAATGCAGTGTCCGGGCATAGAAAAATAAGATAACCTATGGGAGAGGATGTTGGGTCCTGGAAATATCGTTGGCCTCCCAGATAAGCAAGGCATCTTAACGCAATAAGTCATAGCACCAAACAACATTGACATATGCATGCAGAATACAAGCTTCATTTATACCTTTGCATGCATATCTGGCACCAACATCTATTTTTGAAATTCATTTACCATTATTTTCTTCTATGGAGCCTTGCTTAGCAAAAATAGAATATTAAATCATTTATTTCATACTGTTTAAGGAAATGCCTATTTCTATTTCTAATCTGTGTGGTAAAATTTGGTAGTCTCCAATTTAGAATATTGAATAATAATGGGAAAAGCTCTATGTCTCTTAAGTTTCCTGTCAACCATTCAACAATTCACTGTCTCCCACTCTTTCTTTCTAGTTCTTTTGAAATCTGGTATACCAAAAATATTTTTGGAAATACCCCCAGACTGTTGTTTTTATTAGCAACTGGAAAGCTTTGTAGTAAGAGGCATTTGTTTTGCTTTGTTTTTTGTTACTCTCCCACAGCTGGTTTTGTTTTAGCACCACTGGAGCAACACTTAAGTTATTTGTGGCCCCTTCAGTTCACTTACTTTGTCAAATGGAAACTGAAAAGCAAGCCCAAAGGGATAATAGGCTGCCTGTGTGACCAGGCCTTTGTGGGGAAAAATACTTAGAGATGTCCTCTTTCTTTTCATTAAGCCATGCCATAAAATAATTTATAATTATCCATTTCTATTTTTCAAAAAACCCGCAAGTGAAAAAACAGACGATGCAACTGTTCCTTTCTACAAAGAAAATTCCAGATTCTGGTCATCCATGGCCCCCAGATATTGCTAAACTGCAACTTCTCATAATATATGGTGAAAAATGCCCCTATGTTGTCACATTTTTAGCTTGTAATGGTACTCTACACCAGTGATTTTCAACCTTTTTTGAGCCGCGGCACACTTTTTACATTTACAAAATCCTGGGGCACACCACCAACCAAAATGACACTCTAACACAGTAATACATATAGTTAATATGTTTTTAAATGTATTTATACACTCAGTGTGAAATCTGGGCCTGTTTCGATGAATACAACATAGATATCCTGGCAGGAATGGCAGAAAGACACACACGAAGGTCTTGCTCAACAGCTGTCAGTCATGGGAAAACTTCAGCCCTCTGGGTGCTTTGGACTTCAACTCCCACCATTCCTAACACCCTGAGGCCCTTTCCTGCTTAAATGGCTGAGGGGGGGGGGGAGGAAAAGAGCCTGAGGCTGCTAGGAATGGTGGGAGTTGGAGTCCAAAACACCTGGAAGGTCCAAGTTTGCCCATGCCAGCTTTCGACAGAGACCTCTTCCTCCCCCTTCGCGCCCTTTCTTCCCCCTCCTGCTGTACACTTACTTTTTCTTCTACACTGCCGCTTCTGCCGCTATTTTGATCCGAGGGGGCAGCGTGAGCGTGATCAGGAGGGGAGGGGGGAGGAAGAAAGGCGTGACCCGTGCGGGCACTACTGCGCAGGCTCGCCCCAGAGCAAAGCGAGCAGAGCGAGGCTGGGAAGAAGGGAGCCCGAGTGGAGAAGAAAAAGTGTTCGGCAGGAGGAGGAGGAGGAAAGGGTATTGGAGGTTCCAATTTCTCACGGCACACCTGATGATAGCTCATGGCACACTGGTTGGGAAACACTGCTCTACACTACAATTAATGCAATTTGATACCAGTTTATCTGCTATAGCTCGATGCTGTGGAATCTTGGGTGTCACAGTGTGGTGAGGCAATAGCATTGTTTGGCAGAGAAAGCTACAAACCTTGTAAAAAAAACTACAACTACCATCATTCCATTGCATTGAACTGTGACAGTTAAGGTGTTATCAAACTACATGCATTCTATAGAACAAATGCATTCTTAGGGATGTCTCGATAATATTCATTCTTTATTGATTAAATAATAGGTTTTGGAGTTGTTTCTGCCTTATACCAACCCTAAGGATAACCTACTATGTGGTTTTCTCAGCAAGATAGTTCAAAACAATTTGCCATTGGCTTTTTCCAAAACGACAGAATGTAATTTCACTTGCCCAAGGGCATCCCTTAGATTTCTGTGACCAAGCAGGGATATAAACCCTGGTCTCCCAAAGTAAATTTTTTACATTTACAAAATCCTGGGGCACACCACCAACCAAAATGACACAAAATGACACTCTAACACAGTAATACATATAGTTAATATGTTTTTAAATGTATGTATACACTCAATGTGGAACCTGGGCCTGTTTCGATGAGCACAATATCTAGTGCAGGGGTGCTCACACTTTTTCAGCATGCAAGCTACTTATAAAACAACCAAGTCAAAATGATCTACCTACCCATATTTTGATAGAAGAAATAAGGGACATTTACGCTTTTTTTCGCAAAAAATAAGGGACACTACATATTAAATGCATTACTATCAATATCAGCATAAGTATAGTACTCTATTTTGACAATTATATACTTAGAGTGGAATATAATCCTGATTTTATAGCTGGATAATCTGGATTATACTAAAAATCAACATATATGGTTTTTTATGTTTAATGCATTACTATCAATATCAGCATTAGTACTTTTTTTGCAACATAAGTATTGATATAGTACCCTGTTTGGTTTTTTTGGGATTTACAGTTAACCTAAAATCAAAGAGCATTCTGACTCCACCAATGATGAAATTGAACCGAACGTGGCACACAGGACTCCCCTGACCAACAGAAAACACTAGAAGGGTTTGGAGGTCACTGACCTTGAGTTTGGGAGTTGTAGTTCACCTACATTCAGAGAGCACTCCGGACTCAAACAATGATGGATCCGGACCAAACTTGGTACGAATCCTCAACATTCCCAAATGTGAACACTGGGGAAATTTGGGGGAAATAGACCGAGACATTTGGGAGTTGGAGAGTTGCTGGGATGTATACTTCACTTACTGTTGGAAGAGACCAACCACTTCTGCCTTTATCTCCTCCTCCTCCCTCGCGCCCTGTCGAGGGAGGGAGGAAGGAAGTTATCAGGGGTCACTTGAATTCATGCGATTGTTGTTCCCTGAGTGTCTCTCTCTCTCTCTCTCTCTCTCTCTCTCTCTCTCTCTGCCTTCACCTTCAGTCCTTTGGTTTCAGGGCGAGAGAGCGCGAGAGAGCGAGCAAAAGTGAGAGAGACCCTTTCCCCCTCCTTCCTTCCTTCCCAGAGAGGGAGGAAGGAAGGGAGGGATTGGGCCTCCTCCTCAGACCCGCCTTTCCTGTCCCTCTAGGATCAACAAGAAGGTTCCCAAGGTCTCTGCCTCCTCCCTTTGGATTCTCTCTTCGCTGGTGCACGGCTCCTTTCCTGGCCAGCCCAGGACACGTGTTCGCGGAGGCTGGCCACACATCGTGGCGGTGGCAGAGGAGGAGGGAGCCGCCAAGGCAGGGTTTCTCTGCAGCCTCCTCCTTCTCCTCCCTCGCCCCACACGCACCCACGGCAGCAGCGTCAACGGCGGAAACAGAGAGGAGACGGGAAAGGCGTGCGGGGGAGAAGGAAAAGGCGCGCGCCTCTGCCGCCTCCTCTCTCGCCCTGCACAAGCCACCCTCTGTGGGGGAGATTCCAATTACCCACGGCATACCGGATGATCGCTCACGGCACACTAGTGTGCCACGGCACACTGGTTGGGAAACACTGTTATAGGAACATGAAATGTGAGAAATATGAATCGGAAAGATAAACAGAGTAAAATAAAAAATGGAAGGTATAAACATTGCAGTACCTGAGCTGAGGGGACTAAAATGGACATATATGGGACGTTTTGAGTCTGATATTTATGCAGGATTTTACTCTGAAATTTACAAAGAAAATTAAAATATAAGAAGAAATGTGGTGACATCAATAGTAAGGAGTGAGCTAGCAGAAACAGTCAATGCATAATTTCAAAGTTAAACCAAATAATATCTAAGATTTCAGGGGAAACACATCAATATAACATTAAACCACATTTATGCTCCAACTACAGAGACAGAAGGGGAAGAAATGGAAAGATTCTCTACAGGAATCCAGAAGGAAATGGATCACACATAAAAGAGAACTACTTGTTAATTAATCCCAGACAATTGAAGTGCAAATAAAATGCAAAATCAAAGGTTGTAGGAAAATTTGGCCCAAGAAACGAAGCAGGAGAGCCACTGATTGTATTTTGCAAGTCAATCTATTCATCACAAAAATATGCTTCAAGCAAGAGATGAATATGGACATCAGATAGACTACATATTGAATGCAGACAGTGGAGAAATTCCATTGTATCTGCAAGAACAAGACCAGGAGCAAATTCTGATCCAGACCGTGGAGTGCTAGTATTAAAATTTGGGTAATGCTAAAGAAGGACGCTGTTGTGCCAAAATGCAACCTGAAGAACATTCATGTAGAATTTAAAGTAATGTAGAATTAGATTTGAACTGAACTGAGGGACCTAGTCAGGGAGGGATGCAAAAACCCTAACTGTAGTCAAAAAGAAAAAAAAAGAAGTTTCAATCAAACTCTTCAAACAGTTAAGGACAGAGAGGAATCAAAGGTTTAAAAAAGTTTATACAAATCAGATAAGAACCCTGAATACAAGATTTCAGCAACTAGTGTTCTACTGTAGTAATCAATGCAGAGAAATAGAAGATGGCAACAGCAAAAGGAAGACAAGAAACCTCTTCCACAAGATATGAGAAGTCAAAGGTAGATTTAAATCAAGAATGGAGATACTTTACCACCAACTGGGTAACACATGACAAGTAGGGAATATCGTGAAGTTTTAAGATATATAATTAAATATTAGACTTGGAATTGTCCAGGTAATCATGTTTCCAGTTTCTATATATGATAGTGAACAGTGAAGGAAGCTGATAGAAATAAAATCCACTCATTTGAAACGTCGTGCTGGAGAAGAGTTCTACAGATACTACGGGTTCTAGAGCAAATCAAGCCTCAACACTCCCTAAAAGCCAAGGTGACTTAACGGAGACCATCATACTTTGGGCATACCATGAGAAGACATGACTGAAATGAAATTAAAATAATGCTGCATAAAGTGGAAGGCAGTAAGAAAAAAGGAAGACAACATTACAGACAAATACACTAAATCAAGGAAGCCATGACTATGTAAAACCTAAACGGAAGTGTTCATTGTAGTAGGGTGATTTGGAGGTGTCTTCTTCATAGAATCGCCATGCATCAAAATTGATTTCACAGCAGTTAACAGCAACCAGCCAATCTGTTAAAAGTAATTTCTCAACAGTCAGTCAGTTGCTGAAAGACTAGTTCAATGTAAAGGGTTTTTTTTCTGCCAGTGGAGAGAGAACAGAGTGTCAGCTCCGGTTGGTTCGTTTCATGCCATAACGGACCAAGCCGATCGCGCCAATTGATATGGACACTGCCGAGCGGGAACCACCAGGCTCATCCCCTTTGATCTGCCAGATACCTTCCTGGTCTTTGATATGTGGACTGGCCATTTGGTCAAGCCTTGAAGGAGGGACCCAGCGGGGCGGGCCGGGAGGGATTCTTGAGGAATGTTTGCGCGGGCTTTTCTTTAGTCTATCTTTGTTCAGCCTGGAGTAAGGAGCCAATAAATGATCTATCTTCCAATCTGCTTGGAGTGAGTTTGGTTTATCGGAACCCCCTTTCCGGAGCATTACATAAAGATAGACTGGCCAACTTTTACGGCCGTGAAAGCCTTCCGACCGTAACCAACTTCGCAGAGATGTTTCAAGCCGAAGGGGTGCCCTTCGAAGAGCAACCTCCGGTAATCCCAGATGAGGAGGAGGACGACGAAGGCGAGGACGAGATCGAAGCCGGAGCGTCCGGTGGAGAACCGCAGGTGGTGGTGACCGGGATGGAAGATGGGGGGATCCCTGACCAGACCCGGCCACCGAAGGATGTTCGTCGCAAGGTAAAAGCGCCCAGCACCGAAATGTTGCGGATGGAGGTGCAGATGTTCCAGATGTCGGAAGCGATGCAAAAGATGCAGGCGCAGTTGGACATGCTGATGAGTAGACCGGAGGAGAGGCCTTGGGAGACCCCGAGCCCGTCTTCGCAGGAAGAGGCAGGAGCCGAGGAGCGAGGCAGCTCGGGAGGGGTTCGGTGAGGTTCTCGGAGGAGCTCCTCCGACCCAGAGGGGATGCTTCTACACCCCATCCGGGCTTGGGGGACCAAAGCCAGGAGATGACGGGATCGCGGAGAGACTTGAAGGTAAAGTTTGACGGGGACCCCCGCCAACTTTCATACTTTGTCACCAATGTCCAGAACTATATGGTGGACTATGGGGATACGTTCCCCTCAGAAGCGGCCAAGGTGCGGGCTGTGGGGGGCCAACCTGAAGGAGGCCGCGGCCGACTGGCTGATACAGCTAACAGACACTCGATCGCCGCATCTGTTGCGGTTGGACGCTCTGTTGGAGGCCCTGCGGACCCGCTGGGACCCGTTAGCCGGGAGAAAGCCAAAACCCAATTGAAGAGAATTTACCAGGGCCAGAAAACCGTCTCAGAGTACGCCCTGAGCTTCCGAGCCCTAGCGGGGAAGATCCGGGGTTGGTCCGAATCGACCATACTCGAGTGCTTCAAGGCAGGCCTAAGGCAGGACATTCTGGAATGGGCGATGCACCGAGGGAATCCCGAGACCCTGGAGGGTTGGATAGCCTTGGCCGGGAGAGTAGAGTGCGACATGGAGCAAATGCCTAGGCGCCATCGAGATGGCGGGAGGTCCCGCGGGACGGGGACGGGACCACCGGGCGGTCGGGCCCTCCCGACGACCTTCCTCCCCGACCCCCGGTCGGCCAGCCGGGAAGCCCCGAGAGGGAAGAGAGGAGCCTGCTTCTCGTGCGGACGAGAAGGGCACCGGGCAGCGGAGTGCCAAAGAAAAGTCCCTCGCCAAGGCGGAGCGGGCGCCGGAGGTCAAACCGGCAACACCGGCCAAAACCCCTGGCCGAGGCAAGGCAGCAGCCGCAGCAGAGACGGCGCTGGCACCCAGGCCCCTGCGGGGAGGCTGAGGAGCTAGAGCCGGAGACGGAGGAGAGCGACTCCGAGTGGATGGCGGGAAACGACAACGATCTGCTGTAGACGCCCGACGGCAGATCCAGACCCCTTCGGGCGGTGAGTTAGATCCTCCTGGGTGCGGCACATACAAGCTGGACATTCAGGTGTGGGGCCCCGAGGCCAGCCAACCCATAGAGACTACGGCCATGATAGACAGCGGGTGCACCAGGTGCCTGATGTCCCCGGGATTAGCGAGGCAGCTGGGGATAAAGCCCCAAGCCCTGATTGAGCAGATCTTATTCTCCCAGCTAGATGGGTCCCGGCGAATGGGAAGCCAGCCACCCACAAGACAGGAGAGATCAGGGTGCAGATGGGGTCCCACCGAGAAAAGCTCAGATTCGTCATTTCAGCAATGGCGCACCAACCCATCATCCTGGGGGCTCCTTGGCTGCGCAACCAAAACCCTCGGATCAACTGGGAGACAGGAGCAGTGCAGTTCGGGAGCGGAGAGGCCAGGGCAAGGCTAGATGACCTTGAAGACGCGGACACCCAAATCCATGAGGGAGCGGGCGTGGGGGCAGCAGAGAGCCTACCCAGCGAAGTCCCGCGAGAGTACGAGGACTTAGGGGAGGTCTTTAGTGAGCGGGAAAGTGACCAGCTGCCCCCCCACCGGAAGTCCGATTGCGCAATCGAAATTGAAAAGGGCGCCAAGTTGCCCAGCCCAAAACTGTATGCCCTGTCTGAACCCGAAAGAAAGGCATTAAGAGACTTTATTGATAAAAATATGGACAGAGGCTTTATTGAGAAGTCAACCAGCCCGATGGCGGCTCCCGTCCTGTTCAGGCCAAAGGCGGACGGGTCACTGCGACTGTGTGTGGATTACAGAGGTCTCAATGCTATCAGCACCTCTAGCCCCTACCCGCTGCCACTGATGTCCGAGATCCTGGCCCAGCTGGGGGAGGCGCAAATCTTTACCAAACTGGACATCCGAGAAGCGTTCTACCGGATTCGGGTGAAGGACGAAGACTGCTGGAAGACCGCATTCAACTGCCACCTGGGGCAGTACCAATTCCGGGTCACACCCTTCGGACTTAAAGGCGCTCCCGGATTTTCCAGCAATTCATCAACGAAATCTTCAGGGACTTACTCTACAAGGGAGTTCTAGTGTACCTGGATGACGTGTTAATTTATTCCAAATCTGAGGCGGAGCACGTCGAGATGACCCGGGAGGTGCTGCGCGGCTGGGAGAACCAGCTGTTTGTCAAACTGTCCAAGTGCGAGTTCCACCGACAGGAACTGGACTATCTAGGGTACCGCATCTCCACGCGAGGCCTGGCCATGGACCCAAGTAAGGTGAGGGACGTGCTCGCGTGGGAGGCTCCGCGAACCCGGCGGCAGCTACAGGGCTTTTTGGGGTTCGCCAACTTTTATAGGCAGTTCATCCAGAACTTTGCTAAAATAGCGCTCCCCTTTAACTGGGCTATTGAAACCAAGGGCTTGGGGGAGACAAAGAAAGCCAAATCACCAGGGGCGATGCTCAACTGGACCCCGCAGTGCCAGGAGGCCTTCGACAGCCTCAAGAGGAGCTTCACCAGCCAGCCGCTGCTGCGGCATCCCCAGCCCGACAAGCCCTTCACTGTGCAGTGCGACGCCTCGGAGGCGGCCTATGGGGCGATCCTCCTGCAGCGAGATGAAGACGGGACCCTGCGACCCTGCGCATACCTGTCTAAAAAATTCACCCCATCGGAGAAGCGGTGGCATGTATGGGAGAAGGAGTCCTTTGCCGTGCGGGCGGCGCTGAGCCACTGGAGGCACTTCTTGGAAGGCACCGCCTTGCCCTTCGAAGTGTGGACGGACCACAAGAACTTGCAGGCACTCCAGACCCCCCAGAGACTCAACGCCAAGCAGCTGAGATGGGCGCAGTTTTTTAGCCGCTTCAACTTCCAGCTCAAGTACCTCCCGGGCCCGAAAAACGTGTTGGCCGACACGCTTTCCAGAATGCCTGAGGCTGACTACTCGGCGCCGGAGGAAGTGGGGACCGTGTTCTCCAAAAATCAGTTGGGCTTAGTGGCCCGCACCCGGGCGGCGGACAAGGCCCCAAACCCCACGGTCCCTGGGACCCCAGAACTGTTAGCAGAACTGGCAGCAGCTTATGGAGCAGACGCCTGGCTTAAAGAGCACCGCGAGGACTTAACTGAGGCTAAAGGCATATGGTACTACAAAGACAAGTTATATGTCCCCCAAAGCCAGAGGGCTCCGGTCCTGGCCCAAGCCCACGACTCCAAATTGTCTGGCCACTTCGGCCTCACTAAAACTCTAAAGCTATTGGCCCGGCAGTTCTGGTGGCCGGGCATGAGAAAGGACACTAGTGACTACATAGCGGAATGCGAAGTGTGTGCACGGAACAAGCCCAAGGTGGGCCGGCCGACGGGCTGCTGCAACCGTGGCTGACCCGGCCGAACCTTGGAGCGAAATAGCAATGGACTTCGTCGTCGACCTGCCGCCCAGCGGCGGATACACCACCATTTGGACGGTGGTGGACCTATTCTCAAAACACGCACACTTTGTCCCGCTCCGAGATTGCCCACGGCCCCGGAGTTGGCACGCCTCTTCACCCAACACGTCTTCCGGCTCCACGGCTGCCCGCGACGAGTGGTGAGTGACAGAGGGCCTCAATTCACGTCCCGGTTCTGGAAGGCGTTCCTGGCAGGGCTGGGGTCCCAACGGGCTTTGAGCACGGCGTTTCACCCGGAGACGGATGGCGCCACGGAGAAGGTCCAGCGCACCTTGCAACAATACCTCCGGTGCTACTCAACCTACCAGCAAGACAACTGGGCCGAGTTGTTGGCGGTGGCGGAGTACAGCTACAACAATGCCGAGCACGCCGACGGGGCCTCTCCTTTCGCATTGTCTCCGGCCGCGACTTTCCGCCCTTCCCTGCGGCGGGCCCCGCCGCCGACCCGGCAACTCCGGTCACCGAATGGGGAGCCAAGGTGGCGGCAGCTTGGCCGCCATCCAGACGGCGCTGCGACAGGCTCGGGACTCTTACACGCTGTACGCTGACAAGAAGAGGGGCCCCAGCCTACGTATGCAGTGGGAGACCGCGTGTTCCTTTCCACCAAGAACCTGAAGTCGACTCAGCCGTCCCGCAAGTTTGCCAGCAAATTTGTAGGGCCCCTCAGCGTGGTGGAAATAATCAACCCCGTGGCGGTCAAGCTGGACCTGCCGCACACCTGGCGCAAGGTCCACCCTGTGTTCCATGTGAGCTTATTGAAAAAGCTGTGTCTGACCGGACGGGGTCCGCCGAAGAAGGCGCCTCGGGGCCTATTATGGTGGGGACCCATACCCTCTTTGAGATTAAGGACATCTTGGACTCGCGGCGCCACAAGGGCCGCCTTAGTTACTTAGTTAAATGGACTGCCAGGGACTTACACCCCGAGTGGGTGTTGGCACCCCATGTTAGCGCCCCGAGACTAGTTAAGGCTTTTCACGCCGCTTTCCCGGACAAGCCGGGGCCCTGATCCCCTTTTTCTTGACTCTTTCCCTTGCAGGTCACCATCTTGCGGAGGGGGGCGCTATGTCAGCTCCGGTTGGTTCGTTTCATGCCATAACGGACCAAGCCGATCGCGCCAATTGATATGGACACTGCCGAGCGGGAAACCACCAGGCTCATCCCCTTTGATCTGCCAGATACCTTCCTGGTCTTTGATATGTGGACTGGCCATTTGGTCAAGCCTTGGAAGGAGGGACCCAGCGGGGGGCGGGCCGGGGAGGGATTCTTGAGGAATGTTTGCGCGGGCTTTTCTTTAGTCTATCTTTGTTCAGCCTGGAGCAAGGAGCCAATAAATGATCTATCTTCCAATCTGCTTGGAGTGAATTTGGTTTATCGGAACCCCCTTTCCGGAGCATTACACAGAGAGGAAGCGGCCAGGTTTTCTTTGCATATGAGTTCCATCTCCAAGGAACAGTCAGTATAAAGAACCTGCAGTCCAATACTGCGAATTTTAGTGTTGTGATCATAGAGTTGGAAGAGACCTCATGGGCCATTCAGTCCAACCCCCTGCCAAGAAGCAGGAAAATTGCATCCAAAGCACCCCCGACAGATGGCCATCCAGCCTCTGTTTAAAGGCCTCAAAGAAGGAGCCTCTACCACATTCCGGGCAGAGAGTTCCACTGCTGAACGGCTCACAGTTAGGAAGTTCTTCCTAATGTTCAGATGGAATCTCCTTTCTTGTAGTTTGAAGCCATTGTTCCGCATCCTTCTGTCTTCAGCTCCCTTTCTGAAATTTCCAAATGCTACATCTCTGTAATGACTAATGGTGCTTCATATCTCTAGGTCACATGTGGAACACCATAGCTACATTCCTATACAAATCATGCACTCCTAGGATTAAGAATCTTTGGTAGTCATGTGCAGGATTGATCTTTAAAACATGAAACTCATATACTTCAGCAACTGAGGTATATGTTCAACTGTTGTTAACCTGTTTTACAACTGTGTGAGAGAGAAAGCAGAGAAAGCTTTTGACAAGAATATTTTTCTGACTTTTCTGAGTACTAACTGATGTATGAATCTAACAAATAACAGAGTAGATTACTTCAGCAGCAGAAGGATAATATTTCATGAGTTCAAGAAGATAGCCTCAAATCCCAATCCAGCAAGGACAATCATGTGCAGTAGCAGATTCTGGAGCATTAGTTTGAACTCTTAGTCCTTATGCCCAAAAGTGAGAGACACTATCATGTAGTGGTTTCAGTGCTGAACTATGACATTGTTCCTTAGGGATTGACACGAGAACATGAAATAGCTTTGTTTTCGGAAAGCTAAGAGATGCAAAGCATTTTTTTTCATGTATGGCTGTAATTGGTCTTTAATTGTGTTCAAGTACTGAGGTTTTTCCAAAAAAAATGATCATTATAGTATCTTTTTGTGTGTTAATATCCGGGTTCAAATCCCTGCTCAACTTTGGACACCTCCCAAGTGACCTGAGGCAAGTAGCACACTCTCAACCTCAGAGAAGGGTGAAGTCACCCCCTCTACCTCAAACAAATTTTACGAAGGAAACCCTGTGATAGGGTCACCATAAGTCAAAGATGGCTTGAAGGGACACAATGACAACAATGCCCAATAGTTTCTAGCACAGAGATCCTCATTAACATCTGTGTGTGCATCTGTAGTTGAGGGATATTGTCATTAAAAAGCACTAAGGGTTACATCTCTTTACAGACCGTAACTTACGGTGCTAGGATAAGAGTAGTTTGGAAATCAGAAGAGCAGAAATGCCTCCTTTCCCAAACCAAATGTGATGAAGAGAAGAACCTCAGGATTGTGATAATTACAGTATTTTTAACATGAGGAAATTTGAACTAGTATGGCTTGAAGTGGTGCCTAAGAAGTGTGCCAATTAAAAATTACTCCAAAGACTCTGTAAAGTAATATTTGTGGGATGAAGCAGGATGTGCCATGAATAGACTAAAATGTCAAATGTGACAGTGGCCTCCACAAAAGGAAACATGGTGATGCAATCAGGCTGTTAAAAAAGATCAGAGATGCCACAAGATCAACTACTTCA